>CM076584.1:1117567970-1117652189 GCA_034641835.2 Pinus albicaulis
TATGTAGTGTCCCTTATTAGTGAGATAGCTTTGATGACACTTAGAGATGGTGATTTTGATATAATATTATGTATGAAAGACTTATGTACATGCTTATATGCTATGACCTGGTTTGGGTCACTTCGTTGTTGTGTGCTTATGATAATATCTATGGTCGCGTGCACAAGGATTGATTTTGATTAAGAGAATATTAGCGATGTTTTCTCTTTTGGTATCCTATTTTGGACATAGGTGTATGACGCGAATGGTGATTTAGAATTGAGACACAGATCCATGGACGATCATGGTTATGTGGAACATATGGTTAATTATGATTTATGGATGATACATGATTTGTATGATTATATGTACATAATCTCGTACTAAGCATGATGTGGCAGGGGACTTGGTCATTGCTAATAGGGATGCTCAAGTTATAAATGACTGCGGAAGTCATTTCTCCAAAACCAAAATGACTGTGGAAGTCATGCACAATATTTGGTAAAATTTGAATAAGTTAATTATGAAATTCATTTGATTGATTTGATCATTGAGATTGTGATGTGTGCAGGTCTTGGAAGAAGACCTTACCAACGAACCATCAGAGGGGTATAAGCTCACAATCAGTACCTTAAGGTGAAACGCGGAGTTTCAAAGCAGAATAGATGAGAAGCCATGGAAATTAGGGCGCGGAGTCCTAAATCCATGAAATATAAAGACGTGGAGTCTTGGATATATGATAAAAGGATTAGGACGCGGAGTCCTAAATCCATGAAATATAAAGACGCGGAGTCTTGAATCTATAATGAAATGTTTGGGGCACGGAGTCCTGAATATTTAAAAAAAAAAGATCAAGGTGTGGAATCTTGGATCTTTAGAGTAGATCAGGGCGCGGAGTCCTCAATCTACTAAGGCACAAAGATGCATACAATAGGGGTGCGTAATCCCTATTATCCGGAAGAAAAATACCACTCATGGGCAACTCGTAGATGAATTTCCTTAATAATCTAATTCCTAACAATTTTGGAGTGACTTTCTAAAAATAGAAAGTCATGTCTACCATTTCAAGTATGAATTTCCAAAAATAGTAAATCACCTCCAATCAATAGGTAAACAAGTATACTTGAAGGAAAATCACTTAAATTATGATTAATCAATGATAATAGTTCAATCTCGACTTAATCCTCAATATTATTAATATTATTAATATTATTATTATCTTTTATGAGACTATGATATTATTATTAAAAGGAAATTATATCTCCTCAATCACTTCACTCTCCTTCATGACTCTCATGGCTCTATGTAACTCTCTCTATTTTAAATATTACATTACACTCTCTTTTATGCACTCATCAAGGAATGGCATATTCCTCTTACACTCATTAAATATATGTCATAAAATATTCCTACACTCATTAAATATATGTCATAAAATATTCCTACACTCATTAAATATGTGTCATAAAATATTCCTCTTACACTCACTTTAATGCATATGTTACACTCTCCTTAAATAAGGCATGCATACCTCTCCTTAATGGCATAAGTTACACTCCTCTAAAGGGAATACAATGCATGCATATTAATCCTCCTTTATGACATGAATTTGTTGCTCCTCCTATATATGAGTCTCATGTATTCTCATTTGGGGGAGAGGGGGTAATGCCAAGAGTGGAAGAGACTTGAGGAATATTGTGAAAGGGAGAGATATGGAGAGTATCCAATTACTTCCAAAAAAAAAAATCTGAATTTCTTACTAATCTACTAAGTATCTATTGAGGTTGAACATGAGTGGTATTTAGAGAAAGTGAAAACTATCTTCATGAGTTTTCCTTGCATCTCTCTCTCTATTGTTGTATTTTGGTACTGGTTGTGAGCTTTTACAGCTCGGGGGTTCCAGGGGGAGGAGTTCTCCCTGGATATGGTTGGGTGGAAAACCGGATGGTTCAAATGAGTTGGTTAAGGGATCAAAGGTGGATCATATTCTCAACGATTGGAGCTCAATATCTCTTCAGGTATAATTTCCATTGTCCTAAAATTATAGTATAGATTTAGCATAAAATAAAAGGTAGACATTTAAATTGTTGTAAGCATCTAATTTTGGTTTAGGCTTATGTTATCTAAAATATTATTGATTAGTTAAAAATGAAGACTAGATCAATCTATATGTATGGAGGTTTAGGTCTCAATATTGGAGTTATTATTGGTGTAGTTTATGGTACTAATCTTGGTATTGTAGCATTTAAAAAAGGAAAGCCAAATATTGTTGAAGGTAATTGCAATAAATTTATTCCAAAGGACTTGGGTAAGTATTTCATGATTTATGGTTTTGTTTCAAATAATCAATAGATGCATGTTTTATAAATGGTTTGAGGATAGTTTGCAAAGTGTTTGACAATATCTGTGAATGAGTAATGTTATAAATTTATTTATGCACGAATAAGTGCTAACTTGAAGAAGTAAAAAAATGGACATGTACCCAAAATATGCCTGGAGGAATTACAGAATCAACCCTTAAAAGAAAATGCAAAAATAATGGCAACTAAAGTATAGTTTGGAAGATCAAATGCTTGAGGTAAGTTGGAGATAAATTTTAGTTATGGCTTATGTTTCATATTCTTCAATGTTTTGTTATTAAAGTTGTTGTAATAGTACTATCAAAATTTTGATAGAAAGCCTTAATGGCTGTAGCATTCAGGGCTTCCATGTGTTTTTAAATTGTAGCAATTGGTGCAAAAAGCTTGTCACTCATGTCAAATGAATTAGCTTGTGGGTGGTAAAATGTTTCAAGAACTCATATGGTGGATTTAGAAATGTGTGATTTCAATGAGCATATATTAGTAGCATAACTTTGGGTTGTTTTTCCTCATGTAGAGGTGTAGCTGTAAGTTTTCATTCCATATGTTTGACAAAAGTCATAAATGAAACATTTAGGCTATAAATTTTGTTTTTTTAAAGAATCGCATTTCTGGGCGTCCCTGTTGCGATTCAGCTCCACTTCAGGGGGTACCCGTACCAATAGGCCATTTCACCCCAACTTTGATTTCCAAAATCAAGGTTTCAGACATCAATTCCCAAATCTGCTCTATTTTGCAGATTTGTTGTTGCATGTAGAACCGCCTATTGTTTTGTTTTGCTGTTTGGTTATTTTTATATTGGAACTGCCTGATAATTTATAGTGATGAATATGATATAGGCTAACCACTTGGAAATGGTTTTTAAAGTATAAGTGGTTAATAATTTGAAAATTTAAATAACCTTACGACAACTTGCTTTACGACTGCCAACTATTTGTCAAAATTCCTCAATGGATGTACCTTACAATATTGTGAGCTATGTTTGAAATTTCTAAATACTTATATTCATTGGTACAGCTTCAACAATGAATATGGCTGATAGTCTACAAATATCTTAAGTTCAATTATTGACACTACTTACAAAAAAAATGAATTCATGTAACTTTGGATTCATGTTAGCTAATTGTTGTGAAAACACCTTAAAGAGATAATGGTTGTAAATGTTTGACAAAATGCCTCAATGGCTGTACATTCCATACTTGTAAATTGGTTTTCATAATGTTCAATGGTTGCATCTAATTACGTTTATGAACCGTCCATAAAACAAAAGGCTTAAGTTAATTTAAGATTTGCAATCAAGGTATTTCTAGTGTAATAACTCATTGAGTTAAAGGGTCTTGCTGAAAAGTCATAATTGCAGTAAGTAATTTGTTGCAATATCAGCTCACATATGAATTCCTAATTATGGGATGCCAACCCTATATAATTTAAATTATCCTTTTAAGAAAATAATTCATAAGCATGTCATTTAGTGACTCATGAAATAAAAAAATAATAAATATATATCACATTTTGATTTAATATAATATTTCTCTATAATAATTATGGTAGGTAAGGTGGGACCTTACACACTATGTGGCACATGTTAGCATCCCCTTAATTCCTAGGCATAATTTGTAACTCCCTAACACACCTTATAATTCCTTGACATTCCCCGACACTCTATCATGCCTTGGCATTTCCTAGCATATAACCTTGTCACTCCCTCCTTGGCACACTTGGAACTCACTAACACTCCCTATCACACACTCTTATCCATTCATTTCAATGCATTTTGAACTAGTTCTCCCTTGTGTTTCCATTTCACTCCCTAACACTCCCTAGCACACTTTGGCACAACCTGGAACTTAGGAAATCTTGGCATGTCACCTTGGCACTCTAGCATTCCTTGGCACTACCTAACATACCTTGTCACTCCCTCCTTAGCACACCGAAAACTCACTAACAATCCTTGTCACACACTCTTATTCATTCATTTATATGCATTTGAAACTAGTTCTCCCTTTTTTTTCCTTGGCACTCCATAACACTCCCTAACATGCATTGGAACACACTAGAAATTGACACATCTTGGCCTGTTTCCCTGGCCTCTAGCATGCCTTAGAATTTCCCTCATACCTTGTCACTCACTCCTTAGCACACCTGGAAGTCACTAACACTTCCTCTCACAATCTCTTAATCATTCATTTACTTTCATTATTTTAGCATCATGCTCCCTTGTGTGCCCCTAGGACCCCCTAACACTTCCTAGCATGTGTTGGCACACCCTGGCACCTAACACATCTTGGGTGCATTCCACTTTGGTGCACTAGAATGACTTAGCACTCCCTAGCATACCATGTCACTCCCTCCTTAGGTAACCTGGAACTCACTGACACTCCCTGTCATACACTCGTATTCATTCATTTCCATGCATTTTGACATAGTGCTCCATTATGTTTCTCTGACAGTCGCTAAAAATCAATAGAAATTGTCACTTGTCACATCTTGGTATGCTTTCCTAACACTATAGCATGCCTTGGAATTATCTAGGATATCTTATCACTCCCTCATTATAAAACCTGGAACTCCATAGCATGTCTCATAAATCTCTGGCGCATATTGGTTCGTGGCACTTGACAATTATTGGCATGCATTTGGATGCCCTGGAATGCCTTGGCATGGTTTAATATAAATTTATTTGACATCAATTTGGCACTTAATACACATTAGCACTTGGCCCTTGGCATGTATTGGCACTAGTGTTGGTATGCCTAACATGCCACTCTTGAAAAGGTAAGGTCCTTAATTATTAACCGTCATATGTGTTCATTTATTTTCATTTTAACTTGGTGTTCCCTTTTTTCACCTGACACTCCTTGACACGTGTTCGCATACCTTAACATCTGGCACATATTTTCATGCCTTAACACATAGCACATCTTGTCATGCCTATCATGCGTTATCATTCCTTAGCACTATCTGGCACATGTTAGCATACACTGACACTTCTTGACATGCCCTAACATTCCCTAGCATGCCTTGTCACTCCCCCCTTTGCACGTCTCACACTCGCTGACACTCCTCGATACACCCTCTTATTCATTCATTTCCATTCATTTTCACTCGATGTTTTATGTTTGATGGGGTGCATGTCTAGAAATATTTCCTTTAAGAGAATAAAAAAATTCACACCATTACTGACATAAGTAATTGCGATATTCTACTTGAATGGCATTAGGAAACTACACAAGAGATTTGAAGAATGATATTTTTAGGGGTTTTTTTATGGTGTGGGAATGGTAAGAAGTGAGTGGCCAATATTGTGATTTTATTTCTCATTAAATTGATTATCCTTATGAGAGACTCATTTTCATAAAAATACACCCTCGTGATGCCTACCCTCCAACTCCTAATCTTCTCAAAATAAAGGCCAACTTGCACAGTGAGGGAAGGCATGTTGGTCTATGGTGTGCTTAGTGTTTGGGTGAGAGTGTTAATGTACTATGAGAGGGACTGAACCAGTTCCTTTATTTCCTTTATGGATGACATGTTGTAGGTGTGTCATGGAACCATGTTGAGATTCAACAAGAAATTTTTGGCACCCATGATCCTAGTGAAATTAAGCACCTACACTAGGGTGGGGCCCATAGGATATTTTTAGGTGCATGTCTATTTTTATTATCCATTAATTTAGATGGACATTAAAATGTAATATATTCTCAATGTGGACTTGAAAATAGTTAACTGAAGTGGAAAATCAGTTAGCTAAGTGAATTTCGTGTTAGAGGGTGGTTGGTGGGACATGCAAGGTAATCTAGTTGTAACTAAGTGATTCTAGTTATAACAGAGTTGGAAGTGTAGTGGTTCATAAGTTGGTGCAAGTTGTAAATATTTTAACTGAGTTAGACTCAGTTGTGCTAGTTGTAATTGAGGATACAATAGTGAGAGATCAAGTGAATTAAATATTATTTAATTCACAATTAGTGATCTCACATGCAACTGAGGATTTACTATTATTAGCTTCATGCATGTCAAAACTAGTGGAGACCTGGTTGATTTCTAGGTGAAAGGGAAGTTGAATATCAGTTGTGACACTACCCGCTTGCACATATGAAAGTGTTATCACTCTAATAATTATTAAGTTGTGAGATTTTGATTTTTAGCCAAAGAACATTATAGGTAACCACAAACCAAATTTTAAACTCTAGGATCTAGCCTTCCTAGGATTCAAAGAGGGCTCTCTCTATAAGATTTAACTTTGTTTTAATTATATGATATTACACTAGTTATGATGTGCTAATTGGTTTGGTTTGATTTTGTTTTCTTTGGTTTGCTTCGGTGAGAAAAAATCACTTAATGAGATGGATAGTGATAGATATGTTTGTCCATTGGGAAAAGGAGTCAACTGTCAAGCAGACAGGACCAGGATCAAGGTCAAAAAGTCAAATATTTTTAGGGCAAGATAGACAAGTCATTGAAGATCTTGGAAGGCTTATTGGTGAAGTGGTTTAATCGGAATAAAGAGCAATCAAGGATTCTTTGATCGGGATAAGGAAGCAGAATACAGGGGTCATTTGAAAGAGGGAGAAATTAAGGGTTCCCTACTCTGAAAATCAGTAGAAAACATAGAAATGATAACTAGTTAAAGACAGGGTGCTTTTAACAAATCCTGTATTAATATTCCTAGTTCATCCTTCAAATTTAGAACACATATATGGATGCATGTAAAACATAAAAAGATAAACAATGATAGTGGAAAGTACTTCACTTCAATGGCTCATCACATGAATCCTGAATTATGATGCTAGATGATTTGATTCAATCTACTACTTGAACTTGCTACAAAAAGCCTCAGGTACAACAAAAATGACTATAGAAATCTTCAACAATTTATTCCACAATAATACTTCAAAAGATGAAGTATATATAAAAAATATTTACAAAATATCCTAGAATAATCAGAGAATTTTTCTAAGGAAATAAAATATATTTTACAACAAAATATTGACAACTATTTAACAACTTAGCAAGTTGTCCTATTTGTCCAAATAAAATAGAAGTGTTTTTTTGGATTGGGTGCAGGTGGCTGCCTTGTTGTCTCCAATGCTGGCAAAAGATATTTCAAATCTGTTTTGAAATATTATCTTCTTATCTAATACTCTTTCATTTGATACTCTTTACCTCTGATACACTTTAATCTTTGTTTAAACTACTTTATTGTTGTAATTTCTGTTTTGACTGTGTAAAATCAGAAAACTATTTTTATCCTCTTCTCTGCAATTTGACTATTACAGTAAATCGGTGAGTGATTTCCAAGATACTTCATTAGGAATTTTGATCTTTTTCAGCTTCTTAAAGTTCTCATCTACCATAGTGTACCTAGAAAATGTTGGTTTTATAACAAATAGGTGTTTTATCTCATGCTGTAGATAAAACAAGTCTTCAAAACTTTTATGTAAAACCTTTCCTGTAGGAATTCCTTGTCCTTCTATTTTGTCTACCTTCTCTTTTGCATGATCTCTTATCTTCTTGTTGTAGTCCTCTTGTGGCATGAGTTTATCATTAATAACAAGGATGTTTTGCAAACCTCTTTGCCTCAAGATCTCAAATTTAACCATAAATTTGGTTATAGCTATATTTATGTTTTTAAATTTTTCTTTTAGCTGATTCGTTAAATTTCTCTTTAAAATTACTTTCCTTATTTCAAGGATTGTCTCTATTTCGTTAGAAATTTCTATCTCCTCTAATTCTTGTTTGTTCTTATTGTTGAGAAACTTGATTAGTTCTAGGGCCTGTTCAGGTTTGGAACCTAGTTCCTCCTTTTTTTTCTGAATCTCATCTTTTGTTGCCTTTGGTAAATACTTTTTCTCATAAATTACGTATATTGATGGCCAAACATCATCGATAGATTCAATGATTTTGGTCCATAGTTTATTCTTCACATAGGACATTGGCTCTTTCAAGGTTAAATCATTTTGTAGATTCTTCAATTTAACATTTAACCTATTAGCCCTTTGCTCCTGAGTTTAACATTAATTTGGGCTAGCTTCTTAGTGTCATCAAGGTTTTCAATCACTTTCTTCAATCTATTGATTTTATTGGTTTGAAGTGTCATTTCCTCCATGGGCTTAATAATTTTTCTAGCTTCATTAGATTTTTGAGCTACTGTGGTAGAGGATTTTATAGCTGAAGTAGTGGATGAGGTCACTGGCACTACAGTGGCCAATGGTAATTTTGGTGCCAACTCTTCTGCCAGAGTTGAAGGCACATTTGTAGTTACCATGGAAATTACTGTAGGAGCTTTTTGTGCTTCTATAATTTCTCTTTCATGGACAAGCTTGTCCATTTGGATTTCCATTTCTTTTATCTATTCTGTCAATTGAAAAATCAAGTTCATCATATCATCTTTTTGGCTTGCCTCTTGCACAATTTCCATGGCTTGTGGATGTTCTGTTGGTGGAAGCTTGAGCTATTTTCTATGTGTTGCAATATCAACATTCTTTTTCTTCACCAATTCTTCTACAACTTTCACATTGGAAGGATCATATCCTGCTTGAATAACCAATCATTCTAAAGACTTTATTCTAAGGTCTTTAGCATATGAGGAAGAATTTTCAACCTTCATTTGATCTCTCATATTTATTATTATATTCTGGAGTTTTGGGGCACTCATTTCCTTTGTAGTAATGGTAGAATAAAGCATCTGATAATTTTGTCTATGGAACTCAATTTGATCTAATGCATGGATACTTTCTGTAGGCACTTCAATGTCAACTTTTTTGTAATCTGCCACTTCTTTGGGAGTTTTAATTGTTGGTTGAAGCACTGACATAATCAACTTCTTATTTGAATAATCAAAAGCGTATAGAAGTATATTATGGATCCCTTGTGTTTGTTTTAAATACTGAGAATAAATATCATTTTTTATTTCTTCATTATTGGATTTTATCTGCTTATATTTCTCCTTGATGTCAATATCTTTATCCTCTATTGGTTGTGAGGAGAATGCCTCCGTACTCTATTGCTTCACTATTACCTGTGTATTTGAAGGAGTAGGATGCTCTTCATTTAGAATCTATGTGGCTGGCTCATTTATAATGACTGTAGCAACATCTATGTTTGTCTCTGGAAAATATGTATCTTCCACTTCTATGGTATCCTTTTCTTTATTTGCTGGATTGAGCTTAGGCTTTTTATTATATATGAGTTTAAACCTAGTCTGTGTAGTCGTATTAGCAGTGTAGGTACCTTATTTTCTAACACTTTTGGTAGATTTATCTTCTTGTTTTACAATTTTCAAGGTGTGACTAGTATCACCCTGTTTAACTGCTTCTATCAAGGTATTTTCTAGCCACTCTGTTTGATTAGAAAGTTGTTCAATCTCTGGTTTTTAAATCATGAATATAAGGGGTCAATTTGAATTTAACCCTCATTTTGCTAAGAATTCCCCGAGGATCATAATTCCATAAGAAGCTAAATTCAAATTTGTATTCCAACAATTGTTTTGTTGCGTCTATTCCTGCATCTCTGTGATTACAAATAAAAGGTCCTGCTTGGTTTTCCAGCTTAAATTGAGTCTTTTTCTTAGCAGGTAAGAAATTGACAGAATCTTAATTTAGTATTTTCCTGATGTACTCCAAGGCAAACACTCTCATTGGCACATACTTAAGTAGTTTATAGGGTAAAATATTAGATCCAAAAAATCTGATTTATATATGATTTTGATATTTGTAGAACTTTCTTTATCTCATCACTGTCTCTTGGTTGTACACTGTTTGTCAACATGTTTATAATGGATGAACAAAACTATCAATAAAATATTCATAACTGAACTCTGTGGACTCTTTTCTGATCAAAGATGTCCAAAAGATGACTCACAATGGATTTCCCTCTACATCCAACTTTTGAAGTGTTATTAGGAATTTATCTGCATGAAAATATATGAAAATATGAAAAATAAAGGAAGTATATCTAAATACTCCTTCAGTTGGAAATTTCACAATATGATCATGGATATTATCAGCTAGGTATTCATCATAATTCTAAATGATAGAAGGAGGTTGTCCTAGTACAAAGGTAGATAGAAAACCTCGGATTGACTCATCTGTATGCTCATTTGTAAAATACCCTAGGATAAATGATATCATAGAGATGACATGCCTTGACCCTTCAGGAAATTTGGAAGTAGAATAAGGAGGGTTTAGTTTTGGGATTTCAACATAGACATGCATGAAATTTTGGAAAATATGAAACCTTTTAGGAAAATCCAGACCAATGTAAAGCTTTGTGAGTGCTTCTATGGATAAGGGAACTACATTGGGATATGGTTTGAGTTGAAGCATTAGGTTAATGGATTTTGTAGTAATGGTAAACAATATTTCTTTATTAGCATTAACCATGGATCTTTGTTTAGGTGAATAATAGGATTGACATAGCCTGATGACTTCTGGACATTGATGAGTGAGTGGAACTACATACTTGGGTATATTTGACTCCCAAATCTAGAATTAATCTCCTTGATCTAATTATTTTTCAAGACTCCAGCAGTGGAGTTATAAAAGATTAAATTCTATCACTCGATCAGCTATTTTGTAATCCACATCAGCCAAGGGTGTATGTTCAATGTCTACAACAGGAGTTTGTAGAGGGTTTACAACAATTATGGTTTTGGAAGTCATTGTTGGGTTTGATTTTGACATTTTTATACATTCTAGGTACTTGAAACTATGTATTTTGGATTTTTTAACTGTTCTGTAAGATCGAATTGTTTACAGAAGATTTTCCTAGTTTAACAAAGGTCTATGGATAAAAATAGGAACAAATTGGTTTTCTTTGGATTTTAAACCTTTCAATTCGGTTACAAACTGATCTTCAAACTCTCACATGTTCAAGAATTGATAAAACAAGGGTTTCTTTGGATAAACTAGACTGAAACTAGTTCAAATCAGGCACAGAAAGATTGGGATTATTTACAAAGGGTTTCTGGATAGATTAGTAGTCTTTTCAAGGTCTGCAAAGGCTAAACTACTCCAATTTTTATTTTTTTAAACAGATTGCAGTATCAAAACTGGGTTTTATCAGATTTTTACAGTTAATTCATTCTTTACAAGAAACTACAGATATTTCTGTGGGTAAATGGGTTTTACAAGTTTTAATTTCTCAGAAAACTCTTTTTCAAATGACAAACAGGTTGTTTTTCTTTGAAGAATACATATTTTTTTAGTTATTTGATATTTTAAAGGGGTTTTGAGGCATCTGAGAGGTTTCTGATGGCTACAGAAATCTTTGGAAATGGACTGGAGGCTTCCAATGATCTTGAAAACAACTTTAATGGCTTTGTCTAGTTATTTGGCATGAAAACAAGGCTATGGAGCATATTTCCTCAGTCAGAAATGGATAAATGCATAGATAATGCAAAAAAGGGTTTAATTGCGTTTATAGGAAACTTTATAGTGTTTTTAGGTTAGAACAGAATCAAGCATTGAATGGAGGTCATATCAGAGCGGAGGGTGGTTTTGGTGCGTGAAGGAGAAAACCAGAATTGGTTTATTGCATGGGCTCTGGGTGGTAAGCAGTTTCCTTGGATTGAATACGATCCAATTATATATCACCGTGTGGAGGAGAGATAGTAGAGAAAAACTGCCCATTTCGCAAATTTAGAAATGATTATTGATTACACTAGTTAAAATGCGATATGGCATCGTGATCATTGATTCTAGAGAAATGAGTGCGAACGGTGGAGATTAAATAAGGGAGTTTCTCAGCATGATGGGGGAGTGGGGCCCTTATATGTTATGTGTCGGGGTTTATTTTAACGTTTAAAACATAGTTTTTAAACGTAAAACAAATGTTTTATTTATGATATGTTGGGTGTATTTACATAACAAATGAAGGATTAACATTTGATTCATAACAATTGGGGTGGGTTTTATTATGATCTATATGTTTTTAACCTATAGGGAAAGGGAGGAATTATTTCACGTGGGTATTTATAGACCATAAATTAAAATTAAATAAGTGGGTTTGGGATATTTAAAATAAAATGATTTAATATATATATGGGAAGGGGGTTTTTAAAGGTTTTAATAAATTATGTTAAAAATTAATATGAAACTAAATGTAATGAATAAAAATACAAAATATAAACTAAGTAAAGTGTAAAATAGGCATTTGAGCATAACAATGATCCCATTTTAATATTTACACATAATACTTAGGATAAATTGTATTTTTTGGGTTTTTTAGTGTTTTTTGGATGAAATGAAATTAATTAAGCGGAGATTTGACTTTTTCTAAGAAAGAAAGGTGTTTTACTTAGAAAAAGGGATTATATTTTTGGAATAGGGTGAATATGCTGAGGAAATGGGTTTTCATGAAGGGAATCCAGTACTTTAACCAATAATTCATTAAGCCTTGGGTCCGGTCCCAACAGAAGTTAGAGAAATTCTCTGAGCCTCTTTAACTGAAGGTTTTGAATACTGGATCATTGTGAGGGAGGGAAAATTAGTAATTTTCTAGATTATTGTTTATTACATGCCTTGCAACTTCTTTCTACCTACCCATCATTATTCTAACATTTTTTACTTCATTTGCATGGGTGCACTTAAGATTGCAACCCTAAATCCAGTTTTCTTTTAAAGCATAAAACTATCTAATTCGAACCTTATTTCATCCAAGGGCTTAGATTAAACTGTTGAGCTCCTCATTTATTCTCTAACTATCTACTAATTTTTCAAGTTTAATCTGTTTGACATATCTCTATTCTCTATCTAAAACACAAAATTAAAAGCATGAAAAGTTAAGATTAAATTATTTAACTAATCATGGATTATGGCAATTTGGACAAGCTGCACATAATCATTATTTTTGCAATAAAATTAAATAGTAGTGGCATTTTGACTTGCTCACTTTCATGTCTTATTTTTATCTTTTTTTTTCTCTTTTGGGGTTCATTTTTTATTCCTTTTTTATCTTTTCTTTTCAAGTCCTTTGATTTTTCTTTTAGGACTTTTACCCTCTTTTCATTTTTTATTTTTTTTCAAAATATTGGAAAACAACTTGAAGAAAGCAAGGTATGTACATATTTACAAGACTATCAAAGTAAATTAAAAAATTATGAACCCTATTATTACAAGACTGTAATAGTGGCTCCACATGGGTATGGCATTTCCTGGTGAAATGTCAAGAAATTTAAGACTATTATCCTTTGAATTTTGACTGATCTAACCTTGTAAGTGTTATTCTGATCTACAATTTGTTTCATACTTATGACATTTTACCTCTCAAAGCTTAGGGCCTTCTCTCCGGGCTTCAACCTTTTTGGGAAAACATCCAATCTAATGTAAAATCTTGCAATGTTATATACAAGGGATAAAGTAAACAAAAATTAACTATTGGTTATTTCTGAAGAGTAATAGTTCTTCAAAATTCTGCCATTGACTGGTCCACCTAGCAGATCTGATCCATCCATTTCTTTCAAAAAGAAAGAATTGTTACCTCTGTAACCATAAATAGCATAAGGTTGTTTCCATAGAAAATCAAATTTTCCATGTTTACCTTTTTCTTCTCTTCTTAAATCCCACTTTAACACTTTGTCACCAATGTAAAAATCATCTTCTTTACTCTTTCTGTCAAAAAATTTCTTTATATTATCTTGGATAACTTGAGACTTAAGATAAACCTCTTCTCTTGTTTGCTGCAAGTGAATGGTTTGGTTAATTCTTCTTTGAATGTCATTTATTTCAACTTCTAATTCTTGGATTATCTTCATTACTGGTACTCCTAAGGAAGATGGAAAAAAAACATCCATTCCATAAACAAGTTGGTAAGGGGATGTACCAATAGATTTTTTGGTTGTAAGTCTATCTACCCATAAGGCATTGACTAACTTCTTATTCCAAGTCTTTTTGTTATCTTCTTGTAATTTCTTGATGATGTTCACAAGGCTCTTATTGGAAGATTCACAAGGCCATTACCTTGAGGGTAATATGTAGTAGAATGGCATAGGGTAAATGGTATTTATGGAAAAATTCAATCATATTTTTAGATTTGAATGCAATTTCATTGTCAGTAATTATCTTTTGAGGATATCCAAATCTTGAAAGTATATATCTTTCTAAAAAGGAGATAATGACACTGTCAGCGGCTTGCCTAGAAGGTATGGCCTCAATCCACTTAGTAAAATAATCAGTGGCTATCAGAATCCACTTGTGTTGGGTTGATGAAGGAGGGTGAATTTCACCAATGAAGTCAAGACCCCATTGTTGAAATGGAATTTCTGTTGAGATGGATTGTAAGGGCAATGGCAAGAGATTTTTCTTTCCCTCAAATATTTGACACTTCTGATAGGAGGTCACATACCTTTTACATCTGCAAAAAAAGTACGCCATTAAAAACCAGCTCTCAGGATTTTGTCTGCAGTAGTCTTCCAGTAGAGATGTCCTCCACAGTCACATGCATGAAATTCTTCTAAATATTTTTCAGCTTCTTCTTTTAGCAAACAATTCAGTGAAATTCCACTATGATCTTTCCAAAAAGTACGTTGTCTAATATACAAAATCTTATTTCCTTTAGCTTTAAGAATCTAGCTTTTGTTCTTGATAATCCAGGAGGAGCTTGTAAGTTTAGTAATATAAATATGATATATGCATACCATCATGAATCTAAAAAGGCTTCACTGATCTCTGGAGTGGCCATCTCTTCCTGATCATCTACTTGGGCAATAAAATTTATGTCTAGGGCATGACAATTTGATTCAGCCATGATTTTGGCTAAACCTTGACCTTTTATAAGTTTAGTGGGTTTTATTTCTATGTCATATTCAAAAATTGTGGCAATCCACTTGCCTCTTCTACCATCAGGACCATCCTAATTTAGAATGTCTTTTACTACTGCATTTGGAACATAGGCAATGATGTGTGAATAACGAATGTATAATCTGAAATATTTAATGGCCTTTACCAAAGCTAGGGCCTGTTTCTCCATGATATTGCACTTCAAAGTGGAATCTCTAAGTGTTTTACTAAAGAAATCTAAGGGTTGTTCATAGCCCTGGTCATTTTTTTGTAGTAAAACTGTAGCAATGGTGTGTTCTGAAGCAAAGGAAGAAATGATGAAATCATTTTTAAAGTCAGGACTTATAAGGACCAGGGTTTTTTTTATAGCTTGTTTGATAGATTCAAATGATTGTTTGGCCTCAATAGTCCATTTAAGAAATGAATCCTTTTTAAGAATATTTTTAAGCTCTCTGATTACTTCAGCTAAATTTGAGATGAATATTCTAAGAAAGTTAATTTTACCTAGAAAATCTTGTAACTCTTTTATATTCCTTGGAGGACTAATGTTAAGAATTGCTTCTATGTTGGCAGGGTCTATTCTAATTCCTTATTTATATATTATGTGTCCTAGTAACTTACATTCTTCTAACCCAAATAAGGTTTTCTTAGGATTTAGGGAGATGCAAAACTTTTTGCATTTAATAAATACTTGTCTAAGATGATCCAAGTGTTCATAATCAGTCTTAGAAAATATAGTAATGTCATCTAAGTAAATCACTAAGAATTCATGAATTTCTGTTGCAAAGGCTATATCCATAGCTCTTTGAAAGGTAGCCCCTTCATTTATTAAACCAAAAGGAATTTTTGCATACATAAAAGTGCCCCAAGGAGTAGTAAAAGTTGTTTTGGCTTGATCCTCTAATTGGACTAAAATTTGGTTGTATCCTGAAAATCCATATAAAAGTGAAATCCTTGAAGAACCAACTACCCTTTGTAAAATGTGATCCATATTTAGTAAAGGATAGTTATCTTTTAAGGGTACCTTATTTAAGTTTCTAAAATCAACACATGATCTAATTTCTCCTGTGTTTTTTCTAGTAGGAACTAAATTAGAAACCCAATCATAATATCTGACTAGTGCAATTATCTATGCATCATACATTCTTTTTACCACTTTTTCAATAAAAGGCATCAAAACAGGGTTGATCCTTCTTAAATTTTGTTTAAAAGGCTTTTAGTATTCTTTTATAGGGATTTTATGTTGTATTATACTGGTGTCATAGGATTTTAGGTCCTTATAACTCCAAGAAAAAACATCTTGAAATTACTTGAAAAGAGCAATATATTTTTCTTTTTCTTGCTCAAGTAAGGCTTTGGAAAGTTTGACCATCTTAGGTTTTAATTCTGTGTCAATGTTACATTCCTCAATATCAGATCTAAGTGGCTCCATTTTGGGTTTTCTACCAACATCAATTGAGTTAAACATATCTTCTAAAGGTGTTAAGCCTTTTGGTAAGAAATTATCTTTGAGATTTAATATATCAAGTTCATAATCAATTCTCTCATCAATTTCTAGTTTCTCTAAGTTATCTATATCTAATTGACTAAATTTAGTAGGTTTTGAAAAATTTACTTTATTTACATCTATGTTATTCGAATCAAATTCACTATCTAAATCTTAATCTAATGTACAATCTGTGTCTATTTTACAATTCTGAAATTCACCTTCATTATTCATAAAATGGTAAATCTGTTGATCTTGTGAGAAAATCTGCCAATATTTAAGATTATCTGGGATTATTGTTTTGTGTTTGACTTCTACAGTATACCTATGATTTGGCTAAAATGGCAAATTACAGGTACTAGCAAAGGTTTCTAAGGAGTGTGCCTGTATGTTTTGCTTTCTTGGTATTGCAGAAAAATTACATTCTAATAGTTCATCTATTAAATCTAACACAATTTCTCTATATCTGCCTAATTTAGGATTATAAATAGAATATTCTCCATTTATTTGTTTTACAATCAACTCTAAATCTCCCAGTATTGATACTCTCTTACCTCATAAATTTCCAATAATTTGCAGTCCTAGAATAAGGGCTTCATACTCAGCCATGTTATTGGTACATTTGAAATTAAGTCTAAAAGCATGGCCTTCTGCATGATTATTTTCCATATTAGTTATCCAAACTCTTGCTCCTATTTTATTGACTGAACCATCAAAATATAAATTCCATAATGATTCATGAAAGATATTCTCATTGTCTTGCGTTTTGTTTTTGTCTTTTTGTTCAGTTTTGATTTCATTATTAGTTTCAGAGTTACATAAGATGAATGAATCTAAGTTATTAGGTGTATTGTAAATTGGGTAATTTATTGATCTTCCTTCACTACTCACCATATATTTAATCAATGTTTCTCTATAGAGTTTCTTTGGTTGAACAAAAATTGTTATGGTTGCATATGACATGTCCAATTGTAGAGATCCCTATAATTTGGTTCCCCATGAGTGAGATAATGAAATTCCATACTTGGGTGGGATATCAACTACTACAATTTCCATGAGTATACTTTTACCAGGATATTGAACTAACGTGACACACAAATATTTAATTAAACCTAAACATTTAACTTTTCTTGAATCAAATGAAAAGAGATTTGTGTAAGGCCTTGTGATGTCTAAGTTTAGGGTTTCCATTATTTCTTTTGGCATTAGATTGTGTGAAGTCCCTTAATCTAACATTGCATTGTGTAATATTTGGTCATGAATAGTTAAGCCAATGTAAAATGGTGGAACTGCTCCATCTAGGTGTTTTTGATTAACATTAGGGCCAAAAATCAACTCTGGTTGATCATCACTTAAGTTTACTGAGTCTTCTCCATCATTAATGTTTAAGGTTTCAGTGATAGTTTTTTTATACAAATCATGTTTTACCAATTCTGTCAAAGGAATTGGTATTTTTAATTTTGTAATTTCAGCTTGTATATTGAATGAAGGTTGTGATTTACTAAGATAAATTAACTCTTCTTTAGTAACTGTAGTTTGAGTACGTTTGTCTTGTTTTTCTACAGTTATATTTTCATTTTCTATTTGAGTTTCTTGTGTTTTATTGCTCTTAGTTTTCTTTTTAGGAATGGTTTGAGAAGCAATAGATTTTTTTCCAGATTTTGAATTATCAAAAGTTGTTTTGGCAGTGGCAGCTTTTGGATATGTTGACTTTGGATCAGCAGCAGGTGTTTTGGAATCTAAGTTTCTTGTTTTAGCAAAACTAGGTGTTTTAATAGCAACAGATTTTTATGAATCTTTTGATGTTTGGACAAACTCATCTATTATATCAACAATCTTAGAATTTGAAGATTTTAAGGACGGATTAAAGTTTTTCTTATTTTCCCTAGAGAGAATTTTACCGGTTGGAGGAGTTTTCTTAGTAGAAGGCTCAGTGTTTTTCTTACTTCTAAGGTTATATTTCGTATGTACTTCATTTATAGAAAAATCATAGCCTTGTTTGTAGTCAAATGATTCACATGAATCTAATTGAATTTGTTACATTTCAAATAACTCTTGGTCTTCCTGTGTGAGAAAGATAGTGTTATCATAATTTATACCCACTAGATTTATGGTGTCTTCATCATCAACATTATGTTGAGAAATTTCAGCATAGTTCTCTGAAATAGAGGTCTTATTGTCTCATCAGGAGTTGATTCTTTGGATTTTCCTATGTTTGTATTTTTCGTGAAGTTGGGATTTCTAATTTGTTGTTGGTTATCCCATTGTGGTTTCTTTCTATATTATCTAATATATCCATCATTCTCTCTAAATTTTTAGCTAGCTGATCTATTTTTCCATCTGAACTAGATGTCTCTTCTTTAATGGTTACTCTCCTCTCATTCCTCAATCTAGCATTTCTAGCCAATATAGTTACTTCTACACTAACAGTATCTTCTTGCATTCTTTCTCAGGTTTCATAATTTCTCTATTCTAATTGATATGCCATGTCTGTGTCAAATCCATCAGGTAATTTGAGTAGGATAGAGTGAGGAGTGGGTTTGAGATTAGTTGGGATTGAATTATAAACATTGTTGTATCTAGTGCAGTAGTCTTGGACTGTTTCATTAAGAACTCTTTTCATTGCATCAAATTCAGATAATATTTGAAGTGGATTTTTCTTATTTTCCCATTTATTCAAATATAATCTATGAAAGACTGCTAAATCAGCTATACTACCAGGATTAAGACCTTTAAACCATTTTTTAACTTCCCCTGTAAATGTTTGAGAAAAGAGTCTCATTTGTACATCGGAATCATCTATTTCATGAAGCTCAAAATAATCTGTCATCTTATTAATGTGTTGCTGGGAGGTATAATGTGTGGTGGCATAAAATTAAGGTATTTTACTCTGGTAATCTTGAGTCATGTCATGTAACTGAGCTGGAACGTTTAAGGGAGCATACCTAGCAGCCATAGCTTGAATTTTAGCTTGGCTAGGAGGTATATTATAAGTCCTTGGGGTAGAACTAGAGGTACTAACTGATGCAGTTAATGAAGTAGCTGATGAAATGGGAATATAAGATGATGTACTAGAAAATGTGGTGGATGAACTAAAGGATGAAGTTGGGGTGCTAGAAAATGAAACTAGGATATATGAAGAACTACTTGGAAATGAGAATGATGTATTTGAAATTGCAGAAGATAAACTAGTGGATGGATTTGACGTGGGAGAATATGGAAATAGTATTCTAGGTCAGAAAGGCTGTTTAGGGATAAATGGATCTATAGATTGAATTGTGGTGGAAATTATAGATGTTGTAGTTGTAAAAAGAGATGAACCTACAAATTTTATTAGGTTGGTATCAAAATGAGAAATAGAAGGCTTAGATGTATATGCTAATAGTTTAGCTAATTCAAAGCTTCATCTATTTCCTTAAGAATAGTAGAATTTATTTCTTCAAGTTTATCACGAGCTTCAAATATATTTGATTCAGAATCTACTGAAACATTTTCCTGCTTTGTTTCAATAAATGAAATAAAAACAAGATCTATAACAGCACTATTTAAGTCACTTTCTGATTTATTTCTGAATAAAGAATGTTCCAAATTCAGGTCAAACTCTATGTCTTGTATACTCACTAACTCTTTTGGCAATGAATTTGCTCTAACTAAGGAAACTTTAGCACCTAAATCTTCTACTTATTTATTATTTTTTCCAATTCTGTTCGGATTGTCTACTATAACAACGGGATGAGGATCCGAGTTTGACTGGGTATAGTAGATTTTTCTAGAAGCTAGAATTACAGTTTTTTTTACTCACAACTTTAAAATAGTCTTAAAGGCAAAAGGATGATAAAAATGATTTCCTTTAAGATCTATTTTAAGACTGAGGATTTCTTAGTTCCCCAGTTGAGTCGCTAGTGTGTTATCACTCTAATAATTCTTAAGTTGTGAGATTTTGATTTTTAGTCAAAGAAAATTAGAGGTAACCACAGACCAAATTTTAAACTCTAGGATCTAGCTTCCCTAGGGTTCAAAGAGGGCTCTCTCTATAAGATTTAACTTTGTTTTACCTATATGATATTAGGCTAGTTATGATGTGCTAATTGGTTTGGTTTGATTTGGTTTGGTTTGGTTTGGTTTGGTGAGAAAAAATCACTTAATGAGATGGATAATGATAGATCTATTTGTCCATTGGGCAAAGGAGTCAAATGTCAAGAAGACAGGACTAGGATCAAGCTCAAAAAGTCAAATATTTTTAGGGCAAGATAGACATGTCATTGAAGATCTTGGAAGGTTGATTGGTGAAGTGGTTTAATCGGGATAAAGAGCAATCAAGGATTCTTTGATCCGGATAAGGAAGGAGAAGACATGGGTCATTCGAAAGAGGGAGAAATTAAGGTTTCCCTACTCTGGAAATCAGCAGAAAATATAGAAATGAAAACTAGTTAAAGACAGTGTGCTTTTAACAAATCCTGTAATAATATTCCTAGTTCATCATTTAAATTTAGAATACATATATGGATGCATGTAAAACATAAGAAGATAAACAACGATAGTAGAAAGTACTTCACTTCAATGGCTCATCACATGAATCCTGAAATATGATGCTAGATTATTTGATCCAAACTGCTACTTGAAATTGCTACAAAAAGCCTTGAGGTACAACAAAAATGACTATAGAAATCTTTAGCAATTTATTCCACAATAATACTTCAAAAGATGAAGTATATATAAAAAATATTTACAAAATATCCTAGAATAATCAGAGGATTTTTCTAAGGAAAATAAAATATCTTTTACAACAAAATGGTGACAATTGCTTACCAAATTAGCAAGCTATCCTATTTATCCAAATAAAATAGAAGAGTTGTTTTGGTTTGGGCGCAGCTGGTTGCCCTGTTGTCTCCATTGCTAGCAGAAGATATTTCAAATTTGTTTTGAAATATTATCTTCTTATCTGATATTATTTACCTCTGATACACTTTAATCACTATTTAAACTACTTTACTGCTGTAATTTCTGTTTTGACTCTGTAAAATCAACAAAATATTTTTATCGTCTTCTCTGCAATTTGAATTTTACAGTAAGTCAATAAGCGATTCCCAAGACTCTTCATCAGGAATTTTGATCGTGTTCAACTTCTTAAAATTCTCATCTGCCTCAGTGTACCTAGAAAATGTTTGTTTTATAACAAATAGGTGTTTTATCTCATGCTGTAGATAAAACAAGTCTTCAAAACTTTTATGTAAAACCTTTCCCATAGGAATTCCTTGTCCTTCTGTTTTGTCTACCTTCTCTTTTGCATGATATCTTATCTTCTTGTTGTATTCCTCTCGTGGCATGAGTTTATCATTTATAACAAATATGTTTAGCAAACCCCCTTGCCTCAAGATCTCAAATTTAACCATAAATTTGGTTATATCTATGTTAATGTTTTCACATTTTTCTTCTAGTTGCTTCACTTAATTTCTCTTTGAAATTACTTTCCTTATTTAAAGGATTGTTTATGTTCTGTCAGAAATTTCTATCTCCTCTAATTCTTGTTTGTTCTTATTGTTGCAAAACTTGATTAGTTCTAGGGCCTGTTAAGGTTTGGCACCTAGTTCCTCCTTTGTTTTATGAATCTCTTCTTGTGCTGCCTTTAGTAGATCCTTTTGCTCATAAATTACCTGTATTGATGGCTAAACATCATTGATAGATTCAATGATTTTGGTCCATAGTTGATTATTCACATAGGACATTGGCTCTTTCAAGGTTAAATCCTTTTGTAGATTCTTCAATTCAACATTTAACCTATTAGCCCTTTGTTCCTGAGCTTTAGCATTAATTTGGGCTAGCTTCATACTATCTTCAATATTTTCAAACACTTTCTTCAATCTATTGAATTCATTGGTTTGAAGTGTCATTTTCTCCATGGCCTTAATAATTTTACTAGCTTCATCAGATTATTGAGTTGTTGTGGTAGAGGATTCTGTAGCTGAAGTAGTGGATGAGGTCACTGGCACTGTAGTGGTCAGTGGTACTTTTGGTGCCAACTCTTTTACTAGAGTTGAAGGCACAACTGTAGTTACCATGGGAATTACTATAGGAGCTTATTGTGATTTTTTAATTTCTCTTTCATGGACAAGCTTGTCCATTTGTATTTCCATCTCTTTTATCTGTGTTGTCAATTGTAAATCAAGTTCATCATATCATCTTTTTGGCTTTCCTCCTGCACAATTTCCGTGGCTTGTGGATGTTCTGTTGGTGGAAGCTTGAGCTGTTTTCTAAGTGCTGCAATATCAACATTATTTTTCTTCACCAATTCTTCTGCAACTTTCACATTGGCACGATCATATCCTACTTGAATAACCAATTCTTCTAAAGACTTTATTCTAATATCTTTAGCATATGAGGAATATTTTTCAACCTTCATTTGATCTCTCATATTTATTATTGTATTCTCGAGTTTTTGGGCAGTCATTTCCTTTGTAGTAATGGTAGAATAAAGCATCTCAGAAGTTTGTCTGTGGAACTCAATTTGATCTAATGCATTGATAGTTTCTGTAGGCACTTCAAGGTCAATATTTTTGTAATCTGCCTCTGGTTTTGGAGTCTTAACCATTGGTTGAAGCACTGACATAATAAAATTCTTATTTGAATAATCAAAAGACGACATAAGTCTATTCTAGATCCCTAGTGTTTGTTTTAAATACTGAGAATACATATCATTTTTTATTTCTTCATTCTTCGATTTTGTCTGCTTATATTTCTCCCTGATGTCAATATCTTTATCCTCTTCTCGTTGTGAGGAGGATGCCTCCATACTCTGTTGCTTCTCTATTACCTGTGTATTTGAAGTAGTAGGATGCCCTTCATTTAGAATCTATGTGGCTAGCTCATTTATAATGATTGTAGCAGCATTTGTGTTTGTCTCTAGAACATCTTTATTTTCCACTTCTATGGTATATTTTTCTTTATTTGCTGGATTGAGATTAGGATTTTTATGAAGCTAAATTCAAATTTGTATTCCAACGCTATTTTGTTGCTTCTATTCATGCATCTCTTGTGATTGCAAATAAAAAGGTCTAATTGGTTTTTTGACTTAAATTGAGTCTTTTTCTTATGTGACTAGAAGTGTGAGAATGCGAATTGTGTTTTCACTTATTTACTCCAAGGAAAACATACTCATTACAGGTTATGGGTGATTGATATGTTGCTTAGTTAGACCCAGCTTCAGCAGTGAATATAAGATTTTTATATAAGCACCAATCTCCAGTTCTAGTTTTCTCTGATAGCTATAGAAATTTCTTTATCTCATCACTGACTCTTGGTTCTACACTGTTTGTCAACATGTTTATCAATGGATGAAAAAAATTGTCAATAAAATCTGCATAACTGAACTCTGTGGACTCTTTTTTGATCAAAGATCTATAAAATATGACTGACAATGGATTCCCCTCTACATCCAACTTCTGAAGTGTTATTGGGAATTTATCTACTTGAAAATATAGGAACATATGAAAAATAAAGGAAGTATATATAAATACTCCTTCAGTTGGAAATTTCAGAAGTTGATCATGGATATTATTAGCTAGGTATTCAGCATAATTATAAATGATCGAAGGAGGATGTCATGGTACAAAGGTAGATAGAAAACCTAGGATTGAATCATATGTATGCTCATCAGTAAAATACCCTAGGATAAATGATATCATAGAGATGACATGCCTTGACCCTTCAGGAAATTTGGAAGTAGAATAAGGAGGGTTTAGTTTTGGGATTTCAACATAGGCAGGCATGAAATTTTGGAAAATATGAAACTTTTTAGGAAAATCTAGACCAATGTAAAGCTTTGTGAGTGGTTCTACGGATAAGGGAACTACATTGGGATATGGTTTGAGCTAAAGCATTAGGTTAATGGATTCTGTAGTAATGGTAAAAAATATTTCTTTATTAGCATTAATCATGGATCTTTGTTTAGGTGAATAATAGGATTGAGATAGCTTGATGACTTCTGGACATTGATGAGTGAGTGGAACTACATACTTGGGTATATTTGACTCCCAAATCTAGACATCATCTCCTTGATCTAATAGGATTGACCATGGATCTTTGTTTAGGTGAATAATAGGATTTACATATCCTGATGACTTTTGGACATTGATGAGTGAGTGGAAGTACATACTTGTGTATATTTGACTCCCAAATCTGGACTTCATCTCCCTGATCTAATGTTTTTTCAAGACTCCAACAGTGGAGTTCTAAAAGATTAAATTCTATCACTGGATCAACTATTTTGTAATCCACATTAGCCAAGGGTGTATGTTCAATGTATACAACAAGAGGTTGTAGAGGGCTTACAACAATTGTGGTTTTGGAAATCATTGTTGGGTTTGATTTTGACATTTTTAGACCTTCTGGGTACTTCAAACACTGTAATGTAGCTTTTTAAACTCTTCCGTAAGATAGAATTGTTTATAGAATGTTTTTATGGTTTAACAGAGTTATATGGATAAAAATAGGCACAAATTGGTTTTCCTTTGATTTTAAACCTTTCAATTTGGTTACAAACTGATCTTCAAAGTCTTATAGGTTCAAGAAATGATAAAACAAGGGTTTCTTTAGATAAAATGAAATAAAATTGGTTCAAATCAGGCACAGAAAGATTGTGATTATTTGAAAAGGGTTCTGGATAGATTAGTAATATTTTCAAGGCCTGCAAAGGCTAAACTACTCCAATTTTGATTTTTAAAACAGATTGCAGTATCAAAACTAGGTTTTATCTGATTTTTACAGCTAATTCATTCTTTGTAGGCAACTACAAGTATTTTTGTGGGTAAATGGGCTTTACAAGTTTAATTTCTCAGAAACTCTTTCTTAAATGACAAAAAGGTTGTTTTTATTCGAAGAATACTTGTTTGTGCAGGTATTTGATCTTTTAAACGGGTTCTGAGGCATCAGAGAGGTTTACGATGACTATGGAAATCTTTGGAAATGAACTGCAGTCTGGAGGCTTCCAGTGATATTGACATAAACTTTAATGACTTTGTCTGGTTATTTGGTGTGAAAATAGGGCTATGGAGCTTCTTTCCTCAGTTGAAAATGGATAAACGCATAGATAATGCAAAAAAGGGTTTAATTGCATTTATAGGAAAATTTATAGTGTGTTTAGGTTAAAACAAGATCAAGCATTGAATGGCGGTCATATCAGAGTGCAGGGTGGTTTTGCACGTAAAGGAGAAAACTATAAGTGGTTTATCACATGGTCTTTGGGTGGTAAGCAGTGTCCTTGGATCGAATGCAATCCAATTATATATTGCTGCGTGGAGGAGAGATACCAGAGCCAAACTGCCCATTTCACAATCTCGAAATGATTATTGATTGCACTAGTTAAAATTTGATATGGCATCGTGATCATTGGATCTGGAGATATGAGTGCGAACGGTGGAGATTAAATAAGGGAGTTGCTCGACATGATGGGGGCATGGGGCCTGGATATGTTATGTGTCGGGGTTTATTTTAATGTTTAAAACATAGTTTTTAAACGTAAAACAAATGTTTTATTTATGATATGATGGGTGTATTTACATAACAAATGAAGGGTTAACATGTGAATTATAATAATTGGGGCGGGTTTTATTGTAAAGTATATCCTTTTAACCTATAGGGAAATGGCAGAATTATTTCACATGGGTATTTATAGACCACAGGTTAAAATTAAATAAGTGGGTTTGGGATATTTAAAATAAAATCATTTAATATATATACGGGAAGCGTTTTTTAAAGGTTTTAATACATTATGTTAAAATGAATATGAAATGAAATGTAATGAATAAAAATACAAAAAATAAACTAAGTAAAGTGTAAAATAGGCATTTGAGCATAGTATTGATCCCATTTTAATATTTACACATAATACTTGGGATAAATTGTATTTTGTGGGTTTTTTTGTTGTTTTTTGGATGAAATGAAATTAATTAAGAGGGGATTTTACTTTTTCGAAGAAAAAAAGGTGTTTTACATAGGAAAAGGGATTATATTTCTGGAATAGGGTGAATATGTTGAGGAAATGGGTTTTCATGAAGGGAATCGAGTACTTCAACCAATTAGTCATTAAACCTTAGGTCCGGTCCCAACAGAAGTCAGAGAAATGCTTTGAGGCTCTTTAACTGAAGGTTTTGAATACTGGATCATTGTGAAGGAGGGGAAATTAGCAATTTTCCAGATGATGCTTTATTATATGCCTTGCACAACTTCTCTCTACCTACCCATCATTATTATAACATTTTTTACTTCATTTGCATGGGTGCATTTAAGCTCGCAACACTAAATCCATTTTTATTTTAAAGCATAAAAATATCTAATTCTAACCTTATTTCATCCAAGGGCTCAAATTAAGTTGTTGAGCTCCTCGTTTATTCTCTAACTATCTACTGATTTTTCAAGTTTAAATTGCTTGACGTATATTTATTCTCTATCTAAAACATGAAATTCAAAGCATGAAAAGTTAATATTAAACTATTTAACTGATCATGGATTATGGAAATTTGGACAAGCTGCACATAATCATTATTTTTGCAATAAAAGTAAATAGTAGTGGCATTTTGACTTGCTCACTCTCATGTCTTAATTTTATCTCTTTTTTCTCTTTTGGGGTTAATTTTTTATTCTTTTTGATCTTTTCTTTTCAAGTCCTTTGAATTTTATTTTATGACTTTTACCCTCTTTTCATTTTTTATTATTTTTCAAAATATGGGAAAACAACTTGCATAAAGAAAGATATGTACATATTTACAAGACTATCGAAGTCAATTAAAAAATTATGAACCCAATTATTATAGGACCCTAACAGCAAGAAAATACACATTGGAAGTGTGCATGATACTTTCACAGTCAAGGTAGGCAATATTGCATCAATTCAGGGATTGCATTCAGCAGGGATTGCGGAGTGAAGGTAGGTTGTTTGGAGGTAGTAAATTGGCTAAGGGATTTGCCAATTTTTGTATGACAGTGTGAGACAATTAGCTGATGTACTGAGGGATATTGTGAGAATATTTTTGTATGTAATTGTTTCATGATCGATGATTTAATATAAAATAGAAGATAGTGGGGTTTTTAGCTGTAAGCTTTTCCCAGGAAATTATCTATGTTGTGTGTGATTGATCTTTCTTCATGCTTATGTAATTTGTGATTGTGTTTTTAATTCCACAAAATATTTATAGAAGTGTTTCAGTATTTAACTTTAGAAAATTTTTAGATCGGTTGAATCCAAGATATACATGCATATTGTATAATTTATACAAACCACAAGGCCACTAGAAAGGTTGTGTAAGATATAGCCCAACATAATCAATTCCTTGAGAGAAATGTGTGGAGAAGGATCAAAATAAATTATATTGGTTATGCCACCAAAAAATATTTACTAGAGAGTGAAACCATGGTGATCAATGCCACGTATGGAATCTTTTTACCTAGGCATTTTTTTTCTAAAAATTTGTTTAGAGTGTCACTAAATTGGTGGAATTCTTAAATTCATGACGTTGTAAATTATGTAGGAACTTTGTTGCTTTTTTTATAGAGGCTAAGGCTTGCAAGGAGAATATAGCATTTATAGGGTCTTAGGGTAAAATAAGCATCAATTTATAGCTCTTTGATATACTAAAGAGTATGGATTATGTGAGTAGTTGATATGGATTATATGACATTGAATACACCTTGAGATGGAGGTTGTTATATGTCAGAGAACTTAAGGAGATGGTAGTTAAACAATTTATCTTATCATGACATTATCTTGTGTTGTTTTGTTATTATTATTTTTTCTTTCAATTTATCTTTTCTTATCATCAAGATTAATGCCAACGAACAAATAGAAGAAGATACAAGATGTAGCCATATGTCAGGGAAAAACCCCACTTTGCGGAAAACCCAGTGAAAATTCTTCCTTCATTAGATTTAAGATGAGATGAACAAGACCTTTATATTATAGAATTCCTGCATCAAGTAATCCCTTCACTGTGTTAGCACCGAGATCTCCATGAAACCGAGATCTCCTTTTCTTGCACCTAAAGTCCATCCTCGTTACCTTGACCAAGTTTGAGATAGCAACATATCACCGAGCATCATTACAGAGATCACCGAACATCATGATAACACTGAGCATCTTCATAGCATTGAGTATCATAACATAACATTGATTCTGTGGTAGATCTGTGTTGACACCAAGGCACTGTTTTCATGCAACATCATAGCCTGGAAGTTACCAAGACCATAACATATATGGTTACCCAAATTCTGTAATACGATCGAGACCTTATCCTCCAACACTGAACTTGTGATCATGATTTGAACTGTATATGCGGTCTGAAACTTCAAATATGTCCAAAATTATATGGTAGAAATGCAAAGCTATACCCCTGTATATATAGTTGTTTTCCATATTTATTGAGCCGACATGAGAGTGTGAAGTGTTGTGTCTTGGTTTGAGCTAACTTGAAGAATTGTTGAAGTCAAATTAAGGAGGAAACTTTGATGACTTGTATCACTTGACTTGAGGGTTGTCTTTGAAGTAGATTTCGAGGATGGTGACCTTGAAGAATACGAATTCACAGAGGAGCCTTTTGACAACCTAATGTTACATGATTTAAAAGCCCAAAAAATGGATCAATTTAAATCTATAACAACCAACCTAGAAGTCCACAATTGGGACCTTAATGTAAATATGACTGAATCATGAAACCCATGCATTCATATGATAGTTTCCTCCTGATAATTAATGATATGGGTCATATAATGGTCTAGCTAATGAGGATAAAACAAAGTCCATGTGATCCAATACTTGGTCCTCTTTTGTCGACAATTTGGTCCCTTTGTCTCAAGATATCTTATCTTCTTTGGAAATAGGACATAAAAAAGTTGTTTTAGATATTTCAAAATGGATCACTATTCACATATGTTCCTCTCCTTTGTTCCACATGTGATGTGAATGTCAATTGTCATTTTCTTGACTTAAACGCTATCTTTTTGTAAATGTGACCATTGACTATGCCATGAAAACCCTCCAAACAATTCTTAAATGATGTGAATTCCTATTCATGTGTGAAGCTAGTGGAATGTGAGAATTCATCCAACATACATCCAAATATTTGATTTTTTCCTTGGGGAATGTGAAAGATACGCTTAATAGAAAACATGCATTCAAATTTGTAGCCAAGTTCCCCAAATGTGAGATGTTTCCACTTGTGCAATTGTTCTTCCAAATATGTAAAATCAATAATAAAACACCTTAAAATACATGAATGTCTCTTAGCATGTGAAAGAAAAAGTAAACCCTTACCCAAGTCCTCCATGGTTAGAAATTTGGGCTTTTTGTCACAAGTTATTTCCTCTTCTTTCGAAAGAGGACATAAACAAGATTTTAGATGTTTCTAAATGGACTACTCTTTACCTATGTCGTTCTCCTTTATGCCATGTGATACAAATGCTAATTTTATTATTACTATCTATAGAGTTCTTCTTTTAGACATGTCACCCTTGACTATGCCATGGAACCCTCCAAAATATTCTTAAAAGATGGGAGCTCCTCTTCATGCGTGAAGCTAGTGGAATGTGACAAGTTATCCAAAATTCATCCAAGTATGTGATTTGGGCCTTTATTTGACTGAAATTATATGTTATATTCTTTCCACATTCACTTTGTGATGTATATGTTATATTTAGTCTTAATTTCAGCGGGTGAGTAGCGTCCATGGTTTTATTGCATGGTTTTGCACATGGTTTTGGGGTTTGATGGTTTTCGGCCCCTGGTATTTTGTAGATCCGGTCAAGGGAACTACGGTTATGTTCTAATCCAGGGTTCATGGATTGGGGTTTATGTATGCTTCGGCATGTATATATATGTGTTGTAACACTAAAAGGAATATAATGAAAAATCAAGTTGGTCGTCCCGATTTGGGATCTAGGGTAAAATATCTGTGTTTATCTGTTTTATGTTTTATGCTCTCACTATTATTTATTTTATGTTATAAGATTCGTTTAGATAATTTACATTCGGGGTGGAAACCTAAACTTGGGGGAAAATGGTGCACACTTGAGGTGACTTATGCATAAAACAGTGTGGCCAAGTGCACTAAATGTGAGATGTTGCCACTTTTCAATTGTGCCTCTTGTTGATGATGAAATTGACACCGTAGTTGTGCAAGGCTCAAAAAGTGTCACTTTGCATCAACTGAAGGTTGTTACCATTGTCACCTTAGTAATGAATCCTCTCACTTTGGCTTAATTATTGAATCCTAGGGGTATCCCAAAGCATAAATTTATGGCGTATTTTATGTGACTAGAACACTAGCATTGAAAACCATGTTTATGTTGGATGGTTAAACATCTTGGTAATCCTTTTCCTATCGACGACAATTTTAGTATTCATTATTTATTTCATCGCAACACCTCCAATAGATATTGATGGTGTTCGTGAGCCTATTTCTAGTTGTGATAACGGGATTAGGGCTCCCTTATCACGACCCATAACCCCTAATGCATTCAATCCCTTCGCCAAGGGGGGCCCAAGGGTGTAGTTTTAGGGGCATTGGACCAAATTTGGGGGTTCATAACATTAGGAAAAGTGGAATGGCAAGACCAAAAAGGTTGTAGGGGGGTATCTTGTGGTGTATTGAATAGGGCAAGGGGACACAAGGGTAGCATGGATGGGTATAAGTCGGAGGTGCAAGCATGGTTTACTATTATCTATAATCCTAGCTTTAAATAATGAGAAGGGGGCTTAGGACTTAATATCGTAGGGGCTAGGGGACCTAGAGGGAAGGTAGTGAGATCAATCGATAGGGGAACCCCCAATAATGGTGATAAAGGGATTAGGAGTCCAATTATCACAAACCATAAGCCCTTAATCCATAACCATTGAATTCGATATCCCCTTAACTCCCAATTCATAATTCCTTAACCCCTACACTCATTACCCATAAACCCCTTGACTCACTAAATATTAAGACACTAAACCCTATCCTATAATACATGAACCTCGTAAGCCATAACTCCTTATCCACTTAACATATGACCCTTAACCCCTAACCCTTCACCCTAAAACACCTTAACTTCTAACCCCTTAAACACCTAAATCCCCTATATCTTAACTCCTTAACCACTAAATCCTATGATTCTAAAGACCTTGGCACTTAACCCTTGACCCTTGAAGCCCTTAACCACTATGTATCCAAGGCTGAAAATAACACCTCAAACCAACACATTGACGTCATAGGAGAAACCTTCACCCCTAATTGAGTATATTGGAAACTTTTGAGTCTTAGAGAACTAGGTATTGGTGATGAGGATATGTGTTTTTTGGTAATGCCATTATTACAATGTATACCAAATGTAGAAAAATTGGATAATTTGCAAAGCCTCGATCTGAATTGCTCATGATATATTCACTTCATGTTGATATGGAGCTTGAAGTTCTCTCTCACATAAGGAGTTGGAAATTAATAGATCACTCATAAAGACAAGGCCTCTCTAGCACTAATGCACAAGGAGTGAACCCCCAATATAAATATTTCTTTTGTTAAACAAACTTGATTGTGTCAATGTAGAATAGTATACATAAGAGAAAATAAAATGATATGATCCACGTCAGTGCTTGAAATAACCTCAAATTAGCCATGACTAGTGAACCAAAGGATGAATGTCAAGAACTATTAAAGTTACATCATGTTTAATTTCCTTTTACATTTTGAGGTTGTTCTCCAGTTGGGTTGAAGCATCATCACAAGGAAGCATGGCACATTTTTTTTTGGGAGCAATTAATGATGTAACATAATTCAAGTGATTTACACCTCCAATGTAAATGAAATCATTATATGTTTGTGTCAGGTTGTTAGAGAGGTTATTTATAGACAATATATTCGATGTACTTGGACCTCATATTTTTAGGGCCTCAACTCTAACATGGATTTTTATCAGGAACATTTCATGCAAATGAAAGGGGGGCATTTTTTTAAACCACATATGCACAATATTATCGGATCCTACCCTTCAAATCCCCCTTCGTACGTTCAAAGTGGGTTTACATTTGCGTCGAGTTTAAAAAAATCATAATGACCTTCCTCTTCTTAATAAAATCTACTAGTGTTTCCATATATACAAGATATAATTGAAGCATCACCTCATTTCTAGATTCCCCCATTTATTATGAGATTCAAGGGAAGTTTTATTTTCTTTATCAACATTTGGACAAGTCATTATCTACATTCTTTAAATACATGTCTAGAACTTTTTATGAGGGAGGTAGTTGGATTCATATCTTTATATAAGGCCTTATGTGGCCTTCCCCTTTAGAACTCTTCCAAGGGGGTCACCTCCTTCCATATTTCCTCGCCTACTTCGGGCCAAATTGACAAACCAAGATTTAAACTTCTTCAACTACCAAATTAGTGAGGCATCGTACCACTTATTGACCTTTACCTCAACGAAACATATCTCTTCAGAGGTACTTTAAGAATTTCCCACCATATATCACAAGTTGGATGTCATAGGATTTGTTACCCCATTTTCTATATGGGATTTTAAAGGATCTTTTAAAATTTGATTGTCATCTCAACCCCTACGATTCCTGTCACATTGATCATTTTTCATATAGGGTATATGGATGTATATAATTCATGAATGTATCATTGGTTTGATGACACCTTGCCTTAGCCATCTAGGACACTATGTGTAGGAAGAAGTTTCTTTAGCTACCACATTTAGTTAGATATGTATGATCCATGTGTATATGATATTATATCCAATGTGTACTATTTTTATTGTGTTCACTTAAACACTCTGTAATAACTGTTGATTGTTTGGCTATAAGTTTTAATCTGAGTTATTCCATGGTGTTTCATAATTTTTCTCAGAGAAGTGTGTCATCTTGATGGTTTGATATATTCTTGGTGATTTGAGTAGGTGCTATACAATGATCTTATTGTACCCCTTATTTCCTTTAGTAAAAATTTATCCCATGTCTCTCTTAACAACACACATGAAGGCCTCATAATAGGGTATTTTTAAGCTCTAAGTGAACTTGCTCAAAAATACGAGGCTACCTATACCTACTTAAGTTTATTGATAACATTATTCATAGATTTAAAGATATTTTTCACCATCTTAAAGGTTGATAGATATTTCCCATCTCATGTCCATTTTCCCTTCTTATATGAACATTCTTAAATTATATTAGAGAGGTATAATATAATTTTGATTAATACCATAATTATATTAACATTATTTTTACTCACATAAAAATAAAGCATTATGAAAACCTAACCGACCATATTTGACTACTTACTAAAATCTAATTTGGCAGCTACTCTAAAATCTAAATTGTCCTATTAAAATTTATTTTCCCACCAATATTCTCCTTGCCAGATTTGGGACAGAGCTCAGTGCTCCTTCTCTACTCATAATTTTTATAATTTCGTGGAAGATTCCATACCCTTATTTGACATTAAATTATTCAAAATTCAATTTTTGTAATTCTTAATGTGAAATTATTATTTCAGATCTGCTTTCACTATTTTTTTATCTTTATTTGAAATATTCTTCTACTGATTTGGGGTCTTTCACTGCAATAGTGAGCAGAAAATATGTTCAAGAACTCGGAATTTGGCTATAGTAAACTATATTAATTTGTCATTGTCCTTCAGCCTTTTCATGCTTGCCTTCATCCAAGAGGCCTGATTGATATTGCCACTACGGTGAAAATCCCGCCAGTCAAGTAACAAAATAGACTAGTCTTCCTCGGATTGATGGCTGGGATCACTTGCTTCACCAACGAATGAGGGAAGGATCAATGGATTGATGAATGAATATATAAAGAGGATGTTTTAATTTGGTATTATTATTAAGTATTAGTAAGTAGTCGAGGGTGCGAACTTCATCTAGTTTATTTATGTTTTAGGTGGTTATAGCTTCTGCATATGCATGTTCATACTCTTCTCAAGCTCTGCTAGAACCTAGATATGCTTCAAACTATTACAACCTCGATTTATTTATATGGTCTTCGATCTACTTCTCGGGCTCTGCTACAACCTCTTCATGCCTTTCGAATTTATCCCATAGAGTATAACTCTTAATGTGCAATCGATCCAACCATCCAACCTGCACGTTAGCTGCCCCACTAGATAAATTTGGGGCATTCACCTATCATCAGTGGGATTAACCTTCCCATTCCTCAGTGCTTTAATATATTCTCCCAATATCTCCTTGAAGGTGTTTAGAAAAATATCTGTGGCTTCCAGCAGACGCGAGGAATGCTTCACTAACTAGTGAAAGTCATCGTCAGATCTTTCTTAAACAAGAGTCGACATATCCTTGGCAATAATCGGCATAGCTCCTAGTATATATATGTTAAAATCCACATCTTTAAATGAAATTTGCATCAAGAAAATTTTAGGGGTTAATGTTACCATGTCAACTTGCTAATTTTTTCGAAAACATTCCATCACTTAATTGTTTTTCCAAAATTTAACCTGCATTTCGGACACCATTTTGGGAAGGCGTAACATGTCAGAAAGCATAGAATTAGTAGAAGGGAAAAATATGTAAGTGGGTATACAGAGCTTGGAAGTCACATCTAACATGGTGGTATAGAAAAAATAAGTGATAAAAGAAGAGACAGGCGAGACAGAGTCTTCAATCTGCATGTATCTAAGAGCACTCTCTACGAATAATTTCGAGTTCTCCAAGAGCTTTTATACAATGGTTTCCACCTTCATGTGTTGTCCCTCATCTTCTTGTATTTCCACATGAGGTAGCTGGACAAAGAAGATATCCAAACCTTGTGAGGACTTTATGTGCTCAGAGTAAGCTTTCTATATTTGAGGACCAAATAACATCCATTTGCACCCTTCAATAACTCTGAGAGGGAGAGTCTGTATGGATATGTTTGAAAGGTATTTTTATGATCTTATTTCAATGATTTTTATTGTTAAAATTTCAAAGTATTTAAATTTGTATACTGAATCATGGAGAAAAAGGAAGGGTTATTATCGAGAACAACTATAAAAAGGGCTAAACCGAGTTCAAATTATTATAACATAAGTTTGTCTCAACCTAATTTGCTTCCTCTTTGACTTGCAAAAAATGAATGTCATGCAATCATGCTTCTCCCGCCCATTCGAGTGTCGCAATGCCATCTCCAAACTATGCCCTACCTCTTCTCTAAATTGGCCGATCTCCCCTTACTTATAAACACAATGGTGGTATACCTTCTACTCTTAAGGTGAAGTGATCTTCTCTCTCCTCTATATAATGAGTTTAAGGCACTGAAACAACTTGGTATTGATTCCACTCAACCGAGAAAGGTCTAGGTCATTTATATATGCATATAAATGAATAAAATTCTTCAATCATAATCGATAAGTCTAATCAGAAGGCTCGACCAGTCTCGATGAATGAGACACAAGAGATACGAATCTATTTAGGCTATATAGATCCTACAATGTTCGTGGGCGAGCTTATTCTGGGGTTATGGCCAATCTAACAAGGATTTTTTTCCATCGTGGAAATGCTCTTTGAACTGGAATATGAGAAAAAACAAGCATGACCAGGTTCCATGTAGCAAGTTAAGAGAAAGCTTCTATATTCCTAGATCATATCCTCCAAGCAGAGAACATCCATTGCCTTAAAGAAAATGGAGAACATATTCGGAAAAGGGGGCTCTATTTAGCCAAGGTCCGCTTTGAGGCTTTTCTTCTAGTAGAGTATAGTTTTCCAATGAAAAAATATATCAACATTATCGATCTTATCATCATTGTTTTCTACGAAAGTATTCTTCTATGTTGAATAAAAAATATATATACAAACACCATTGTTCTAATTTGATTTAACTAGAAATTGCATTTAAGAAATTTTTTTAAGTAATTTCCCTTAGGCTATTACTGAAAGAAATACTGGTTTTTTTATTGCAAATAGTGCAAAGTGACTAAGTTATAAAAAGTACTTTGTGAAGAATGTTACTTGTTCCTTCACATTCAAAGCGATGATATTTGCAATTATGAAATATGTTGGAGTTTAACATATGATTATGAAAATTTGATTGCAGTAAAAATATATGTAGACTCTTTCTATGAATTCATCAAAGCCACCAAATTCAATTGCTACAATACCCATTGTTTATAGTTTTGGAAGTCCCCTTATGAGCCTTATATATTTTCCCACTATTCTTGAGGTTCACTTGAAGTATTCAACCCAAAATGCACTTCTACTTCATCTTCTTCTTCTAAGGTGACATCAAACATTAACAAGTCTCTAGATGATGGATCTCCTTTTAACAGGAGAGACAAAGCAAATGAGGAGAATAATATGAGCCTTGAACATGGAAATTATTCACAATCTAGAATATTGAGGGGACTAGTTGGTAAATGGATGGCATTAACAAACGCTGACTTTGTAAAGGCCATTAGAAGTGAGTTAGAAAATGATTATTTACTGATGGAAGAGTTTCCTTTAGGTATAGGAGAAAATGAGAGATATCTTATGGAGGACCCCAAGATTACCAAAATGAAGTCGGAAACAAAAAAGCAGTGGCTGTGGCATTGCACAAACATAATGTGAATAAAAAAATAGAAAAATAAAATGTAGAGTATTTAGGCTCTGGACAAATCTTAACTCAATCTTGCATGGCAAAAAGGGAAGTAGCATGGGGATTGGTTTTTAAAGCAAATGTAGGTATAGGGAAACCTCAAAGTGTGGGTGTAAGGAGATCAGATGAGGAAATACAAGGTAAAACTTAAAGGGGGTCAGGAATCTCAATGAGGACATCTGATTGATTTGATTGTGGGAGTGAAACATATATTCAATGATTTCAAAGGACTTAAAGGAATCATTTTGAAAGTTACAACATACATTTGTTGTATCAAATGGAACCAAAATAGATTATCCTATTGTATACACTATTGCTATATTTTTCAAAATGATTGGCTACTCTCCGAAAGAAGTTATTGGAAGAAACTGGTGTGGTTTTATTCTTGCTCCCTATTTCTATGTATGCGTGTCTCTCTCTTTTGTTGTCTTTCTGTGATTGGATATTCATGTGAGGATTAATGTAATATCTTTGAATGAATTGACATGGGATACTTCTAGAATTTTGAAAAATAGGTTCACAAAATTCATTAAACATTATTATCATTGATGCTTACAAAAGAAAAAAAAAATTAGAAAGGATGGCCTTAATGTTCAACTGACTATTGTAATTTGACCCACTAAGTTCTTAACACAAAGAATTGTTTGATACATATTTCCTATTATAAATTTCATTAAAAATATACTTTGATTTATCCCTAATAACAAAATATACGACAATGCAAACGTGTTCCTGAGTTGCTTGTTTTGGTTACCATATCCCATAATTGCTTGCAGAAACTAGGACGCAATCATGAAGTCAATTAATATCAACATTGAATTGATATATTGTGGCTTCATGAAGTTTTATGCATATATTTTGTGATATTTGTTTTTTTTATTGATAGGATGTTTATTGATTACTTATCTTATCTAAGGATCCATGTTATAATGTACAGAATCAAGAATTAGCACTAGTCCCACTCTCATTTATAGGATTCCATATCCAGTCTCAACTCCATGTATCCACTTATTATATACGTTGCAGATACATCAAGGTCACTAGGAAAAAAATGTTCCAACAAGGTGCGGCCGTAATCATTAATCAATTCTTACACTTATTATGCATTGGAGAAACTAGTTTAAAGACAGACTATCTACTGTATAGCTAGATTGTACAAGTAATGTGGGAAAAATTTTTGTTTCAACTCTTTGGTTGCACAAATCCACATCCCTCTACCAACCATACAGAGATTTGTGCCTCCAGTGGTTGAAATACCCTCTCCACACTACCATTATCAGGGATATAGATGCACTGTAATGGTAGATTGATACTAACCTAATATATTAACAAGAATCCAACACATGATCAACTAAATCTCCAAAGAGTGTGTGGTAGGAGAAAGAGCCATCTGAAATTTGCTGAGAGTAAAACCAGGATTGGTTTTGATAAGATTCTACCAATATAAAATTGACTACATTATCAGTTTAGATGAAATTCTTCAGTATTAATCATTCACGAGGAAGAATATTATTAATCACAAAATATTTAACTCATAAATACATTATCAGTATTACTATGGTAGTGATCTGATGCCATTTACCTTGTTCTCCATTGAAGCTATGGTAGGTGAACTTAATAAAGGGGCTTCCTCCCACTTCTCTGCTCCTTCACTTCCCACAGGACATTATCAAATCCTCTCAGCCCTCCTACATTCATTTAGATCACAAAAATACACATACGTTACCTGAAATATTAGTGTTCTAGACCTCCAAAAACAAGCATACATATACATAAAGAGACAGATTTTATTCCTGAGTAGTGGTCATTATAGGGCTCTGGTTATCTGGATAAAAACATGCATGCAAAATAAAAAAAGGCAGGCATTCACCATGGAGTGTGTTATTGCCATCATTATTACGCAGATGATATGTTTTCCCATTTAGTGTGAATTCTCCATCCTTGATACATTTGGCTACATGACGCATCAAGGCGCCAAAGTAAGGTCTACCGAAGTCATGTTCTGCATTAATAAACAATCTCATATCATCACAAAACAATCCACTATATTCCCCATGGTAACACATACATTTGGGATTCATTCCAATATGTGAGTAGAAACTGTAAATTTATCTTAAAATCCAAGCATATGATGGTAGTAACAATTTCGAAAGGGAAATGAAAATACATACCATGTATGAGGCAAGATTGTCATAGCCAAGAAGTATGTTTGCTAGATGGCCTGAATGCATAAATACCAATACTTGATGAGCTAGCACCCTATGAGTAATTGATGATGGTGAAGCAGTTGAAGGGTAGGGTTTATGGATGATTACCTTTAGCATCAGGAAAAGCGATGGAGACAAGGGTAGCTCCCCATTTGGTGAGATTTATATGCAGATCGGCCCTGCGAAGTTGAAAGAAAATTGGGGTATTGATCCTTTTGTAGGGATGACCATAACGTGCCAACTTTCCTCTCCCTTCCAAATTTGTTGGATTCAATTCCCATTTGTTCCCTTGAATGCCAGCATGGAATTTGCAGAGGTGAATGAAAAAGTGAATGCACCAAAAATGCAAGAGAATGGATGACACTTTCACCATCATCAGTTGATTGACTGATCAGGGGATGGATGGATAAGCTAAATCAGAACATTCAATGATATATATATAGAGACTCACATACTCAATACTATACTAGGGTGTGTCTATTGCCATAAGATAAGGTCACGGTGTAAGACATAACATGGACTGTGTGCAACTACAGACAACCCACGAACTGTGGCTACCAAAAAATGTAACCTTTGGAATCTAAAAATGTTAAATTTTGGAGTTTTTTTCTTAATATCCCAAATATTTTTTTGGCCAAATATTAATTTTTTTATTTAAAATAGAATTTTGAATGCATATATGGATTCAACAACTGAAAAAACCGTAGGGTAGTACTTTTTTTGTTTGTTTGTAAATTGAAGGACCTAAACTAATGCAACATGGTTTTATGGATGCCATTTCTAAAGTTGGGCTGGAAAAATTCCTTTCTGACCTTTTCTAGGTTGGAATATTTTATCACCTATATAACCAAGTAATTTTCTATCACTTGTATAACCTTTCCTTTATATATATAAAAAGGAGGTTCCTGCACTCAAAGAATTGGCTTTTCTTGGTCATGGGGAGACTAGGATTTTGAAATTCTATAACCTTTTGGATGATTAGAAGATCCAATTTTTCCATTGCTACAAAAAGGGCTTGAATTGAGTTCAAATTTTCGTTTTCGGTGTAAATTTGTTATGCGGATAAAATCCTTCTTGCGGACAAGAACGATCTCCCTAGTATCCTAAGGATATCTAGAAACAAACAACCAAATGCAAACCGTTTTCTCCAGATTGTGATTCAGAATTATTACTTAACCAAGTAAGAGGAGATTCTCCTACCTAAATTCCAACGCTTGCTATAATCTTCAATCGAGTCGCTCCAAAAGAGGTCAATGCAACATGTAAGACCTGCATTCAAAGACAAGAAAAAGGATCAAAAGCACCTGCAAGATATAATAATTCATAAACACTAATCTATCTCAGTGATCAAGGAATCCAAGAATTAAATTACTAAAATAGATACATGAACAACTTATTGAGAAAATAGAATGAATTTGCATTAACTTGTATGATAAGAAGTAACCTTACAACCTTGTTGCCTTGATGTCATACATGTTCTTCCGGGGTCCTGAACAACCATTTTTCTTCAGTTTGAAAAGCCTTCTCCTCTCTAAACTAAGTTAAAACTATAGATATGAGTATGTGATCGTTCTCATACCAATGATGCCAAGTATAAAGAGTATGATTTCTTCAACAATTTTCTAATCCACCAAAGTCTATCAATCTACCCTTGAGACTAAAACATGAGTTCAATTTATAGGAGAATAAAGGAGGTTTCAGTTACATAAAGAGGGGGATAAAGTCCTCTCATAAAGGGATTTTAGCTCAAAATACCAAGGGATAATCTCCATTAATGAAGAGATAGAGGTTCGTGAATGAAAGGGTGAAGCTCAACCTGATTACGCTTCTAGAAGCCTCCAGCTAGGATAATATTCGACCAGTTGGGCTTCTAGAACTTACTTTTTCTTTTATTTTACCTTTTTCGAGGGTCCAAAATTTTAGTAAGCAGAATGTGCGGGATGTGCCGCAGGTTATAGAGAAAGAAATCGCAATACCGCTGGTAAGAACTAGGAAAAGTGCGAAGTTAGGCTTTTTAGGGTTTTAATGAGCTTTTATCCAATTCCAAGACTTGGTTTAGGAAATTTATGGTTTTGGACCCTAAGGGAGCATAATATAGGTAATGATGAACCCATATAGACAGCTAAATGTCATGTGACATTTTAGTGTAAGAGATTGCCCCCTAAAGCATGAAGTCTGAATTAGTTCTGAAGAGTGAAGTGCGTTATCATTCCGAGGATTGGGTTGTGGACACACCTACCAAAACCTGTAAAAAATTTCAATGCAAACATATATATATATATATATATATATATCATCGCTGAGGTAGGCATTCCCATACTCAGATCAAAACTAGCTACATGTTATGATACATAAATGATTTTAGAATTACATCAATAGTAGACATAGAATGGATGCAGCCATCTGTCATAAGTAGTCTGCTGTATCATGAATAATAAAACTCCTTGTAACCTGGATGGTAGAAACTAGATCTAGGGTCTTGATTTCTGCTTCTCGAACTAGTACGATTCTATCCATGTGATTGATTGAGTCGAAGTCGAACATGGTAGAAACCACTTGATTATTAGTCAATGATGTGAACTGTTAACAAGTGTGAGAGAAACCACCAATAATGATAATGGTTCTCAAAGTACTCAGTACAATCCATGAAGTATGAATGAAGGATTTGAAGTTGAACACCTCATAGAATCATTCGATCGAAGGTCAATGATGCAACCTGTCGTCAAAGGCGATAAACTTGCCATTAGAGAATGCATATCCCAAGGTACTGATAGGATTCTAGATCAACTTTATAGATGACGTGTTGTTATTGATAGAAAGTGAACCGTTTCAGGAAAGCCCATGACACGAAACCATTAGATCAAGTTTTGAAGAGGAAATTTATGGCGACTAAGAGATGGTGTTCGAATACGAAAAAAATGCCTAATGAATGGTTTTCTTGGTATCTCTTAGACATAACAACTTATTTGTAGATAGTTTGGTGACAATTGACCTAAAACTAATACCAACGAACCAAAAGCGGTGAAGAAATGAAATGTGGTTTGATTAAGCTTTGTTAGACAAAGTTTTTAACCCAAGTATGAGGTGATAAAAATGTTGTGTTAAAGGTGATATACTTTCTTTTTAGACAAGAAATTGTGACAACTGATTTCCATTTTCTCTTACACCATTGCGGCAGTATCTTGTTTTTGACGAAACGAGATAACATTTTCTTGTTGTATAAGCTCATCCTTCAGATGAGTCCAACTTAGTATTAAAATCGAACCCTAAGAAGGAGTGGCTCGTTCTTATTTGTAATTGATAGGTCCTTTACTGTTAAGTTTTAATGAGTCTAGTATAGGTGAAACTCAGTGTTTTTCAGTTTTAGTGAGTTAGAAGAAAAACTTAAGAAAACTCGGTGGGTGTACTTTTTCGTAAATTTAGTCTCTCAAGCCCGAAAAAGGATAAAATAATACAAGAGAGAAATCTATTGAACACAATTAGTCAATGTATACCTTTTTCGTAAATATTTCATTTCAATCCGGAAAAGGGGTAAACTTATATTGAAAAGATGATTGTTCATTTCCTTTAACGAGTTCGAATAGTCAAGTACTCGGTAATATTTTCATGTTTAGAGAGTCTGAAAAGGGCTTAAAAGAGAACTCCAGGGTTTCTCTTTTTCATAATTTTCAAGAGCCCGAAAAAGTGATAAAAGTGTACTCATCATAAAAATAATTATTTTCACCCAAAAAACCTGTTTTCTACACATAAACTCGAAAAATTAAACATACATGTTTCCAATAAATAAAAACATTTTGAAAAATAATATTTTTTTTCAATCAAAAAATCTTATAAAAAGTAGTTCAAAAAATTCATTTTCACCTTTTGTATTCAGATTTGAAAGTTGAGAGCTCTTGGGAGAAAACGTTTCTGAGGTGATAACGGGAGAACCGAATGCTCAAATCGAAAATCGTCAAATTTAGGTAATATACAACACTCCTCTCTTCATTTTCATCCATTTGAATTCTCTTTTTAAGTTTTCAAATAATTTTTTAAGAGGAAAATAGGTTCAAAATTCCGCTCTCGGGGGTCCGCGGGTCATCTATTGGTTACCTACGAACCCCGATAATTTTAATTTTCCGAAGGAAAATTATCGGGCCACCGCAGTTTTTATGAAGAGAAAAGGAAAATTATTAAATTCTCTAAAAAATGGTTAAAAATTCTCACTCTAAGAGCTTCTAATATTCAAATGCGTCCATTTTCAGATTATTGCACAATGTTGGACTGGAGAGAATGCGAGCACGAAGAGGTAAACGATGCGGCTATGAATAATCTGGACACAATGCATGTGTTGAGAAATTGTGGATTATATAAATTCTGGGCAATTCAGGGCATGAGGGCACAAGTAGAACTAATGACCTGGCTGGTGAACAAATGGGACGTCAAAGAACAGTGTTTTATCATTGGTGATCAGAAGCTAGAACTTGAGCTTGAAGACATTTACATTCTCACTGGTTTATCCAAATGAGGTGAACATATTTCTTTGTTTGAAGCTAGGCAAGGTGTTCTGCCTATTGCTAGCTATAAAAAAGAGTTCTGCAGCGAAGAAGGTGATCCCAAAGAAAACTGTATAGATATAAAGACTATCCTACGTCTTGATCTTAAATTCATTACATTCACCATGACCAGGTTGTGTGGGAGCACAAATCCATATGTGGATACCAAGTCTCAGATGCAGACAACAGTCGAATTTTATATAGCTACCATTTTCAATTGGTTTGAAGGGGTATTGGCCAAATGAAAGGCCAATTGAGCAAAGAAAAAAACTCAAATTTGAAAAACTTTGGGTATGGTTCCATCTTGGTTTCTTTTGCTTCAGAGAGGATTCCATCCCTCGCTCCTCAACTGATCTCTGTTGATCGTGGTGAACCTAGAGAGCCTCATATGGTATGTTGGGTTACAATGATGTCACACCATGGTGGCGATGGTTGTGTGGTAGTTTGACTCACTCCAGCATATTTTCATTAGCTTCAGAACCAAATATTTTCTATTGAGGATTTCCCGTATGCAGGCATAGATTTTCGAGATGATCCCAAGATGTCCTTACCTCCAGGGGCACAATGGGATGAATCAGGTAAATGAACCATTTTTATGTGTTTTAACTCTAACTTTTATTTCTTTTTTTGATCGTCCAATACTGATAACAAAATTTTAAATGTAGATGTTGGTCCACGAAGGCCAGCCACTCTCCGCCGCTTTGAAAGGAAGCTAACAGAGCCTGTTGCACAGCTACAAATCAGGCAACAGAAATCCTTACTAACTTGGAGCACAACTTAAAGTGATTTACTATAGATATCCCAGAGACATTAACGGATGATATTCCTCTTCGTCTCCAGAGACACGTTACTGCTGTTCCTGCTAGTTTATGAGATTCCTGTGCAGGGTGGCGCGGGAAATAGTTTACTACCATGATCATCACCATGGATAGTGGATGATCATCGTGGACTATTGTTTTTTTTTTTTTTTTTGTATCACTATCTTTTAGTTCATAAGGTGTTTTAAACCTATGATTGTAGAAGATGTAATATTTTTTAAAACAAATAATCCCATCTATGATATTACTACTTCTCTGGCTATTGTGTTCAACACATATTGAATGTTGTTTTGGTTTACTATTTTAACGTTGAAAATGTCTATTTATAACACTATTAGCTAATGCATCATCTAATGTATTTAAATTTCTTGGAATGTGTTGATATTCGATGTAATCAAATTTCCTTTCCAAGAGACGAACCTTAAAAAATAATCTCAATAACACTATATTTTTAATTGCATATACTCTATTTAAATGTAATACAATGAGTTCTGAATCTAGCCTAATGATCAAATGTTGAATGCCAAATGAAATGGCACCAGATAATAAGTCAATCACTACACTATATTCTGCAAAATTATTCGTTGTTTGACCAAGGCTTACCCCATGCATAGAAGCTAACTCATCAGTGGGTGAATAAATAACCCACACTGCAGAAGAAATGTTCTGTGTAATACGACATGCACCATAAACAAAACCAATGTACGCTTGAAGGGATGTTGACATCTGCAATATCAAGTGTAATCAAGATAAGCAGTGATATTAGTAAAAGAAAACTTAAACTAGACACACTCATCTAATCTAAGGCATCTAACTAGAAAAATAACTAATGTACAAGTGATATCTTCACACAAGAATAATGCATAATATCTCTTCAGATAAAGTCCATTTCTGGGTTTATCTAAAGAGACCTCGTCCTAATAAGTCAATCCATAGGCCCCTTTTGCAATCACTCGCTTGACAATGTATGGACCATGCCACATTGGTTCGAATTTCCCAGCTCCTAGCTTATCGTTAGCTTGATCGTATACCAAGACTAGGTCACCTTCTGAAAAAGCACGAGGTGTAACACTTCGGTCATACTGAGATTTAACGTCTTTTTTATGAGCTTCGGCTGCTAATGCAGTAGTGCGCCGAGTCTCATATAATTTTTCTTAGTACAAAATTTGTTTTTCCTCTTCAGAGGTAGCTGGTAGTAATTCTATGGCTAATTGGAGTGACGGTATTTCACATTCAATATGTAGCACACCTTCTAAACCATAAACCAGTTGAAAAGGAGTGAACCCTGTTTTATTTTTTTCTGAGGTTCGATATGCCCATAGTGTTGAAAAAAGCATGGTATTCCAATTTTATTTATGAATTCTGATTATCCTTTTAATCACAGTGGCTAAAACTTTATTAATGGCTTCAACCTGACCATTACCCTGTGGGTAATATGGAGTAGAGTTATCATGGCACAGGCCAAGTTGATCAGAAATTTTGTTCATCATGATATATCAAAAATGACTCCCATGGTCAGTAATAATAGCTTGGGGTACACCAGAACGAGAAATTACATGATTGAATAGAAATGTAGTTGCAGTTTTTCCATCTGCCACAAATGCATGCATCGCCTTGGCCCATTTGGTAAAATAATCTACTGCGAGAATAATATACCCATGCCGCCTGTCTGAGTGAGGGTTACATGTAATGAAATAAATGCCCCATTTTGCAAAAGGACCGACAAAAATTATGGGGTGAAGAGGAGCTGGCGGTGTACGCATCATTCGATCAAATATCTGACAGTTGTGGTATTTTCAGACTGCGAGAATGAAATCTTTGAATAATGATGGCCAAAAATAACTGGCACGCAATATTTTTTGGGGTGTGTCATACCCAGACATATGAACACCACACGCCCCAGAGCGGCAGTCATTCAAAACTTTTTCAGCCTCTTCATGAGTTAAACATCGTCAAAATACATAATCCGCACCACGAAAATAAAGTGTGTCTCCAACAATATTGTATTGCTGAGATTGGTAGCAGATATTTCGTCGATTTTAACGTGAGAGTTCAAGCCAAAAGGTTTGGGTTTGGAGATAAATGATGATATATCCATACCATGGATCTAATGTACTGATAAGAAATAGAGATTCATCAGCAATCAGATGCTCTACCACAGTTTCTATCTCAGTATTTGGGAAGTCACACATAAGTTTGGCAAACAACAGTGATTTCTTTGATTTCGATTTTTCAAATTCTAAATCAAACTCCTGAAGGATAATAATCCATTTAGAGTATTTTCCCCCGAGTAATTTTTTAGTCAAAATGTACATCATCGGGTTGCAATTAGATATCACAATTATTTTTCGTAACAATATGTAATGACTGAATCTTTGGAAAACTTGAACTGCTGCCAAGGCCAATTTATCCACATGGAAATATTTAATTTCGGTCGGATTCAGATTCTGACTAAGATAGTAAATCACATGCTCATTGCAGAATTCATCCTTTTGAACTAATACCATTCCAATGGTGGAATTAGAGGCTGCTAGGTATAAAAATTAATCCTGGCTGTAATTTTGTGGATGCAATAATAGTGCATGCGTCAACATGTGTTTCAAAGCATCAAAATATTGATCAACGATCTCATCCCAAATAAAAGGAGAATTATGTTTCAACAACTTGGTAAAACCTTTTGTTAACTCAGCATAGGAGGAGGTAAATTGATAATAGCCTCAACCTTCGATGGGTCCATACGAATTGAAACAACGAATCCCAATAATCTACATGATTTCACACAAAAAACAAATTTGTGGGGATTCAACTGAATCTTATAATGCCTACATCTCATAAAAATTTCTCTTAAATGGGTAGGATGATATTCCCTGTGTAATGAATGAGAAGGTAAATCATTGAGATAAGGTTGCACAATGTGTTTAATGTCATGAAAATTGTAAGACATTGCCCTTTGAAAAGTTGCACCAGCATTCTTTAATCTGAAGGGTAGTTTACAATAATAAAAAGTTCCCCAAGGACATATGAATGTTGTTTTTGGTTGATCAGCAGGGAGTATGTTTATTTGATTATACCTAGAAAATCCATCCTCTGGTCTGCGAAACTAGATATTCTGGGTTCGATCCCCAACGGAGTCGCCATTTTGTTATCCAAATAAAATCCTTCTTGCGGACAATAACGATCTCCCTAGTATCCTAAGGATATCTAGAAACAAACAACAAAATGAAAACCATTTTCTCTAGATTGTGATTCAAAATCATTAATTAACTAAGTAAGAGGAGATGCTTCTACCTAAAGTCCAATGCTTGTTGTAATCTTCAATCCAGTCGCTCTAAAGCAGGTCAACGCAGCATGTAAGAATTGCATTCGAAGACAACAAAAAGGATCAAAAGCACCTGCAAGATATAATAATTCAGAAACACTAATCTAACTCAGTGATCAAGGAATCCAAGAATTAAATTACTAAATAGATACATGAAAAACTTAAAGAGAAAATAGAATCCATTTGTATTAACTTGTATGATAAGAAGTAACCTTACAACCTTTTCGTCTTGATGTCATACAGGCTCTTCCGGAGTCTTGAACAACCGTTTTCCTTTTGTTTGACAAGCCTTCTCCTCTCTGAACTAGCATAAAACTATATATATGAGTATGTGATCGTTCTCATACCAATGATGCCAAGTATAAAGAGTATTATCTCTTCAGCAATTTTCTAATCCACCAAAGGCTATCAATCTACCCTTGAGACTGAAACATGAGCTCAATTTATAGGAGAATGAAAGAGGTTTAAATTACATAAAGACGGGGATAAAGTCCTCTCATAAAGGGATTTTAGCTCTAAATACCAAGGGATAATCTTCATTAATGAAGGCATAGTGGTTCATGAATGAAGGGGAAAAGCTCGACCTGATTACGCTTCTAGAAGCCTACAGCTGGGAGAATATTTGACTAGCTGGGCTTCTAGAACATAATTTTTCTTTTATTTTACCTTTTTGGGGGTCCACAATTTTAGTAAGTAGAATGTGCAGGATGTGCCGCAGGTTATAGAGCAAGAAACCGTGGTACCGTAGGTAAGAACTAGGAGAAGTGCGGAGTTAGGATTTTTAGGATTTTAATGAGCTTTTCTCAAATTCCAAGACTTGGTTTAGGAAATTTATGGTTTTGGACCTCTAAGGTAGCATAATATAGGTAATGATGAACCCATATAGACAGCTAAATTTCATGGTGACAAATTTTAGTGTAATAAAATTGTTGGTCAGTTGGAACCCATTTATCAACTGCATTATCTGAGTAAAGCCTAGAAAATATCTAAGATGAGGAGGTTGGACCTATTTTAGGCTGAGGAAAAACATAGTCAAGCTATCATTCAAAGATAAGGCTATGCATATAGATGTGGTTCAAGGCCTCCTTTTCCTCACGTTATTCTCTATGAATTAAGGAATGTATGTTGCCAAGGAGGAACACCTGCTGGTCTACAATCTGATACACCCAACAAGTTACTAAGAACACCCAACAAATTACTAGGATTTGATACATGCTTTAGATTGTTAGGATCTAGTCTAGGAACACCCAATAGTGAGAGGTATATCCACAAACCACTCTAAGTAAGATATAGAAAGGGAACTTGAAATTCCTCTGAATACCAAAGTACTCCAATGTTTATAATGAAATACTGATGTCCAATTCAAATGATACTTAATTATTTCATAAAGGTTATAGTGCCTTTTTTCAAGGGTTTGTTGTAGGTTTCCAAGGGTTTCTACAAAAAAAACTGTCACTAGATATTAACATCCCTTATGATATTTTTTACCACCACCATTTCTGCCACAAACTTTCTTTAAGGTGAAGACACATGAAATTTTAAATTGGTTCCTGCTTGAAGGAAAGATGACAATTGTTCTGATTGATGGATATTTAGAGTTTTATTTCTGGTTATAATTTTCTTACAATGACCCTAGATGTAGTCACAAACACGTAATGAAGATAACTGTTATTCACAAGGCTGTAATGTTTTCTGAAATCCCTCAAATTATCCCACAACAAGCTTCCCAAAAACCCCACAACATTATTGGAAACATGTGTTGATTGCACTTGAATTTTTATACTTGGTTTCATGCTTCCCTATCTATCCAAACATTGGTATCAGAGCCATAATTATGCTTCCATTAACCCTAATTCTATTTTTTGGTGAAAATTTACCACAATTGGAGGTATCAACCATTGGAAATACCAACACTATTGGGTTCCAGAGAACCACCAATCAAAGGATATATCTATTGTTGTATCTTTTTTTTAGGGCTCTTCACATGCTTCCATCGAATCTACGATCATTTTCTTCTATATATCATCTTCATATTTCCTCATAATCCTACAAGAGTATGTTACACGACCTCACATCCTCCCAGAAAAAGTTGATCTTATATGCTAAGTTATATTTATGATTGGATGGTGACCTGTTTGCGTTGTTTGGAGACCACGGAGGATGACAACATTATACTAATTTTTTTTGTATTTTAACAAGATTATTGATGTCAAACTGTTCATTCAGGATACTACCAAATACTGCAATAAGGGAGACTTTACCATGATAATTTTGGAACCTTAAAACCATGTTAAAATTGTTTGAAACATGTGCCCTAAAACTAAAACAAATGCTACAAAAAATTCACTATAATATTATGAAATTTCTATTATAGGACTTCTCTACTACTGCTCATACACTATCTGAAATAATTAGATTGAAATTTAGAACCTAACTATCACTAGTCTAATATGCAAAATCCAATTCCTAGCATGAGGCATATGATGAAGCCATTGGCTAGGTTACATGTTGTTAGTGTATGTTATGTTGATCTATTAATTTTTCTTTTGGTTAGAAACTGGGAACTTTGACACAACATCATACCAATATGTAAAATCTGAATTAATTGTTGTGAGACAACTAGCATCTAGGATATTTGTTTCAATCCCATACTTTTCCATCAACGTCTAAGTTGTATTTCTTTTGCATGTGTTGAATGGAGTAGCTATTGTGAAATATTTATGATTTTCCATGTCAAACATACAATTCTGACATCTCTTCTCTTTTGTGTGGAAGGTATTTCTACATTTTATTTGCTAAGGATGCATGTTCACCAAGACAAGTCAAATACTTCAAAATGTTGGATGTGTTTTGTATTATTGTTCTATAACATATTCTCTTTGTCTTTATTTTGTATTATTGTTCCAAAACATATTATATTTGCCTTTGTCTTTATTTCACACAATGTTTTAGGATATTTGAGTGTTTTAGGTTATTTTAGGTTTTTGGCCCTGAAATCAGTGATTGAAATGCCAAATAATCACTTTATAATTGTGGATTTGCAAGTCTATTTGAGTTATTTTTTATAATAAATCTTCATAAGTAGATCTTAAGTATATCTTCTACCCTTAGCTCGATTTCAAAGTATTGTAATAATTTTTGAGGACCTCTTCTTCTCCTTGACTTGAGGTGGTGGATTCACCATCCTGCTAAGGCGTTTCTCTTTCATCCAGTCCTTCATTTTCCATTAAATATAATTCAAGAGATTCTCCCACTAGATCTCTATTGGGGGATTCCTATGGTGGTAGTCCATGTATCATTTTTTGAGAGTTGTGCTGAGATATTTGCAGGGCCCCATTTCATTGACTCATATTCTTATGCATTTCATCGGATATTTAAGTGCAGGAAATAGTGTAACATGGCTAGGTCTTTTATCTTGACTTTAAAGGTTATCTCCCTCTTATATTGATAAACGAGAGGGTCAGAATTCATCAATATTTGTATCATGGCTTGTACATAAATCCCTCTAAATATAGGGAAAGTGACCATGCCAAAGCATAATCACCGAGCCATCTAAAACCTAACCCTTTTCCTTAGGTCCATGTAACAAAGTCATCAACCATAATCTGCTGCCATGAGTAGATTGTGTCAACACACATCGGTCAGAAAGAATCGTTAGGAAATACTACTGGTGGGTTTTATGGCTTCCTTTAAAGAATATCTTGATGAGCTTATTATGTGAGAGACTTTCCACAAGGTGTCCACAAGGCACTTGCAACAAAAACCTTCAATGAAGCTTGCCTCAAAACATAAATAAAATTTTATAGAATTATCATGGTCCTTCTTCGACCAGAATTAAGAAATAACTGCATTATCCTCCTTTTCTAGATGACATTTATCAATGAATTAAGTTACCCAATCCATGATATCCAGTCATCCATATTCATAATATTTTCTTTCATAGGAACTTGGCTTAATGCATCAAGGATCCCAATGACACAGTCAAGATCAGGGTCCTTACTATTCATTCTTCTTATAGTTCTTGTCAAATAATAAGATTTAATATGCACCTTCTTCAAGGTGCCTTTGATTTTGTGTTGATAAGGGCTGATATATGGAATACCTCCAAAAAGTGCCATGTACTTTCTCTCCTAGTGGCCAGACCAAGGTAAAGGTGTTTCATAAACTTCCATTGCTACCGCTACTAGATAAAGAGGTAAATGTTTCCTTCCACACACCATCATTTCTCCTTCAATTATTATTGCAATTCACTATATCAAATACTACCATTATTGCTTCAAATGAGTATTGTCGTTGATCCTTCATTCCTCTTGCACTTCCCTGACTAGAAACATTCTACTAGTAGCTTAACCCATCAAGTTCTTGTATTAAAGACAAAGATATTGTCTTATTGATTATTCTATAATTTCTAAACTTAAAGGCTCCTGGTCTATAATCATATATAGATCAAAAACACCTAAAAAAACTTGCCTAATATACTCTATTATGTATGTGTTAATGATAACTACACTTCAAACATCTTGATATCACACAAATTAGGTTGGTTGATGATTTTAGGACTCCTTCATGTATGCATTCAATAGAAAACTCTAGGTATGTGTTCTTGAGCAGCAGCCACACATCTTATTCTACCATCGGCAGGGATCTCCATGGTTTTCAAGCATGGAAAAAAAAACATAGATGTTAGTGGGATCTACAAAGTCTATGTTGGATGATTTTAATACCAATGATGATTCTGATTCCTTGTCAAAAAAATAATGTCACCAATCAAAAAAAAAAAAAAAAGGAAACTCAAGAATGAAGGTGGAACTATTAATTTATATCCAAGTGAAGTCACCAGAACACCTCAACATGATAAGGTGTTTAATTCTAGCAATATGTCCTCTCCTAAAATAGATATGCACAATATTCTTGTGTCTCCATGTTTCTCAGCTAAAAAACATTGTGTTGTAAAACTATTTTTCTCTTCAAGTTCATTAGTAGTGGGCAAAAGTGCTACAAAACATTCTTCAGTGTGTGAGAAAAGGGCCTCCAAAAAATCATATTTAGGTATTTTCAAAACACAAATAGATGACAAAACACCAACACACTTACATAAATTTATGATCGAGGGAGATGAGGACATTCCAAAGTCTTAAAAGAAACGAAAACATCAGGGGATAAAAGAAATCCATGGAAAAGTGATTCTATCAATCTGCTAAATTCAAATATGATATGTTCACAAGGTACCCCCATTTCTATTAATAGATTATCGAGTAATATGCCTAGTAGTCACTGTGCATGTATTATGTAGCATTTTCAACCTAATCATAATAGTTTCCAAACTCCAGTGAAAGAAAACACTCCACGCAGTAGAAAGAAAAATAATTCACCAAGCAAAGAGCATGTTGTGGGTAAATGGAAAAATCAGGTTATGGGGATTAAGACCCCCATAATAGGGGAAAAAGGTGGTTCTAAAGCAAGAGATGACAAAACTGTTGGCTCACCCAAGCATTCTAGTTCATCCACACTTAAGGAGAAATTAAACTGTCTACCCTATATGCTAATCCATATGCCTTTGAACTAAAAATTAAACAAACACCCCAATATACATGCAAGATAAATGAATTAAGACTAAACAAAAATTTATATTTTTCATATTTTTCTTCTCCATCACAATGAGAAAGGCACCATCACGTGGATGGAGATATGAAGAGATCAAAATGAGTCAAAGGTTAGTATTAGAATTAAGTCCATTTTCTACTGGCAGATAATTGAACACATTGTTTTTTTCCAATGTTTTTTAGTCTTAAATTGAACTAATTACTGTGTTATTGTTTGGTGTTCATTGCTTAAAAGAGATACTCTTACTGTGATAAGTTTCAATTATTTTTTATTTGTTGGTCGTTGTCATGTTTTGAGTGCAGACTTGTGAAATTCCAAATCACATGTCGATATATATATATATATATATATATATATATATATATATATATATATATATATATATATTTTCCCTGTGGTTCCCAGGAGATTCGTGTTACATTTTCACAGAAGTTTAGATATCATTTAGATATCTAAAATTTCTAATTTTTAATTTGAATATTTACGTGATAAAGGAAAGACAAAGGTCCCAATTATAAAGTCACCCAACAACAACAACATTGAGATTTTTCTTTCATTCAACCTGTAACATATTGCATCTGTCTTCATTAATGCTCTTCTTCCATATGCATCCACTTATGACATTTCCTTTTCAATATTTGGTGCATTTGCAAGTTATAAGTCATCTGTAGACTATAAATGTCCTCATAGTTTCAATTATAATTGAGTCTTCAAATTAACATATTGAGTCTCTTATACGTAACTATTTTTCCCTTCACCTACTTTTCATAACTTCCATAACCATTAGGTAGGGACCTACAACGTCGATGATGTTTTTTTTGTTTAGTAAAATATTTTCGAGACTTTAATTTATTTAAATTTGTAGAATTTACAATCTATGTAGTTTCAAGATATAATTTTTAAAATTATAAGTCTTTAAAGCGTGCTAGCTCAATGAAAGAGCACCTTCTTTACAAGAAGGAGGTTGGTGGTTCGATTCCATCGTGCCCTAATATTCATATGGAATGGCGATGATTAGTTTTTGGTGACTGAGGCTCTTTTGACAATCACCAATAAGCTTATGGTGACAATTTTCAACCCTCACCAAAATATGAAATGGTGACGGTCAACGAATGCCATCATATATATGCATCAATAGTGATGTCCATGAAAGGTCTGTCACCATATATAGTTTTTTTTTATATGAAAAGGTGAGGGTCACTCTTTCTCATTATAGTCATTATTCGTGACAGAACTTGAACTCACCAATGAGCTTATCATGACATTTTTTGACCCTCACCAAATATGAAATAGTGAAGGTCAACGAACGTCACCATATATATGCACCAAGAGTGATGACCATGAAACATCCATCACAATAAATCACAGTTGTTCATGTGAAATGGTGACGGTCACTATCGGTCATTATAATCAATATTCATGATAGACCTTGATTGTAACCACAAAACATACTTTTGGCAATGCCACCTTTGGTGACGTTAAACTTTTTGGTGACGAAGGCTATTGTCCATCACCATTGCTCATATGAAATGGTGACAGTCACTATCCTTCATTCTAAATCATTATTCGTGACGAACCTTAAATTTCACCAAAACACCTATACTTTCGGAGATGCCACTTTTGGTGAGGTTCGGTTTTTGGTAACGAAGGCTCTTTTGACCGTCACCAATGAGCTTATGGTGACATTTTTCGTCCCTCACCAATGCCATTTTTTCTTGTAGTGTATATTAAATAACAAGAGTGGTTTCCTTGATTCTGTATCTACCACTTTATCTAAAAAAGAGGAGGAGATGATTAAGCTTCATGAAGAGGACCAAGAGTCTCAAGCATAAGAGGAGGTAAAAGATGATTCTTTTTCAATTCATTGTCTTAATAATGATAATGCTTCTTTTGCATCATTTGAGAAACATACGAAGTGTATTGGTATGAAATTGTTTACCAAAATGGGGTACAACGGTAAGGGTCTTAGAATTCATAATCATGGAATTGTTAATCCTATTTACATGAGAGCACAACCTCAGCATGAAGGATTAGTCTATGTTCAAGATGAAGTTGGAGAATGCTCCAAAGATGAAAATTCAAAGAATTATTCAAGTGTGAAATTTGTGAAGAAAGAACTATTTCAAGATGAAGGAGGATCATGTCATGATGACGATGTTGATGGAAAAAAATATCCAAAGGGAGGTGAGCACTTCAAAGGAAGAATCAATTCAATTTCTCCTCTTCAATCAAATTCTCCTTGCCAAGCTCATAATCAAAAGGACAATCATAAAAGGTATAAGTGTCCGGATTATTCAAATGTTTTCTATGACTACAAACAACATGATTATTTGAATAGAATGTTTTGGAATGAGTTTCCTTGTGATTTTTTTCATGCACCTAACCATTGTGTATCCAAGTTCCAAAAAATGAAAAAACTATTCAAGAAGATGAATATGCCAATTGGAAGTGAGGCCAAGAAGAAAAGTCCTCATCTAAGTTTAAATATATTTTTCCAAGAAATGCTCAAAAAAAATTCTCATTGTAATATAAGTGGGAATTGGATTGAAAAGTGTTGGAATATTTATCCACATCTTCATCCAAATAATGACAAGAAGGTAATGGAATAACCTGAGAAAGAGAAGGTATAGAAACGTACAAGTCACACAACAACCATTCCAGAAGAAGCTCTAGAAGAAAGCGAAATTCAGAAAGAAAAATATGTAGCCTGGTTGGGTAATAAATGGTTGGACTATTTGTCTAATTAAGCATTGCATTTATTTTGTATTTCACATGTTTCATATCGCCGTAGTTAGGTATTTTGTAAAAGTGTTGTTGTGAATAAATTCACTTATATGCAATAGTGTTTTCTTTGGAAATGCTATGCTACATTGGCTTGTTGATAAGTCAATTTGTATGGAATTTGAAGAGGTGAATTTATTCCATATTGTAAAATGTGTTTCATTCATGGACATTGTAGTAATTATCCTAAAATTTGTGATGAGAAGATGCATTACGTCCAACATGTTAAAATTGTGTCAAACACTCATCTATAGAATTATTTATATGTGAAGCTTGCTTGTGTTATTTGCAAAATTATTTTTGAATTTTATCTTTGGTAAATATTTTTTAGAAGATGGACATAGTGATGTGCAGCAAAGCGTACAAGTGCATCTTGAGAAAGGTAAAGAAAAGTATAAATATTTGCATGGAAAGCATTGAGTTGGTCATGATTTCCAAGTCGAATATCAAGGTTGGTTGTCGTGAAGATCGTATCAGCCACCGAGGAAATATGGTCATGAAGAGAATGTTAAAATTCCATTTATTGAAATTTTTTCTCTAAAACATTTAGAATAATTTCAACAAGTCACAATTCTTGAGAGGAGGATAAGGACTTCACGTAGAGACAATGTGGAGTATCTTTGATTGGGGCTCAAAGGCACCAATCCAAGTAACGAAAAGTTTATTGAGATTAGAAAAGTAAGGAAGTTGTACTCTTCCTTATTTGATGAGTCAAAACATGCTTTTGGTGGTACAAAATCTTCCTAGTGGGGAGGAATGATCCAAAATGATCATGGGGTCAAAAGTTTCTCAAAAATAAAAGTTTTTAGAATTTCCCAAAACTGGTGCAAAACCATAGATCTAGTCGTTATAATTCCAATTACAATTGAATCGACTAAATCTGAAACCATATGCCAAAGTTATTGTGTTATAAATTTTTTTCCCAAAAACTAAAAATTCAACTTGCACAGTTGACTGGGTAGACCATACAACTAACATCAGCAAGTGACTATACAGGGTATGGTGTGTAGTGGGCCTATCCAGGCTTGACAAGTGGCATTATCATAAGAGTCTAGGTGGTGGTTTTTGATTGGTTGCTAGTTTTTAAGTGGCCCAATGATGAGGCGCCACGTGGACCAATGGGAGGCACCACGTAGCCCTCATTTTTCATGCCAAAAAATTATAAGGGCCAATTAGGCTCAGTGAGGTTCAACCCCTCGATGTGGCAACAAAAAAACACATGAATTACCAATATGCCATAGAAACGTTTCTTATTATATATGTGTTGTCGATTTTATTTAAATTTCAATGTCAACATGGTTGGGGGAGGGGTCAGTCTGGTGGGTCAGCTCGACTGGCCTTAGCCCTAGTCACATTACACAAAATACAACCCGTGGTGGAGAGAAAAATCAAAGGGGGTGGGGGAGTAGGCCCCGACCCCTGTTCTCATTGTCATTCATATGACTACGACAGAGCAAAGCAGGACAGGGTAGTTAGGTCTTGACCTTGGGGCATATGACAACCCACATGACCACACACGAAGCCACAACCGAGGGACATGTGGATAAGCCCTGACCAAATTCATGGAAAGGCACACATAAAAATTGGCACAAATGGAGGAGGGCCTTGGTTGGAGGGCTTAGTGCGTGGCCTAGCCCTTGGCCACATGAAAGCTCACATGTATGTGTTTTATGGGCGAAGTTTTGGGCACGAGTTGTCATTTTAAGGAGGTAACAAATTGAAATTTTTTTGGTGGAATTAGTTTTGATACATGGCAGAATTTCCACTTAGATCATTGACTGGATTGACAGTTTTTCCAGTTTTCGTGACAGTTAATAAGGAACACTTCCAATAGACAAAACTTGGTTGATTTTCAGCCTTTTTTAGCATAGAAACAACGTAAACAGGGGTTTTTGGTTGTTATTGACTCAATGGAAGCATCATATTTGTGAATTGAGCACTGTATATTGGAATTTTTGCAGATCCAAGTCCTTTAGTGTTGCACACAAATATTGTTTGAGTCCATATAGAGACCTTAATAAGCATGAAAAGATCCTACCTAGGGGTTTTGAAACTTTCTAGATGTATCTACAACAGCTGTTACTTTAGTAGAGAAACTCTTTTCAGTATTTTCTCACTGTGATTATGGGAAATGACCTTTTTAGCACTTCATTTTGATGTACTTTTATTTCTCTTCCTTTTTTATCTCATCTTGAGTACAAGGACCTATTGTGAGAGAGTCATTTTATTTGACACCATTGTGAATTGTTATAGGGACTCATATTTTTGAGTGAGAGTTCTTTGTAGGAGAAATAGTGCCACTCTAGAGTCAAAGATTTGTATTGTATTATTTTTCTACTAGGATGAATAAAGCGACCTAATATTGGAGGAGGGCCTGGAGATGTAGCCCAAGAGGGGTGAACTCCATTATCACTTGCTTTCTTTTACTCTGCATGTTTTTCATATTGAGTTTCATATTATTTTTTCACTTTTAAGCTCATTTTAAAACTTAACCACTCATCTTTGAAGAGGTTGCGAACTAATTTTACATTTAAATACCCATGTTTATCAGACTTGCAAAGTGTTATAGGATGATCATTTTCCATTTTCATCTCATTAAATGAGCACAATTACGGAATCATATATCATAGGAGAGACATCGAAAGGAGCATAAAATAGATAATAAATAAATACAGTAAGGTATTTTTGTCCAAGTTTATCTGACTATATATGGGATTTCTTTTTCTTTTCTTGAATTAATTCAAATTCATTTCTCATGACTAGCAAAACTAATATCCATTCTATGCAATTATTAATTGAGGATATTAGTAACAACATAACAGAAATAATTTTTCATGGCATTGCGTTAGTTAAATATCAAAATTTTTTGGAGAAAGAAAATAGGACAAGACCAATAATCCATGTAGATTTGAAAAACAAGGGGGCCACAATGACAATAACATTGCTTGTGCCAACATAATTTATTGAATAACATGAGGAAAAAAATATTTCAAATGCTGATGTTTCTATTATAAATTTTGAAATAATTCCAAATCACAAATATTATGGTGGTTATTGTGAGAAAGAAATCTCACTAAATAGCTCTAGCATTGTAGAAGCCAATTTTCCTATTTCTAGAGAGTATTTAATTTCCCAAATATGACGATTGTAAATTTGTCTCACAACCGAGATCCGTTTCTATTTGGCACAGTGAGTGGCATTGCAATTTTGGCAACACAAAAATGGATGTAATATGTACTAGAAATTAGAGACAAGAATGTTCAGCAAGACAGGGAAATAACAATCATAGATTTATTTGAATTCTTCAATGATAGAAAGTTATTATCCAGCTATTATACGATTTACATGTATTTTTTTACAAATACTACATGTGACTGGTTCAAACTTACGCAAAAAAAATTCTTCAAATTATCTTTCAATCCAAACAAAATTGCAACATATTTCCACTCATCTTGCTAAAAAATATAGCTAAAAAATAAGAATTACTTTTCCAAGATTCACAATCGATGTTCATATGGTCATTTAAAATAGAGAAGAAAGTGGAAAGTCTGTGAATAATATTTTCTTTGGAAAGTGGAGTATACACTGTAAACTCTATTATATGATAGCTATATATATATATATATATATATATATATATATATATATATATATATATATATATATATATATATATATATATATATATATATATATATATATATATATAGAGAGAGAGAGAGAGAGAGAGAGATTTGATTTTAGATTGCTAATTATAAGTTTTATATATCAATTTTGCAACACTTTCAAGGACTGCTTACATAAACTATTGCATATACAAGTCCCTTCGATTGAATGTGTGAAATGAGGTAGTCTAATTACAACTTCTGGAACTATGGATGTAATTATGGTTTATTGTTCCATTTGCAGGGGAAGTTGTCATTTTTTTATTTCCGTTGGTTAAATTGTACGATACTTGCAAACAACATGACCACAAGATATTATGCTCTAAGAGGTGTGGAAATGGAAAAGGTATTGCCCGATCTAAAAAATAAAATCATATCAACAATATGATGCACATAAATCAATTTTTATTGGTTTTTTATCTAGTTTCGAGATCCATGGCACATTTACAGTAAACCATTAAACATGATTTTTCATATACAATGGTAGTTATCTCTATTTTCATTGTCCAACAATCTAATGAATGTATAATTTTCTTTATTTTAATTTCTGAGCAATATAATGACATTATTCTAGAGATGGTATAGCTCAATAAAATTCATGAACTTGTATTATTTTCAAGTTATCAAAATCAAGAAGTAGTCTATGAAAGGTGTGGATATCGTTGTTACTAGTAACTAGTAAGACTGAGTTACCATTGACTAGTGGAAAGGGGTGGGGGTTCATCCTCTCTTCCACACCCCTGCATCTCTAGACATCCAATATTAACTCCACCTTCTAGTTTGTACTTAAAGGATTCAACCAACCGTAGATATTTTCCAATATGTTGGATGGTTGAGATCTGGTTTCATCCTGTGGTTACCTAATATGTAGCTATTAACATTGTATGAAGATATGTTTCAATGAATTTTTTTTTTAAGTTGCATGTTTTGTATTATGTTATTTACTAATATTACATAGGATCTAACATTTAGAAAATATAATGTGTAGCTATATCAATGTCCTATGTCATGTGTATATTTTTTTAAATGTGATTTCTTGCATTGTTTTAATGATCTATCAAATTTGCAAATCCTACGATTACTGAAACAATATAAGAAAACATTTTTCCTATGCACATAGCTTACGTTTGTATATAATTTAACATCACACAAGAATTCTTAAAAAAATAAATAAGAAAATTTAATTCTAGCATGTATTTTTTCCTAAACGAGATTGGAACAAGTTCCACATATTTTCAATTTTACAATTTGATTAGAAAATGAAATAAAATACTTTCTCACATAACATATACATTATTAGATGAACCAATTCGACATAATTTACGAAATTTATGTCCCATTAACATGATCAAAATATATATGATGTAAGGTTATTGGATTATTCTAGTATATGCTTTGAAAAATAATATTTTTACTATCTCCAAAGCATTTCAATAAATAGCCTTTAGCATATACTAAATTTCAAAATTGGTTGAGCAAGTAGCAAAATTTGGTAACAATTTCTATATTAATCAACGATGGTTCCTGGAGGTTTGTGATGTTGAAGAATGTAACTAGGTTCGGTCTTCATAATTGAATTTTAATAAAATGTATTTATTGAAAAAAAGAAGAACAATTTATTGTTGTTGTTGTTATTATGACTTATTAAAGCATGGATTTCATGCTTGGTTCATCCTGTATTAGATAAAAGTCCCCATTGAGGACTTCTCGATTTATCTTGTGTCATTAGAGTCATCTTACATTTTATAAGACCCTTATTGGGATTTTGAATCACGTAAAAAGAAATTTTATTGAGTCAAATAAGTCATTTTCCACCTCCACACCAACTGGGCCCTCACTTGATCAAGTTGACCTACATTAAATTAATTCGAATCTCAACAAGGGCTAAAATAAAGACAATTTCAATTCATTTGAAGGATCTCACTAACAAGTTTGATATAAAAGTAGAGGAAGCAGAAGCATACGAAATTTCTGGAGAAGAAGAATGATTGCAAGATCGAATTTTTTTGGGTCATCTCTCTCACACGTGAGAATTTAATGGGCTACTAGTGGAAGGTTGAAGTCTATGTTGCTGCGTCAAGATCGAAATTTCTGTTGTTCCTTCAAGGTCTAGGTTCGGATGTTGCTTCATGGTCGAAGTGTTGTTGCTTCAATATCAAGATCTGTTGCTACTAGGTCGAAGCTCTTTTGTTGCAATCTTGAAGTTGTTGCTGGAAGGTTATCATCTGCAGAAGAAGGGTAGAGTTGACTTGGTGATTGGAGGAAGTCCCTGTCTAGGTCAAAGTGTCTTGTATTATCTCTTAAAACTATTTAAGGAAGATTTTTTGAATGGGTTTTCCCCTAGATATGGTTTCTTCCCTGTCTATCCGTGTACATCTGGTATCTTTGATCTTCGTGTTGTGGTTTTGGTAATTTCTTTCTGAAGCAATATAATAGAAGAACATGAGAAAGCTAATAAGAACATAATAATATCACGAGTAATTATCAACATAAAGAAAATATTTATGCCTTTCTAATTTTCCAACATGGTATCAGAGCTAAGGTGAAGAAGAATAAAAAAGGAAGCTTGAAGATCTATTGGAAGGAGAATAAGGAAATCTCAAGAAGTTGAATAAGAGTTATCAAAAGGGACCATATAAGAAAATAATCCTACTATCTTCAATAACCATGCATAACTCAATAAAGGGAGAAAAAAAATTAGAAGGAGCATTCAATTACAGGGCATGGAAAAAGAGGGTAGATCTCATCCTCGAAAAGAGTAAACTCTTGGATCTAGTAAAAGGAAAAGTGAAGAAGCCTATAGAGGAGTCAAGTGATGTAGATAAAGAAAATTTTAGAAAGTCAGAAATATTGGCCATGAGCCTAATGGTAGATGGAATAAAGGATAGTATGATCCAAAATATCTCCAACATAGATTCCTCTCAACATATGTATGAGGCCTTATCCAAATTGTTCACAATCAAGAACCTTGGTCAAGTTGCAAGTATTAAAAATGAACTAAGAACTATGAATATGACAAAGGATGACTCTTTGGCTTCCTTATTTGTAATAATATCTATAGTTAGAGATTATTTCCAGGCAATAGATGAGATAGTACCTAAACGGGAGCTCATGGTCATTGCACTTCTAGGATTGATATCCTCTTAGAGTTCCTTTACTTCAGGGATCAACAATTGGAAGGAAACCCCTACATTTGAGAAATTATGGAATGGATGTAGTCAAGAAGAAGTCATAATTTCACTATTAAAAAACAAAGAGAATGAAGAGGAGAAAATTTCGAATTCCTATTTCGCTCATCACAAGAACAAAGGAACCTTCAAGAAGTCTAAAGGGCCAATAAAGAAGGTAGACCTATCCAATATAGAATGCTGCAATTGTCACAAGATGGGTCACTATAGAAATTATTGTCCTGACAATCCTAGGAATAAAAATAGAAACAAGGATCAAGCAAATGTTTCTGCAGAAGGATCTCCAAAGAAAAACAAAAACTAAGAACCAGAGAAAAAAAAAAAGGACTTAAACTACTAATTCCTCTACTATAAGTTTTGAGTTGTTTTATTTCATGCTTTGATTTATAGTACTTATAGGTTTAACATCCTTTGGAAAAAAAAAATTGAATTATCGTGATAAAGTTATAGGTGTTCCTTGATATTGGGTTAAGAAGGATCCCTCACGACCTTTCCAAATATAATTATATTACTCCTTGTATTATCCTTTTATATTTAGTCCCCCTCTCTTATCTATATTTTCTTGTATTAGATGCTAATAACATTTCCTTTTATATTTTACTTATTTAAGAAATGATTGTTGAATGCTCAAGGGTTAGGGAGAAGACCTCACAAAACAAAGCATGATAGAAGTTCTATTGGAATTGATTTCCTACAAGGTTTGTTAAGAAACTCAAAGGCATGTCTTAGACTATAAGCTTTGCTCTCTTCATGACAAAGGTATGTTAATTCAATGCTAGTCTTGGTTCTAAAAGTTAATTCATAAAATTTTATGGAGTTTAACCACTAAAAATTTGAAGAAATTTGTTTAGAGTCGAGTTGCAGCGTAGTTTCAAACGTTCTAGTTCTGCCGAACTTTTGTAGTAGTTCGTCCCAACTTTTATCGGCACGTCGTCCCGTTAATTTTAACGATAAAAAAATTTTGGCTGAAATTTTATTAAACGTTTGCCTGAAATTTTGATAAAAAATTCCTTCGACAGGATAAAATTCGATAAAACCCCTCCACAAAAACAAATTCCGCAACTCTATAAATAGTCGAAAACAGAAACATTATTTTCCCACATTTCTTCATTTGGATTGAATTTTCAAAGGATATTTTTTGGGTTTTATTTTTGGGCTGAATTTTCAAAGGTCATATTTTGGGCAGAATTTTCAAAGGAAACCTTTGGGTTGGGTTTTCAAAGGTAATCTTTTGGGTTGAATTTTCAAAAGAAATTTTTTGGGCTGAATTTTCAGAGGTAACCTTTTCGGATGAATTTTGAAATGTAATATTTTCAGCTAAATTTTCAAAGGACATTTTTTTGTGTATTTCCTAAAGTGACTTTTTTAGAGTAAGTGTTTTGGGCTGAAGTAAATGTTTTATGATGATTTTTTAAAGTGATTTTTTGTTTAAATTTTTAAAGTTAGATTTTTTTGCAGGACTTTGAAGGAAATATTTTGAGCTTCATTTTTAAAAGACATTCGTTGGCAGAATATTTAAAGCGATATTTTTTTAAAGTAAGTGTTTCGGGATGAAGTATGTTTTTTGTGAAAAATTTTAAAGTGAGTTTTTTTGAAATTAAATATTTTTTGATGATATTTTAAAGTGAGTTTTTGTCTAAATTTTGATAGTGAATTTATTTTATAAGATTTTGAAGGAAATGTTTTGAGCTTCATACTAAATTATCATGGGAAATCAAAGAAATTGGAAGAAAAAATATGATCGAACAAGAAAACTTGAGGCTCATAGAGAGTATAAGAGAAAATATCGCAAAAAAGGAGAGAAGAACACTCAAATATTGAAATGGAAAATCAACCTCAACTAGAAGTTGAAGCAGGTATGTAAATGTAAATATTATAAATGATATTTAAAATTTAACTAGTGTATTGTGAAACTTAATTTTTATTTAATGAACTAATTTGAAGAATATCTTGAAATGTAAAGAGAGAGATATACCTCATAACATTTATGATGAAATAGAAAATGTTGAAAGGGAGAGTGAAAAAGATAATGAACCAATGATTGAAGATGTTGAAAATGTTAAAAGAAATTCAAGTGAAGAAATTGAATCACTCGGTATATCTATATATATATATATATATGTGTGTGTCATGTGTATTATTGAAATTATACATATTTATTAAATTTTCAATTTCATTCAAACACAATTTTTTAATATAATTATTTATTGAATATTTAAACTCATTTTGTACATTTAATTCTCATATATATAGATGGAATCAATTTCGATGATGAGATGTTAAAAATGTTGACATTGACACATATGGAGATAAAAAATCTAACCATGTTATACGATATCATGTTAAGTGCATTATTGATAAATTCTCTAAAGATGAAAATGTGGCAGTTCATTCCAAAATATTAAGAAGTCTCTTAACATCAAAGAAATTAAAAGAAGCTACGACTCTATTGAGTATTCTAAAATCAACGAAAGATAAAATAAAATGAAGGAAAACGTGGTAAAAAATATAAATAGTACTCTAAAGTCAATTGGAAGATCTAGAAAGAAAAGTGATTTGGATGCACGTAGAGAAATACAAATGGTAGTGGTTTCATAAACTACTAAAAAAAATAGTTCGGTAAAATCTATGGCACAAGAATTAGGGACCTCACGAAAAACATTCCACAAACATTAGAAATTTTGATTGCAAATAGATGTAAATGATGAGGTCGCTAGTTGGACAATTATTTGTAGGAAACCATACAATATAGACTTGGAGAAGCTGTTAAAAAAATAATAGATGAATATCGAATGAAAAAATCATGTGTTTCACCAAAATAAAGGGATGTGATGCGGCAAAGAATAAAATGAAATCAATACGAAGAACATGTGAAACATATCTTGTACACCACTCAGATAGATTTGTTCAATAAATTCGTAGAAGAGAATCGTTGAATTAATGTCTCAATCAGAGCTTTTGTGCAACAAAAACCATGGGATGTTAAACCTATCACTGTACGTGACACTTTTTGTTGTCGTTATCATGTGTATTTTCAGTTATATTATGACACATTCCCTAATTTTGGTCAAACATTTTGGAAAAATGCACCTCCTCCTTCCACTATCCATCATTTCATATCCCAAATTTTGTGTTCAAGAGAAATGCATGAAATATTTTAACAAAACAAATGTGTTGGTGGTAAAAGATGTGCTTTGTGGAAATTCTACATTATTTCCCACAAATATCATATTGATATAAATGATCAATAATTTTCCAACATAAAAGTGAATTGAAAGAGATATGACTATATTCATACATTTATTGGTTCAAGTAGTAATACAAGTGCTGAAAGGATTGATTTACAAGAAGAAGAAATTTTTGTGATCGATTTTTCAAAAAAAATTGAGGTACAAATTTATAAATACACCAAGCATTCCCATAGCGCTCAACGGTAGGACTTGCAATTCAAAAAATTTCGTGAATTTTTTCCACCAGGGACCATTTTGTCAATATTTTATTTTGTAGAAAATTATACATTTGTTGCACAAAATGACATACATAGTGAATACTATCATTCTGACCAAGCCTCTATGCGTGTCCATATTCTATATAGACACCTTGAACAAAAATTTGATCATATAGAAAGAACTAGTGAAAATCGACATGTTATTAAAGAATATCGCTTTTATATCAGTGATGATTGTACACATGATACACATTTTGTACAACATTGTTTTGATCATATTTATGACTCATCGAAAGGTCATGGAATAAAATTCAATGAACATTGGATATGTTCATATGCATGCCCAGGTCAATTCAAATTTTCACAATCATTCTTTTGGTTTTGTCGTCTTCATATGAAAACCTGCATTAAACATTGTTGGAAATTCTTTGAGACTGGTCATAGAAAAGGAGAACATGATGGTGCAGGTGCATGTATAAATTGAGCACTTGGAATATATCAAATGGACCACTCTGCAGACCGAATTGTCTTAGCTGAACAAGTTGTTCAATGGTGCACTACTGCACTAAGACATGAGACTAACCGGTCAAGGGAAGTATGAAGGTACATGTACATATATAAAAATTAACTTTCATATCTATATAGAACTTTAATATATGATCTAATTTTTATTAATTTTCTAATTTTAAAAATTATTTATCATAATGATTATCTTTTATCTATATATAAACTGAATTTTAAATAACATATTTATATTATTGTTTGAATTTCACATATAAGTTTTTTTGGCATATTGGTGTCCAATATGTAGATAGAGTGATTGGAAATTATGTTGAAACAATAAAATGGACTCGAAAATTTTATTCAATTAAAACAAAGGAGTACGAAAATGTGTTTTCATTTGATAAAAGAAAATATTCTTGTTTTTGTCATGTTTTCATAGATGACATAGAATCCAATGATGTTTTTGAAAACAATATGTATGTAAAATATTGGAAACATACAAAACTAAATACAAAGGGGAAAATGTTTGTTGCAAACTTTGAAGAGATGCAATTAGAGGAGACTATAGTATCATTCGAAGGAGATCGAGTTTCTGATATCGTTAGAGAAGGTAACATTTCAATTTATTTCAAATGGTAGATATCTAGAGATAGATAATAAAATCAAGTACATATGTTAATTTTAAATTTAATTTTTCATGTTAATTATGATCTAAATTTATGTACTTTTTTTATTGTGTAGGAGATGTTTTTTCTCTAGTTCCACCCGCTAACACCATAGAAAATTATTGGAAGAATATGATGATAATGGGTTTATATATGACAGAGGGTGTATTATATTGAAAGGTTATTTTTTACAAAAAACTCATCAAAGTGATAATATTTTTTACTTTTAATACTATGAACCAGATTTCATAAGTTGCCAATATAGTCATTTGGTGTGTGCAATGCGCATAAAGTTGATAGAAATTCAATCCAAGAAAAAAGTGAAAGTTAAGAAATGGAAAATGTCAAAATCTAACCATGAACGGATCATTGAGGATGGTATTCCACTATAATTTTTTGATTGAACTACCCAACAATTTCTTCTCCTTTGATTCATCTCCGAAAACTTATAGTTCAAGTACAAATTGTTAGCCTTTTTTTTGCGCATTATTAAGTTGTACATGTTCCTAATAATGTATTAATATATTTTAAGTTATATGTATATTGTCTATTACTACAATTGTATTGAGGATTTTATTATATTGATATTGTATTTTCACATGCACACAACAAGTAATTTATACATGTACAAATACATACATTATCTGGTCTTAAAAAATTTCATACATTATCTGGTATGAACTACTTAATTTTATGTCATTATTTAAAAATGTATGTGTCTAGCATATTTGATATAATGCAATTTTAAGTTATGAGTGTTTTAAACATCTAAAGAAAATTATAATATTCATTCAAATGCAAAATGTGTACTGGGTTTTGTAATTTCTAGTTTTAGTATATTAAAAGTTAACTATCAATTGACATCCATAGCAGTCTTTCTATGTATATTAATGAAAAATGATGTATGTACCATATGTTTCAATGAAATTTTAAAATTTTATGATCGTTTTATACGCATCTATGTACACCTAGAATTATATGATTATTTTTAGATGTATCTATACGTACCGTGTATTAACATTATAAGAATGATTTCAAATGAAAAATGTATGAATTAAATGCAAATTTTCTTTCATTGCTACATATTCATGAACTAAAATATATGTATTTAACCTTTAAAAGCATCAAACCACACACACACCATGCAAATCGTACATGGTAATGTTTTATAACTTATATGTTTATGCACATGTTCATTTACAACTTTATATTAAAAGTTAATGTTATCACCTTTCATAGACATCTACACAGAATTATATAACATTCACGCATGTTCAAATCCATACCATGTACCACATGTATTTTGTAATTTTCAATTTCAATATAGATTCCTTTTAAAAAGCAAGTAACAAAACAACAAGTTTTAAAAACAAAACATAATCTAAGATCATCTAACTTAACATTATAACAACATGTAATCACATGCAAAATGTAACAACTAAATTCAAAAATTCAAAAATCATTGTTACATATTCACGAACTTAAATATGTAAAACCATCTATGATTGTTTTAAATGATACATGATCATGTAAAATGTACCTAAATATCACCTTTAATAGACATCCTAATTATATAACATTCACACATGTTCAAATGCCTAACATGTACCACATGTGTTTTTTTAATTTACAATTTCAATATAGATTCATTTTAAATAAAAAGTGACAAAACAACTTGACTTTAAAAAAAAAATAGAATCTAAGATCATCTAAGTTAACATTATAACATGTGATCATGTATGCAAACAGGGAAAATTTTAAGAACCCCCTTAAATTTATATATATAATAAATGGGTGAATCCCCATGATACATAGGAAAAATGGAAGGCGATTTTATTAATAATATAATATGTATATATAATTTTTTGGCGAATCTCTCCCGAGATTATATTATCTTGTAAAATCATGGCGAATCACTACTACAAAATGGTGAATCGTTGTCTAGTGGAGTTTGGGGTGTTGGTTCCAATGAAGATATGGTAGTTGAACCAGGAGTAGAAGGAAGAGAACCACCGAGACCAAGCATGGAACATGGTGACTCGTGAGGGAAGTAGTTCTCGTGCAGTTTGGAAAACGTGTTCTTCTAGTTCTGCTAAGCATTGTGTTGTTTCTCATGCTACTACTAGCACTGATATTGAGGTTGGAGAGGAGTTTGAGGAAGCATGGAAGGTAGCAGTGGTGGAGAATTACAAAGAGTACCCCATGATGGGCTCCATTTTTCCCTTTGGTATTTGTGCTTGCAAGATCTTCTGTCCATTGAACCAACAATTAGCCGTTCAACCAACAATCAACTTGACTGAGTTGATTAGGTACGAGTCAACTTACACTAATCTTCGAAACTATGCTTTGCACTATCCCATATTTATCACACTAATGCTACACAACATTGTGCATTTTCACCCAACTCTCATGCATGCACACAAAATTTTCATTAACATCTATAACCCTAACCAAGTGAGAATTGATCAACAATTTGCACCAAGTTTGTTAGTGTTGAAATTTCATAAGAAATTTAGATCCATGGTACCTTAAATAAATTTTGAGATAACCTCCACAAATTCGACCACAATAGAGAAAAATTGTGATAAATTTGAAACCTACAAAAATTACAATTCATGTTCCTAGGAACGATCATAAGAAGTAGTTGGCATATAGGTCGATTTTTTAGCCTTGACACATTGATAATGCAATGGCTTAGGTCAAAACTCACACATTGAAAATTCATCAATGAAGAGAAGACAAGATCATTATGAATTACACATACTCCAAACTTCCTACCAAATTCTACTTAGTTTTCCACAACTCAGCTATACATAATCATATAGTAAATAAAAATTCCACAAAGCCTTATTCACATAGCTAATAAATGGCCATTGGAAGAGCACCCCTTATATGATATTAATAGTATCAATCAATAGATTATTTCATATTGAACTTCATAGCCATAGCGCTCCTATGTAGTGTATGATGTATTCAACTTGCATTATCAAATATAGATAAAATCATACTTTTGATTGATCCATTTAAAACATACTTGTGAACAATGTTGAATCCAATTCCAGTCAAGGAGTAAAGTGGGTTTAACATGTAATGATCTATAAAAATAATGGAACATATATGGAACATAGATTGATTTCATTTAGATATAGGTAACCCTCTGAATGTTGACCATTACTTGAAGAAATTTTTTATTGATGAGGAATTTAATACAATATTAAATTTTCAAACTAAAAATATTATTTCTACAGAATTTTGTATGGGGTAAACAATAAATAAAAAATTTAACTATCCTTGGGGTGGTCAATATTTATAAATTTTATTTATACTTGATTTACCATGTATATCATATACCTATCAATCACAAACATGAAAAGTTGTGGAATTCACAGTGATAATCTTCTCTAGAAACACAACCAACCTTTATTATTACCAATATTAAATTTTATATAGTAGCACATATGTAGATAAAATTTCCAGCTTCCAAAGACACTAACTTGCTTCTCCAACATGATGGCACATTCTTAACTGCTAACATTTCTGATTTTTGAATGTAAGAAAGCTTTCTAAGTACATCTAATCTACTGCGAGACTCGAACTCCTAGATTATGTTCTTTTTTACCATGTATTTATAGGCTGTAGCCTTCTTCTTGTTTGAAGAGGAGTTGTCTATTATCGGAACTACCTTCCCTGCCTCTGATGCCTTGAAGGAATTGCAAATTGACTCATCAAATGAACACAACTTTTTGTTCTTGTCAATTAGAGTTAAATAGCTTCCCTATGCACTCAACAAAAACTATGACCAATAGGAAACATCCCACCCACCAACTATGAGGTCCCACAGAATTGTTGCTCCCGCTTGAACAACAAACAACTTGAATGTGAGAATTCAAAAACAAAGAAAAATCCCAATCACATATATCTTGAGGATGAAATCGATCTCAAATCCAACACCCATAAAATTTATATCCAAAACTAAAACTCATCAAATTTGGAAGTATATTGGAAACAAAACTGAGGAAAAAGAGATAAATTTGAATGTAGGAATTGACACAATCAAATAGATCAGGGAAGAAAGGCCTCAGGGAAGATCACACTAGACTAGGGGTAAGTAAAAACCACCAAGGTGAAGCATGGGAACAAGAATACAACCAAAAATGATCTATAATTTTGTTCAATCAATGATCCATCCATAGGACAAAATTTTTCTCCTAGGGGTTACCCACTTGGGTGTGTAACAAAGCCCATCAAACAGTTTATGAAGCTGTTGACCCTTATCCTCTAAGAGTGAAAATAAAATGACATAGGAGCGATAGAGAAAAGAGAGATATTTGGTGTAGAGGATTTTAGACGCCCTTAATCTTCTCATTAACCTGAAGAATACCAGAAGTTAGAGATCTATTTTCAAAGCAGCAGTAAATTTAAAGTGGCCAGTCGAGGATATGATAGCCGTCAGTGAAAGATAATTGGAAAGATAATGAAGATAGTAGATATGCATTTTAGTAATATATTCTTCCATATATTCTGGGAATAATGGACACCGGCACTTGGTTCTAAAATGATGACCAGACGTATCCTTTATGCAAATATATCTCAGCTTCAATGCCACAAGCGAGGGATCCCAAGATACATCTAGGTAAAACACATTCCTTCTCACATTCAATAGCAGTAATTTCTCAGATATCGCAAATACACTCCATTATTTGGCAAATTTTGAGTCAGTTGAAGAATCATTCACAGGAAGTCTATGATCCATCCTACAAGAATGGAGAACCAAACATAAGGAGAGCCTTCACAGGCGCTTAAGAGTAACTCTCGTCTTCCATGAAATAGGGATATTTTTTGAGATTTGTATTAGCTATAAAGAAAAGTAATAAATATGATAATGATGAGTAATCAAGGTTTAAGAAAACAAGCAATTGTCCTTATCAAACCTGTAATGCATTTTAGGTTGTTTAGATGAAAAAGATAGAATCGGAAGCATAGATCTTGCTAGAATTGATCCACTTGGGTTTATTTTCAGAAACTTTCAAAATCTCAGTACTTTTTGTTAAAATGGAAAGGGTGATTTATCCTCAAAACCATTTTTTGATGTCCAGATTCCAGGCAGAATTGCATCTTAGGATGAAGTTAAAAATCCTAGTGGATATCTATCTGAAATCCTTGTAATCTTGCTTGTATATTAACAGAATATCTTTCTATTTACCCAAAAAATACGACAATAGATGTTTTGTTGCATTAGAATTGGTATTGATAAGATACTTCAAGCAAACTAAGTGATCAATATTACTTTTCCCTTTCTTGTGGTTTCTTGACATTACTTCAGTTTTAGGAAACTTGGATGAGATATCAAGATAAGCCGCAGATCATATCCAGCTGTTCTGAATTAAACTTCACAGCATGAAACTAAGTTGTGGACAAAGCCCTTGATCCATAGCAGGCTACTCGAGTACTCAGATATCTTTTAATGACAAAAGGTCCATGTCTTATCAACATTGGCTTTTAAAAAAATCTTTTTATTTCGCTGAAACTATAAAATTGTCCAGTCCATTAGGTATCTCAAACAAATATTTCAAGTTTCAACAAGTGGAACAATCCCTGAAATACCTGCTGCTAAGCTTCTAAACGAGTATGGATGTAAAAAAGGCTCCCAAACACTATTTTAGCTTTGCTTGGTTTATGATCCATATGGTAACATTGTATCAAAAAGGAAGTTAATAAACAAAAATTACCAATTAAATTCACTACTGACAAAATATTAATAAAGCAAATACCCAAACTGAACTAAACAAAAGTAACAGATCTTTGTAAAGACTTTAAGTCCCATATCATATCATTGAATTCCAAGATGCTTATAGTGAGCAATATACAAAACCAGGGAAGGTTACTGAGAAGAGTTCTGATGCGATCTGGACTTTTGATAATGGAATAGACTGGGATAACAGGTTCATGTTACTCAACAATTTATTTCCTTGTTTTGCAATCCCAAAAGGTTTTTCCGCTTAACAAGCTGGAAAAGTAAAAAGCACCTAAAAATCAGGTCACATCACCTCAGGTTACCATGCTTCTGTATTCAAAAGTTGTTACATGACCTCCACTCTTACCATGCTTCTGCCTGCAAATATCATAATATACAGTGACAATGTTACCTGTCGAATCCTAACAAATGGAAAAAAACAACTGCAATAAAATGTCACTGCATCTGCACACCAATTCAACCTTTTCAACACAAGAATAAGTTTGTAAATTTTTATTGAAACTTGTAGATATTTGTTGGAAATCCCACAGAGGCAAGCATCTTCTGGGTTTCCTGGAAAATATAACTTTTGCACAACTAATTTGCAACGTTTCCCACGATTTTATGAAACAAATTCCGTGGAAATTAAATGGATTTTAATAATTATTCTTAAATTTTAAAGATGGAAATAAGTGAGCACGCTCAAACAACGTTTTGGTTCAGAGATATATGATGTCAAAATAAATCCTACATTGGTGCATCTTTTGGACTGCAAGAGCATTGGAGAGGCCAGTGAGGATAATCTTGTTGGTGAAAAACTTAACACAAAAGACTCTAGTTTTTAAATTTCTAAGCATATAACCTAGCGTTACTCCTGCTGATACTTAGAAAAAGTCATATTTTAGGGAAACTAGTGTGCATGGTTCAAGCAATCCAATACAATATGATAAAAATTATTTTTGTAGTCATGGTGTGCAGGTAACTGTTTGTGCAGAAGCAACAATACATTTACGGGAGATGAAATATGGACTTATCTCAATAGCAAATGAGTTACTTGATAATGTTGCTGAAATAATCCCTCAACAATATGAAAATATTTGTCTAGAACAGTTACAAATGAATAAGAAAGTTCAATACCTAGAACAACAACTTCAATACCCAATTTCAGATGAAGATAGGCACCAACCACATTATATAGCATCTGTGACCCCTGCAAGTTGCTTTTCTACAACCACATTTATGAGGCAGACAAATGGTGATGGAGGGATGAGCACTGTGAATATCTTTAGTTCTCCTTATGCATGTCAAAATTCCAATGTTCCAAACTTTGGTGTAAAAAGTTTTGAATCCAATTTGAATATCTGTAAGAAAAATTTTGGAGAAAGTACAGGGTACTTTAGGACTCCTCCTCTATACTTCACATGATTTTGTTGACAATAAAAGCAATCATTTACATCAACCAGTCAAGGGAGGAGCCCATAAGGTCCAATATAGCGTTCAATGCATTAAATAAGATTATAAGAAAATGGGATATCTAAAATAGAAAAACACATTTTAGTTTATGAAGGTCTCTTAAAACAACTATTTTGTACTATAATATGTGTATTTTCCTCTCTGAAACAATTCATTTTGATTCAAATTTACCACATTAAAAGACAAAGCATGGAGAATACAAAGATCAATCGGGAAATGGGTGTGTTGTGTCATCACCTTTGATATGGTTAGAAGCTCTTTACCTCATACTGAACAAATTGAAGAAGGAGAATTTAAAGTTTGATAAAATCTGGACTAAATCTGGAAGTGCGCAGTATCCCGGGAGTGTTTATTGGAGAAATGGTTCCCTGGAATCCATTCTAAAAGGAGTGAATCCAAAAGATCCTTTGGTTTCTAGCTTTGGGATGATTTCTCCACAAATTAATCATCTATTTGTATGGACAATAGTACAACATCATAGTGCAGAGAAATTGAGAAGGTTTTTGGCGCAATACTTGAATTGGATTTTCTTACTGGGTCTTGTGCACATGAAAGATACACAGGACCTCAGATACGGAAATTATATCAGAAAAACAAGGATATCTATGATAACACTGAAATAATTTCTCTTGTAATTTCTTTAATGACATCCCTTTTTATTGGTGGCTATGCCAATATTGATGAAACCGATGGATCGGGGATGAATTTGATGGATCTAAGAGAAAGAAATTGGTCTAAGGAAGCCTTAGAGGCCACTGCTCCAAACTTGGAAAAGAAACTTGGACCATTGGCTCCATCATATGCTATTGCTGGTAATTTAAGGTCATATTTTGTAGACAAATTCATGTTTGACAAAAATTGTTTGGTTATCCAGTGGTTTGGAGACAATCCAAATAGATTGGCAAGTTTAGCTTTGAATCATCCTAGAGACCTTGCAATCAATTTGGGTACAAGTGATGTGGTTTTTTTAATTAGACCTAACCCAAACCTTGGCCTAAAAGGACATGTTTTACCCAATCCTGTTGATCCAAATTTCTATATGGTGATGCTGGTTGAAAAAAGGGTCCTCTCCCGGAGTTTCTAGGGCACAACCACATCTTGGATCTCTTATAACGTTAATGTTAGGACTCCAATATGTCAAGCCTGCCAAGCCAATGTTGTGCATGGCTCATGCTTCAGTGGACACCACTTGCATTCAATGCTATTCTATTCAATTCAATGTCTTACTTGTCATCCCATAGATCCTTTCAAAAATATTCTAGAATTGAAATTTTTGATTGGGAACTAGGTGCTGAAATGTATACTAATTAATAAACAATTAGTACTTACCTCTCCAATGGTTCTCCATAGAGTTTCATTAAAAGAAGTAGCTGTTAAAATGACAAGAGTAAATATCGTTGCAACAGACACAGGGCCTTCGAATTTGACACCAAGACCAACGTTAGACACTCCATGCAATGCCTTAGACCACCATTCATATTTGGGAACTCCGAGTCTCTTTATTCTAGTAGTAGTGTTTCCCATCTAGTTAGATTTCTCAGCCAAATTCAACCTACTCGCCAAGTCTTTTGCACACTCTGCAAATGGAAATGATTTATCACAATATGCTATATCCTTCATATTCAATCCCAAAGCTTGAAATCTCAAAGGATCACACACATATTCGACAGACACTGCTGTGGCATATTTAGCCCATCCAAGTACCACAATAATTGCTAAGAACGTAGCCATATAACTCCGAGCCATTTTCAAACTGAATGACTAACTTTTGCAAAGATCAAGCAATAGATTCAAACACACGCCCAATAAACAATAAATTCCTAGCCACTAGCTCAAAATTGGCTAGGCCTCAAAGATCAAGCAAGGCCCAGGGTCTTGAAACCCATGGTCCAGGCCCCCAATTCTATCTCTGAAATTAGCGGCTTTTTAGTTTCTTGCTGCATGTCAATGTGTTTAATTCTCGTTTTTACATGTTCGTTCTAACAGCTGGCACTATTCAACCAAAATGTCTGAATGTGATTTTTCTTGTTAGCAGTGATCATCGACCTAAGTGCAATAAATTTTATCTTTACAATCTATTATAAACTAATTTTGGGGCTCTCAAATTAAAATTATACCTCTGAACAACATAGAAGAAACTTGCTGATTATTTGTTACTGCCTTGTACACTACAATGCCATAGTGGCTCTAAAGTTTATTTCTCATTGTGATGTATTATTATTTGACATATTCCTGCAATGATGTCTGCATAGAAGATTGTTACATCAACACTGGTGATGATTCAATTGCTATAAAGAGTGGCTGGGATGAGTATGGTATTGCTTTTGGCCATCCCAGTTTCAACATTATTATCCGCCACATATTCATTCAAAGCCATACAAGTGCAGGACTTGCATTGGGTAGTGAAATGTCTGGAGGGATCACAGATGTTAATGTAGAAGATATTCTTGTAATCAACACAAAAACAACTATTAGTGTAAATACGTCTGCAGGCAGAAGAGTTTATCTGAAGGGCATCTTTATATCCAATGTGACCATGAAAAATGTGAAGCGTGCCATTGGTTTTACTGGGTTCTATTATGACCATCCTGATGATCGCTATAATCTTGATGCTCTCCCTGTCGTAGATAGGATCATCTTTAAGGACATTGTGGGTGAGAATATCACTATTGCGGGTTACTTTAATGGGATCCAGAAAGCTCCCTTCAGTAACATTTGTATGTCAAACATTTCCTTCAATGTCACCTCAGAAGTTGCATGGAGTTGTTCAAATGTGAAAGGCTTTTTAGAGTTAGTTTATCCTCAGCCTTTTGCAGATCTTCAGCATCGTATATCCAACGAGTCCTCAATTTGTTCATTTTCATCTATGAGTTATTCATTCAAAGACCTCTAGGATGAAACCCATGGTCCAGGCCCCCATCTGGCAGGAGGAGGAGGAGGAAAGTAGGATCCAGGAACCATGGGCCAAGACAAACAAAAGGGTCTTGTGCACATGAAATATGCACAGGACCTCAGATACAGAAATTATATCAGAAAAACAAGGATATCTATGATAACACTGAAATAAATTCTCTTGTAATTTCTTTCATGACATCCCTTTTTATTGGTGGCTATGCCAATATTGATGAAGCCGATGGAGCAGGGATGAATTTGATGGATCTAAGAGAAATAAATTGGTCTAAGGAAGCCAATTTTACTGTTCAAAATGTAAATAATTACGAAAACAAGATATAATCAAGAAATTTAAAAATCATTACCAATAACAAGGCATATATAAGTAGCAGTAAATGTGTTTAATGCAAGTTTACATACCAATTCATCTCTAGGCAATAAATACATCCCAAAATATTAAAAATATAAGGTGATAATCACTAATGTAAGTAGGGTAGCAGAAAATTACATATACAAATTGAAAGCTCCCTCAAAACAACTAAGGAATCACACTAAAGAAGGAAATGTGTGATAATGTAAAATTACCAGAACTTTCCAAAAAATGGAACACAAATTTATTAACCAATGACTTTTTCATCAATGACTCCGATATGATGCTGAGTAACGACATTAATATCTCATAACATTAGGCAGTTGCAGATCCACTCCATCCACTAGCTTCCACAATATCATTTAGAAAATAGAATGTATTGCTGAATAAAGGTATAAAAAAGTTGAATGTCTGGAGTCATGGAAAAATAAACTTAATTTTCTTCAAAATTTGGAAAATTAGACTAACAATAGTGGAATGAATAAATGGTGAAATTGCAATGCCTTGTATGAGGTCATTGACTTAATGTTGCTGCATGATCAACTTCATCTAGAAGTTATTCAATTTATGCATGAAGAAGCTCACTCAGCATGTTATCGACTATCAAGTGATTCAAAACCACCAATAACCAGGAAAAAAACTAAAAAGGTTCACCCTAAAATTAATTTCTTCAGTGTCAAGATTCAGTATGCAAGCGCACATAAGCAACGGACGGATGTGTGTCACAGCAAAGAAAACAAGAATGTAATTATTGTGGATTAAGAGGATAGCTTACTAGTCATGTTGAAAGAATTATCAGACCCCAACTAAAAAATATTTTTAAGCCATAACCAGCAGCACAGATGCTCAAGAAAAATCGTTAATAGTTGAATTTCATGGTTCCATGGTCTGTTCATCACAATCTAAATACCATCTATAGATTTTAGCGGGTATCAAACTCTCAATACTTCAAGCAAAAATATCATACTGGCATTTTTCGAAGGAAACTCATATGAATACTCAAAATGGGTTAACTGAAATGTAGGTTAGTGACTACAAGAAGGCCATACTAGGAAACATAGTAATGAAGATACGGAAGTGTTTTAAGCATACTTACAGAGATTAAACTTTTAGCTCCTGTATTAACTCGTAACATTATTAAAGTTGAGAAACTTGACCACAGCTAGCAGAAGATGATGTTATTTAACATAGGACGACTAGCAATTCTAATACAAGTGTTTTCTTGATCACTAAATCTAAAGCATTGCCGATACTACATAAACGTTACTTAATAATAGAGAAAGTATACTTACCTCAAAGAACAGATACCGCAAGTGGATTGAATTTATCAGTCCAAACAAAACCATGCAAAAAAACAGGAAACAAGATATGTACAACGAAAAGCACTTTATGAAAGAGACATATTTCCATAATTTGGCCACATATACAAGGAATGCATGCAAGAAATATAACATGAGCAAGAAAGGCATCAACAAGAGGGAAAAAAAATACTTAGATTGTCTTAATGTGTACTTCCAGGAAGATTATATGGACTGAAAATTCGTATGCCTATTTTAGAATCAACTGACTCAACTGTATTTTCCAGAGTTGTCTTTGTATTTCCAGGTGATTTATCCTGCTAAATTCCAACCTCACCACACAAATCCTCATCTTGTTGATTTGGATCTAAGCACCTGACATTTATAGTATCCAAATCTACATTATCACGCCTCTCATGAAATTCAGAGACTTGACTAACAGTTTCTGAATTGGGCATCATAGAAATAGAATGTGATTCTCCTTCACATTCCCTCACTAACTTCAAGGATAGGAAACTGGGAATTTACAGAAATGTTGCAACTTTATTTGTGACAGCAATATCTATACAGCTTTCTATTGGTACAGGAAAGTCCCTGGAAGAGTTTTCAGTCACTCTGAAATCAATGTTTCCTGTGTGTCTATTTGACATTGTCTTGTGCTCTTCCGTATTCAATATTGAAATATTTCGTTTTATAAGGGAAGGGACATTGTTAACTTGCAATGGACCTACAATGTTAGCCTACTCTTCTGACAAGACTACTGGATCAACAGGATCCACAGGTGCTTTTGAGACATGTATTGAATTAATTCCATAAGTAAGCTCTTCTAGAGAAACTATGGTATTAAAATTTGATTCTTCTGAGAAGCCTCTCGGATCATGATCATCCACCAGTTCTGGGTCAATGAAACCATCTTCAAGTTCTGCTGAAAACACCCTAGTATTAACATCATCCAAAGGATGTTCTGAACAACCTTTGGAATTGGTATTGCATCCCAGTACCAAATAATCTGCATCCTTTACATTCACCATTGGTTCTTTCACATCAAAAATTGGGCTGTTTTGACTTGAACTGATAAAGTTATTCATTTTTGCATCATCTTGAAGAACCATATAAGGGTTTTCTTGGTCAGTCTGTGTATTATTCTTCACTGCATGTTCTAAAGGATTGATAAACTCAATGGCTGAAGTCACATCTGTTGATGTGTTATCACATACTACTGTTACATCAACATCAGCATTTGTTTCATCGTACAATTTAATATTACAGAAACTCTCTTTACCGCTTTTATAAGCCACAATTACCTTGTGCGGATCATTTTCACCAGGACTTGAATAAGACTTAATTTTGACATAAGCATTTTTGTAGAGTGCCAGTGCTCTCTGTAAAGTAAACCAACAAAATCAAATTAAATGAGCATCCAAGATACTTTACAATAGAAATAAGCCATTATGCCCATACTCTGTTTTACTGAGCAAGTGGAAATAATAGAAAAATTAATGAGCCCAAAGAACAATTTTTTTACCTCAAATGTGTTCCTCGGTAAGCTAGGGAAGAATTTTGACTGCATATTTAAACCGTTTAAAAGAGCCTCTGCATCTGCATCTACTTGCCATTAAGGACCGTACAAGCAACTCTCATTATCTTGAAAACATGGAGCAAAACATTCCCAAAGGAAACATTTTCAAAATCCTGCTGTTAAATGAGCTGGTGTCAATGTGAAAAGCCATTCTACAGTATTCATATGGCCTATTTTAGCCAGTCAAACTGCTAGCACAGTTCTACTAAATCTGATTATTCCATCATATAATTTATTCCAAGCGTTCCAAAAATGTTTACCTTGCACAAGCTTTCTCCTATTTAATAAAAAAATAGTAGTGACTTTCCAGTTGTTAAAAAGAAATATCATCCATTTCTATGATCGGACCTGAAGGTCAAAAATTCTAGGTCATTGAGTTAGTTCTTCTCTGTCCACATATTTAGTGATGTCAAAAGCGTTGGTGCTTCCCTTGAAAAAGTGATTTCTTTGGAATTGAGCTCTCTTAGAATATGTTTACAGAATAACCAATCAAATGAGAGTATTTATTCATGGATGTCCTAAAGAAGAGATTGCAAACAAACATTTCCACCTCAATTTTCCTATTATCCCAATCAATTACTAACTTTGAATCTCTCATAACTTGTAGCTTTTTGATATTTTTTTAGAGTGGATACAAAAGAGTGTTAGCGAGGTAATAAATTTAGAATGATTATTTGTCTTGCGCCCTAGGGAATATTTAACATGCATATAATGTGATTTGTTCAAAAATAATACTTTGAGACCACTAAAGATTCAATGCAAGAAAGGCTATGCACACCCGAATGCTTCGACGAACTTAAGTTGGATAGTGATCACGAGGAATTAATTGCCGAGTAAAGAATGGTGGGGCATACCTCCTGGAGTCTCCTCTGCATTGATTTTTTGGCTGAGTGACTGAGCTTTAATGGTGGTGCACTCTTTGAGAAACATTTCAAATCTCAAATATCGTGTGTCTTATATGGTTTGACCTACTATGGATGACATATTCGCCTAGATAGCTCAAGAAAAATGAGATCCTTCACACCAGATTGTATTTGTTCATCTCAAGTAATTGTTCATCTAGATCTTGCCCCATGAATGTTTCCCTGATAAAATGTGAGGGTTTAATAATGGAACCAATAGCTACCAAGATAGATTATCGCCAATTCTGAGACTGAAAGGGACTTGAATAAAATGGGAATGTATTTTGATTAAATAGTTCCAAATATAAAGATTGCTTGGAGTTGAGAATCAATAGTAAATTTAACTATTTTCGCACTACAGAAACAACTGAAGCCAGGAAATAGAGTTGGATAGCTAGAACCAAATCTAGAGCCAAAGGGCAGAGTTGAGGTCCATGTTCCAAAGATGCTGATAGAAGACACATTGATCCAAAGTTTGGTTTCCTGAAGTTTTTGTTTCCAAACGTGCTCGGTTTGCCACACCTAATACGGTATTGGGATTACTATACCAATATATTAGATCCTCTCCAAGGGATTACTATACCATATTTGTACATTCTAGAACAGAGTCTATTTGGTATGCAGATCTCTCATCCTCACTTTAAGATATGCAATGGTAGATCCTGAGCTTTTGTATGTGATACCAAGTCCATGGTCAGCGCCCATGCAGCCCTCTCTGACAGTGTCTTGGCTAATGCGTACCATAACTGTGAACATGAAATATTGCATAGTTAGAAAAGGAATACCACAGATACCCTAACATTGGCTATCTGTTTTTGCACTTGTTTCCCTTTCTTCTATCAACTATGTTGCATATTTTGAAGCATACTACAACCATAAAACAACACCTTATGAACAGATTGATGAGTAGCAATTTAGCCCTTGAAGACTGCTTTTCTACAACACATTTCCAGCGAACACATAAGGATCAAATGCATACATTAGGCCCTTTTCATCTCAAGTACACACCTTAAAGATGAATGTATCAAATTGTTTCTTCATCTACTAATTGGTAGAAAATGGTATACAAAAAAATTCTACCATATGACCTGCTTCAAATTAGTTGTTTGTGACATACAAGTTCTCTCATTTATCCAAATGCCTTATGGCTCCATTAGCCCATAACTGATAGGCACCAATTTCCTTCCTTCTCATTCATTCCTTGCTTTTGTGTATTTTTGTTTCTTCATCCTATTTCATACACTACAACCACCACTCATCTTATTAAATCACCTTGTGCCCCCATTCTATAGCCTAGCAATCCTACCTTTTAGGGATGCCCCCTTGAGCTGAAGAAGAGCCAACCAAAAGAGAAAGGAAAAGCTACTCAAAGTGAGTAGGTAATATTCTTGCATTGTAAAAAAACTAACACCATCGTGATTGAGACTTTATACTTTTTGCGGGTGCTAGGTTTCGTTGTAACAACAGGGAATCACAGTGTAGATGAAAGATCAGATGTTAAGCCACTTTTACATTTCAAAATGTAAATAATTACAAAAACAAGATATAATCAAGAAATGTAAAAATCATTACCAATAACAAGGCATATATAAGTAGCAGTAAATGTGTTCAATGCAAGTTTACATACCAATTCAACTCTAGGCAATAAATACATCCCAAAATATTAAAAATATAAGGTGATAATCACTAGTGTAAGTAGGGTAGCAGAAAATTACATATACAAATTCAAAGCTCCCTCAAAACAACTAAGGAATCACACTAAAGAAGGAAATGTGCGATAATGTAAACTTACCAGAACTTTCCAAAAACTGGAACACAAATTTATTAACCAATGACTTTTTCATCAATGACTCCGATATGATGTTGAGTAACAACATTAGTATCTCATAACATTAGGAAGTTGCAGATCCACTCCATCCACTAGCTTCCACAATATCATTTAGAAAATAGAATGTATTGCTGAATAAAGGTATAAAAAAGCTGAATGTCTGGAGTCATGGAAAAATAAACTTAATTTTCTTCAAAATTTGGAAATAA
>CM076584.1:1119033936-1119473613 GCA_034641835.2 Pinus albicaulis
GTTCTTGCATAAATCCGGATCAGTGGTATCAGAGCGGGTTTTCTTTTTCTCTATTTTTCTTTAAGGAGTTCAACCTCGCAACCCCGACGACCCCCCATGGCGGAAGGAAAGAAAGACGAGGGAGCAGGAGATCCTGTCAAAATCTTGCTCGAGGATGCCCTCGAGAAACAGAGGAATGTGATGATGGAATTTTTTTTTTTCAGATCCTTCAATGGCTGCCCATCGGTGGCACATCTACATCGAGCACGTACGCAACGAGTCAGCGACATCCTGGACAAATCCAACACCAAGTTCAACAAAATTTCCCCCCCCATGGAGGAACTTAACACAATGGAGACCATTGCTTCCTAAGGAGGGAGGAATGATCCGGGTGGATATCGGTGGCCTCCCACCTATTCCATTTGGACCCAGCGACATCAATTCTTTCGGTTTTTCGGCTTCGACACAACTTACTATTTATAGCGGGTTTTCGGGTCCTACACACTTGGAGCCGTTTTGGGGCATTAATAATCCGAGTTGGATATTGGTGGCCACCCATCAAGTCCATTTGAACCCCCGCCATCGGTTATTTCAGTTTGTAAGTTTCGACACAACTTACTATTTTTAGCGATTTTCGGGTCTTAAACTTCGGAGCCGTTTTGAGGCCCTAAACGACGTTCTTTGGGAAAACGAGAGAGCAAAATGGGTCCATGGACCGATTTTTCTCATTAAAAAGTTGTACTCCTCGGATAGATCTTTCTAACGAGCTATTGAGCGCGTCAAATGGAGATTGGATGCCAAAGTTATGTCCCACAGGGAAGTTGAACCACCAATTTACCCAAACGGGGCCCACGGTTTGGCGCTTCATCTCCTACGGTTAGGGTTTTGGACGTTTCGAGATTCTACATTGTTTCTCAAAAATAAATAGGCCCTCAAGCCTCATTGTAAGATATTTTAGGGGGGTCGGGAGTTGATACATCTCTTCTTAGAGATAAGCGCTACCCGGTGCCTAGCTCGCCACATCTCCATCATGTACGCAATGTAACACGGTTCGGGGGCGGTAGCCGCCACATCTCTTCTCGGGGGATACGGCTGCTAGTACCCTAGCTCATCTATTTCCATTATGTACGTAATAGAGCTGCGAGCCTCAATGTAACATAGTTCGAGAGGCTGCGTACGCTACATCTCTTCTCGGAGATACGCTACCGAGTGCCCTAGCTTGTTTCCATTATGTTTTTTAAGCTTATTTCGGTCATTCGTTTATTAATAAATTGAAGCATTATTTCCGTTGCATCTCCGTATCTATGGTTATATCCGTATTCTATTACGTTCTTGCATAAATCCGGATCAGAAATAAAGCCGAGACTTGTGTGCAAAGGGTATGCTCAACAAGAAGGTATAGACTTTGAAGAAACTTTTGCTCTTGTAGCCGGACTCGAAGCCATAAGAATGTTTCTTGCATTTTCAAGCTTCCAACAAATCAAAGTTTATCAAATGGATGTTAAATCTACTTTTCTCAATGGTGATCTAGAAGAAGAAGTGTATATAGAACAACCGAAGGATTCATTTTGGGAAATGATGAAAAACTTGTTTGTAGACTTAACAAGGCTCTATATGGTCTCAAACAAGCTCCAAGGGCATGGTACTATCGTCTTGACAAATATCTTCATCAACAAGGATTTTCAAAAGTGCTATGATAGCAAATTATACACAAAAAAGCTGAGAATGACGAGACTATTGATTGTGGTAGTATACGTTGATGATATCATTTTTGGAAGTAATGAAGAGTCTATGAGTCGAAATTTGCTTCGATATGCAACAAGAATTTGAAATGTCTTTACTTGGGGAGCTAACATTCTTTCTTGGATTGCAAGTGCAACAAGCAACATATGAAATTTTCTTATCACAAGAAAAAATACCTCAAGCAAATTTTGAAGAAGTATGGCATGGAAGATTGCAAACCTGTAAGTACACCAATGATAACCGGATGTAATCTCAGTTCTAGTGATGATTCCCCCCGCGGTGAATCAACCAGAATACGAGATCTATGATAGGAAGTCTACTTTATCTCACTGGGACAAGACCAGAAATTATGCATGCGGTTGGGATTGTTGGACGATTTCAAGCCAATCCAAAAGAGTCTCACCTTCGAGACTGTGAAAAGAATATTCAAATATCTACAAGGAACTCAAGATTTTGGACTATGGTATCCAAAGAATGTTGATCTTACTCTTCATGCATACAATGATGCAGATTGGGTTGGAAGTGTTGATGATCGGAAAAGCACTAGTGGTGGTGCATTCTATATGGGGCTCAGGTTAGTATCTTGGTTCGACAAGAAGCAAAGCTCCATTGCCTTATCTACAACGAAGCGAGAATATGTGGCAGCGACATCATGTTGCACTCAACTTCTCTGGATGATGCAAACCCTACAAGACTTTCAAATCATATGTTCACCCCCTATCTCCATTATGTGTGATAATACAAGTGCCATCGGTATCTCAAAGAATCATGTTATGCATTCCAAGACCAAGCACATTCCCATCAAGTATCACTTCTTACGTGAACAAGTGCTTGAACAAAAAGGTGAAATTGGAGTATGTTTCCTCCAAAGAACAAATGGCTGATATATTTACCAAACCTTTACCCGGGGAAGCATTCGAATATCTCGGACGAGCGGGAGTAGTCGGCTGCCATGCGAGAGGATCAGTTCTACTTAAATGCGAGAAGATTAAATTGGTTGTAAGGTCTTGTTGGGCATCACTGAATGCACGGAGCTAAGGGGGAGCATTGGTCATATGAAAAGGATGTATTGTTGGCATTTATAAGTCATCTTGTTATTTTATGAAGATACAACATGATCTCGGGGGAGCATGGTATTGTCAACTCTTTGCCATTGATGTCAAAGGGGGAGGAAAAAGCAACAAAGGGTTTCTATAATATTTTTTAGAGGACGAGTATTGCCATCAATGCCAAAGGGGGAGATTGTTGGAAATATTGTCATTGATGGTGTTGATCATAATCCATTTAACGCAAGAAAATCATGCCCACTGGCCCACTTTGCACATCACCTCCGATGCTCTTTCCACCGTCGATCTCCTCACGAGATCGGACGACTGAGATTTCATCATCCCGCCATTGACCCGATCTCCGTCCACGTCATATCATCCCACGTATTATCACATTTCTCCCTCTCGCCATTTATATATTACATTCATATGTTATATTGTAATGTCCCGCATCATAAACTACGGTCGGCCCTTCCACCATTATTTCCACCGCATCTTCTTCGTCACCACCTTGCATGTCTCCGCCGCTTCATCACGTCGCTCTCGTTACACGGTCACTTCCATTGCATTGCCATCTTCCATGCATTTTTTTTCTTCACGGATTTGTGCGTTTTGCGAGGTTGACGACGATGGAGAATTACCATAAGTTCTAGCCTCTATTACAAAAGCCAAGTACGCTCCAAAGGACCATTTATCGAGAGCGAATTATGGAAAAAGGATTTGGGAAACTATTACAACACGACTTTCATTAAAGAAGTAGGGGTAAAATATATCAAACCCTCTAGAGTCATTCAAAGCACGGTGTGTGAGCAGGGAAACATTAATGTTGCGGCAAAAGAGTATCGGTCAAATGATAAATGAATTCGACATTCGGCATTGAAGATTTCAAATCTTAATTCAAGATTTAGAAGAGCGAGAGGGTACAATGCACCGAACCAATACCCTCCGGAGTTTTATTTCAGCTAGAGTTTTCTTTCGGGAAAGGATAGAATGTTCATATGGTTTTATCTCAATACCGTGTTCTGAAGAGACTTTCACCCAGCACATTTATTTCGAGAGAGCGAGGCTACGAGTACCCACAATACCACCTAGTCATTCAACAATATGGGCGGGCACATCATTTACGCCATTTTGATTAAATTAGACAATTAAATGTTCATCACCTACTTCTTTTACTAGGTTTTTGTTTCTTCTATAAAAACGATGAAAAACACATTGTAAGGGTTCAGTTTTTTATCGAGAAAATTATGCGGTGAAAGAATTTTTTGTATACGGTTTGTAAAACTCTTGTATGAAGGCCTAGAGCCCATAGGGTCTCGGTGAGGAGGAGTTCTGTCTTTCAAAGAGGATTATGGTATTTGGTATTTCACGATCTGTAACTCTCTTTTATATGTTATTTTGATATATCATTTCATCTCATCCATCTTTCCTGTATCATGTTTTGGAATGTGAGTGGCTCAACGATTTCTAGTAAGGATTCATCCTAGTTGATGCCCATACTCGGATCGAGTCAGCGCTTTAAATATGGCTCATGCATGATATTACTGTTCCATTATTGACTAACCATACTTCTTCTATATTAGTTTCTTTGGGAGGGTGCTTTTAAAATGCTATTATCATGTATGGATTCTTAGATTGGTAAGCCCATGCATGGTGGTATTTTATATCCGGGTATCGACTCAATGTTAACTAGTATCTTCTCGATATTTCTTTCACTACATACACCTGCTAATAATTTATGTCTACGAAGTATTTCTGAATCGGCCCGCTTTGTAGTAAAACTATCTCTAAATTGTCTATTGCTTTTGTATTAGAGTTCTACATCTTGCCTCGGCGAGTGTTTCTTATCCTATATCATTTTTTTGAGAGTTTGGTCCCATTCTAGTTTATTTCCCTATTTACGGGAGATAGCATGTGAGCTGAAGTTGACAACTTCACAAATTATATTACATGCTCCTTGCTATGCTAAGATGTCCTAGGCACTTGGTCTATCACAACTCTAGAGCTGTCTCTAGGAGCGACGAGCATCTTTACACGGCACCGTTGCTTAGGAACGAAAGTTAAGAAAATCGAGAATCCACTGGGCCTCGACAAAATTTATTTCACTCTTCAAGTAGGTGAGCATGGAGAGGTGAAGAGTTGTAGATCCCTCGGCTTGGCAACTCCACATTTGTTCATTTGATAAATATATTTGCAGATCCCGACTCCACTGGGAAGAGACAAATGGATTTGATTTGGTAAATCAGCGTGGTGGACAGTAAGATCTTAAACCATCCACACAGCGACTCCACGGTTCCTAAATGATTAAAAGACTCCACTGGTGATCGGTAGGCCAGCGATTATCTTGGTTTCACGAGACTCTGCTGGGAAACCATGTCGCGACTACAACATCGGCCATGCTAAAGACCAAGCCACTTCATCGATGGAAGACTTTGAACGGTTGCGAAAATGCATCCAAGTTTCATAGCAGAGTGTCGTTGTAGCTTGGCAAGAATGAAAGTGGAGGACCTTCCATAGGTTATTCTTCTCGGCTCAAGTTTCCCACCGGTACTTGAGAAGATCTCACTAAAATTAGTGGTTGAAAGATATGAAGTCGAGATTGAATTTTTTGAACTCACAAGAAAAAATCATATCGAGTTCATAGACTCGAGAACCTTTTTGGAAAGTCCCCCTCCCCCTAAAAGAGAAAGAGATTCCACTATACGTCGAAGTACAAGAGGAAGATGATCCGAGTTCTCAAGAGCCACATTGAAGACGCGAGTGGAAGATGTAGAAATCAAAGCTTCCCGGGATGAAAACAGGGCTACCGATCATGGTAGGCGAGAAGAAGAAAAATCTATGGAGGCTACGATTAGCCCAAATTCTCCCGACGGCGCAAAAAATGTCGAGCTCCAAGAGGACTCGGCGGCAATGTACGATGAGTCCTCCGGGTTCGAGAAAAATGAAGGAGACACTCTACCCCAAGAGAGTCTTCTTCTCAATCCAATGGAAGAAGAAGAGATCTGGTCGAAAGCTCTGCTCACCAAATATTCCTAGCCCGACTATCTTTTCATGATCCTTATGCTCATTTCCTGCAAACATTTGAGGAAGGATCAAAGGTCTTTCCGAGCGAGCATGTTTCAAACGGCAAGAAAATTCTTTGAAAGGCTGCTATTGTGGAACAGGGAAGAGTGGGAGTTGCCCTACCTATCCGAGCTTGCTCAAGGAGTTGAGCAAGAAAGACCCGATCATGGGATCACTTGATGGACTAGTTGCATTGGAAGACCATGTTTGTAAGTTAGACTTGTAAATATTCCGGTTAGAGTAGGGTAGGTAGGAAAAGCTCAATAAAGTTCGATGCAGTGAGCATGTAGTTAGTTGTTTTTAATTTATGAAAAGTCCGGCCAAGCCGAACGGGTCTAATCCTGGCTTGATCTGTTTTTTCAATTTTCATCTTAGAACGTAGCCAAGAAATCTGCTAGATAGTCAAATCCTAGTAGGTGTAGTTTAGGTAGAAAAATGTGAGACCAACGAGTTTAATGCTGGTCTCATGGATTAATAAGGGTAGTAGTAGAATAGGTTTATTTCTCCTTTTGTAAAAATTGATGAATCATGAGGTGAGAAGTTGAAATGCTTTGAAGAAAAGAGTACTGCACGAGAAGATGATCGGGTGGTTTGTGAGTTCTCAACACGTCCAAGGATGAACGTGCCATCCCCGGATGGAGCCGATGTTGATCATAATCCATTTCCCATAGAATTTCACAGGCAATCCGGCATAGAGTTCTCAAATTCCCCCTTTCGAGACTTGGAAAATCATTTTTTTGTATCTATCATCTGCCATTTCCCGCCTCTAAAATCCATTATAAATGGCTAAAAAATTTCATATTTGAAATATTTAAGGTTTAGCCCTATCGGCCTTGGCCCCTCCATTTTCTTACTCTGCGAGACCAAAGGCTGTAACCACGTGCTAGGCCAAAAGGCGCTTGCGAATGCATATCGGGCGCGTTACGGGCCGTCCGATCAAACCATAGATCAACGTACCGCATCTCTCTGACTTGTGGTCCCCGCCTCGCGTCCACTGTATTTAAAAGCGCCGAGTATTCATCGCACCACCTTTCGGCGGTAGGCGGTAATTCTGTTCGGGCCCGAGTGATTCCACTCATCGCCCACCTCGTTTCTCCGTGTATGGCCCCAAAACCGCTCTCCATCTCACATTATTGTTCGGTCAAAGTCGTACGGCAATATTCACCACGGCCATTCGATCGGAGAGCCTTCATCAGACGATCGTCGCGCCCCAGAAGACTTGCATGGGATTTAATGCAAGCAAATCACGCCCCCGGCCCCATTGCACATCGCCTCCGATGCTCTTTCCACCATCGATCTCCTCCCGAGATTGGACGAGTCGAGATTTCATCATCCCCCCCCATTGACCCGGTCTCCCTCCACGTCATCATCCCACGTATTATCACATTTCTCCCTTTTCCATTTATATATTACATTCATATGTTATATTGATAATGTCCCGCATCATAAACTCTAGCCAGACCCTTCCACCATTATTTCCACCACATCTTCTTCATCGTCGCCACGCACGTCTGCTGTTGCTTCATCACGTCGCTTTGTTACACGATCGCTTCCATTGCATTGCCATCTTCCATGCATTTGTTTTCTTCACATATTTGTGTGTTTTGCGGAGTTGACGATGACGGAGAATTACCATAAGTTCCGACCCTCCATTACAAAAGCCGAGTATGCTCCAAAGGACCATTTATCGAGAGGAAGAATTATGGAAAAAGGATTTGGGAAACTACTACGACACAAATTTAATTAAAGAAGCAGGGGGTAAAATCTATCAAACCCTCCAGAGTCATTCAAAGCACGAGATTGTGGCGAGAGGGAAACATTAATGTTGCGGAAAAGAGTATCGATCAAATGATAAATGAATTCAACATTCGACATTGAAGATTTCAAATCTTAATTCAAGATTTAGAAGGCGAGAGGGTACAATGCGCCCGGAACCAATACCCTTCAAGTTTTATTTCAGCCGAGTTTTCTTTCGGGGAAAGGACGGAATGTTCATATGGTTTTATCTCAATACCGTGTTCTCGAAGAGACTTTCACCCGACACATTTATTTCAGAGAGTAGGCTACAGGGTACCCAGAGCACCACCTAGTCATTCAACAGTATAGGAAGGCACTGTTTCCGCCATTATGATTAAATTAGACAATTAAATGTTCATCACCTACCTCTTTTACTAGGTTTTTGTTTCTTCTATAAAAATGATGAAAAACACATTGTAAGGGTTCCATATTTTTATCAGAAAATTATGCAGTGAAAGACTTTTTGTAAACAGTTTGTAAGAATCTTGTATGAAGGTCCAGAGCCCGTAGGGTCTTAGTGAGGAGGATTTCTATCTTTCAAAGAGGATTCTGGTCTTTGGTATTTCACAGTCTATAACTCTCTTTTATATGTTATTTGATATATCATTTCATCTCATCCATCTTTCCTGTATCATGTTTTGGAATGCGAGTGGCTCATGCGATTTTACGGTAAGGATTCATCCTAGTTGATGCCCATACTCGGATCGGTCAAGCGCTTTAAATATGGCTCATGCATGATATTCTGTTCCATTATTCGGCTAACCATACTTCGCTATATTAGTTTCTTTGGGAGGGTGCTTTTAAAATGCTATTATCATGTATGGATTCTTAGATTGGTAAGCCCATGCTTGGTGGTATTGTATATACGGGTATCGGCTCAATGTTAACTAGTATCTTCTCGATATTTCTTTCACTACATACACTGCGATAATTTATGTACGTGAAGTATTTACGAATCGGCTCGCTTTGCGATGAAAAGCTGTCTCTGAATTTTCTGTTGCTTTCATATTAGAGTTCTACATCTTGCCTCTGCGGTGTTTCTTATCCTATATCGGTTTTTGAGAGTTTGGTCCCATTCTAGTTTATTTCCCCTGTTTACGGGAGATAGCATGTGAGTGAAGTTGACAACTTCACACATTATATTACACGCTCCTTGCTATGCTAAGATGTCCTAGGCACTTTGGTCTATCACAACTCTAGGATGTCTCTAGGAACGACGGCGAGATGGCAAAGGATGTGGCAAAGGAATACGCATCTAAATATAACGAGAGAAGAACGAGAGAAAGAATGCATCTACGAGTTTGAGTTACGAGAGACGATATCGGTCAAGGAATAGAGACAAGAAGAGTTGTCCGGAGACGAGAGGAGTAGAAAACTTGGCAAATTGAGAAGAATGAGTGAAACTCTTATTCATTCGTATATGGTGATGAGGGATTGGTTCTAAACTCTCCATGACTTATATATTCGGCATAATATTTGAGTCCCTGTGGACATTTGTGAAATCATGTGTTCTTGATAGATGGGATTATGCTCATATAGATATCATGAATTGTGAAAAGCGTGAGTGTGCATTGTGGGGTGCACGCGAAAGGGTTGATAATAAACGAATCTCTTTAGAGATATTTGTATGAATAAACCTACGATATATCTGAATCTATTGCACACTGTGAATATAAAGATTGATCAAATCAGATTACGATTAATTCTTAGTTCAATCGGTCGAAGAAATCATGAAGAATGTATAAGGGTTGTGAATGAAAACTTCACTCCGAAGTATATCCGTATGGAATGGGGAAACGAGATGGCTGAATTAAGGATGCACCTGCGAAGAAATTGAATAAATCGGTGGTTTGCAAGGTATGTTGTGTGAAAATTGATGAAACAAGAGCGAGGGGGGTTGTAGCTCCGTTCCGAGGGAAAGGGCTGGTAAACGAAAGAAGGTCGTAGCCTTACGCGGTGGGTGCACAACGTCTTTGAGTATAAGCACGCCCTCAACATAAAATTGTAAGAAGTTTTTACGTAAAATAAATATTGAAGATCGACATTACGACGGCGGTGGTTTTCTCCCCGAATTGGGTTTCCACCTTAATTCATGGTGTTCATATGTGTTTTTTGATGGTTTGTTATGTTATTTTTGTTCATGCTTAATGCTTGTACGATGCAATGCTCTAAGTAAAGACATAATAAGATATCGGGACATACATGTTGGATGTAGATACTTGTAACATATGATATAAAAGAAAGAAAAAAGAAAAAATTGCTCGACCCCAAAAATATCTTTGATTCACCCCCCCCTCTCGGTAATTTTTCCCTAACAAAGATCTTTGCGGTCGACTTTTGAAAAGGCAACATAGTGATGGTTCTCCTTGAAGTAAAAAGGCCTTTTTTTAAGAAAGCTGCAAACCCTTCTACTATGTTTTTCCTTGTTTCTCATTGAAGAAGAAATTTTGTCACTTACGCCTATTGCTGACCTTTTTTAAAAAGAAAAAAACCTTGCTCAAAGACAAATAAATGATGTAGATGCATCTTTTGCATGATATTCCTCTTTGAATGTGGGTGAAAATTAGTTTCATTTACACAGGGTTTTACCATCATCATGTTTATCAAAATGATCTCCTTTTAAAAAACCCTTCCTACAATCAAATGAAACAACAAGATTTTTACATGCTTTTATGAAGAAAAATACCTTTGTTCGTGACAGGTGGCATTGTTCATTTGCTTTGAGTGTTGTTCCCGAATTCAAGACACTTTCCATATCCTTTTTCACACCTAGTGTCTCGTGTTGTTTATTTGTAAAGTCCCTTTGAGAAAATAGGCTTAGGTTACCTTCTTGTCCCTTTGATGAGTTTTTTGAAAAAATATCTTCATGAACAGGAAAAAGCAAACCTTCTTTGAATATCAACATCACTCTTTGGCTTATGTTTAACCCAACTCCCCACTCATAAACCACTGAATGGATTTCCACTAATTTCAACTCTCTGTTTGTTAAAGGAAAACAATGGCTAGATTTCATGCATGTTAATCAAGGAGAGGGATCTTTGGAAACTCTTAATGAAATTACATACCTTAGAAGGGTTTGTTCATTTTGGCTCATTTGCTTTTGAAGGAGATATCTGATAGGAGACAATTCAGCCTCTTTGATTATTACAACACCACTTTGCTTTCCCTCTATTTTTTATCACCATTTTTCTATCCATAAGCCTTCATTTGCTTTCCCTACTGCACTTAAAACCTTGCCTCTTGTTCCCGGCCCTCACGGTTATTAGATGAAGGAGGCCTTTATCACAATGCCAAACCCTCTGCTTGTAAAATGAAGGAGGTTTTCTCGGTCTTTCAACCCTCTACTCATCTATGGAGGAGGTTTTCTCGATCTTTCAACCCTACTGCTCATCTATGGAGAGTTTTCTCGATGATGCCATTTCATCGGTTTTCAAACATTGTTATCTTTCCTTTCCTTTGCCTATTCATACTTAAGCAAATGAAAATGAAAAAAAATGATAATATGACATGAAGGGAATCTCTACGAGACATGTAATTCTTCTTTTCAAATACCTTTGTGCATCTTTAGACAATCGAGGACTGCACTGGCTAGTATCTGCAGAGCATTTCTTGTCATTTATAATTCACTAAGCTTTGAATGTGTTTTGCGGGAGCTTAATGAAATAACTCTCGTCCGATATTTTCATCTCGGGCTCACAACCACATGAGAAGCGATTGTCTTCTCATGTTGAGTTTAATACTGATATTACGGAACACTAGCATACTTACGCTCTTTGACAAAGACATTGAAACACTTGTGCATTTACCTAATATTAGCTTGACTGTGGCATATGTATTGATGAGACTTCAAGGCTTGTTAGTGGTGTGACTTAAGGGTGTAACCAAACTTTATTTGCAAAATATAAAGGTCTCTTAGGACTCGGTTGATAATAGATAGAGGTTCTTTGGCTTTAGGATAGTTCGCCAAGGGAGAAATGCCCAAAGCGCCACTACCTAACTTAGGGGAGACTTCTGGACGATTTAGATTATTCTCTTTGGAGCTGATGGACAAGCTAGTATGGGCTGAGGCTAGATAGGGCTTGAAAATAAGGTTTTATCTCGTCATGGGCTGATTGAAGAGGTTAGGAGGGAAAAAAAATATTTATGGGTGTTTTCAGCTGGAAAATTTGACAAATTTTGAGATCGACTGCTAGAAAAAATTGGCTTTAACGAGACGGTCATCATCAACGGGTGAAAAATGCTGATGAATAACGGTGGCTCCATTTTGGGAGGGTAGCTCCTTTTCGGGAGGTGTCCAAAATTTCAGATCTTGGTTCTTTGAAGACCGGTGCCTTTATCCATGGGTGCAAATATCTTTCCACCTTGATGCTATTTCGAAAATTGACGACACGATTAGCATTAATGATTTCTACCTACCCCACTATATTTCCTAACATTTTTTTTCTTCTTTTGGGTGCATTTGGACTAGCAAACCTTTGACATAATATTTTTTTTGAAAAATGAACCTATCTAGTTCTACACTTATATCCGCTAGGGAATTGATTAAGCTAATGAACTCCTTTGATTCTCTACCTATGCTAGATTGTCTGTCAAGGTTAAGTTGTTTGACGGGATTTTATTCTCTAATATAAAACATGAAATTGAAAAATGACCAAATCGGGATTAGATAGTCCGATTTGTCATGTACTTGTGGCATGAAAGACAAGCTACACACAAATATTATTTTGCATAAAATGAAATCTAGAAAAAACAAGGCTAGGATACACAATTTGTTTTTCATCCTTGCTTTCCTCTTTGGTTCTATTTTGAGCATGTGGAACTAGTATCTTTTCATAATCTACTCTCTTTGATAAGTCAAGCTTACACAATGTTGACCATCTTTTCCACTCACTAACTTATCAACAAATAAATTTAAAACATGTTAAGTTATGATTAGGCTAGATAATTGAACAAGACATTTGAGCACTAGTAGTGGCATTTAGACTTGCGTGCTTTCCGAATAACTATTTTTTTTAACATGGGGCCTTCTTTCTATTTTTCAAACCACCCTCTTTTTTCTATTTTTCTATTGTTTTTGAATTTCCCGTTTTTGATTTATTTTTCAAACAATGGTATATACAATGATTGAAAAAGTTTTTGACTCGGAAATCTTGTAAATGGCGAAACTTAAGCATCTTATCCTCATAAGGATCTCCTACCACTCTTGGTCCACTCAGCTCTTGAAAAGAAAAAATTTGGAAAATTTTCTCTTTCGAAAGCATGACATAAGGATTCATGCATGAATCTTTAAACAACCACTGTATCTTCCCGATTTACTTTTTGTTTATACCTGCGATTTCCACTCCTCCTTTTGTTGTACATCTTTTTTCAAATAGTGCGGATATTCTTTGTCATTTTTTGAAGTATATGATGACATCATTAAGGTATGTTAGAATGCAGAAATTCGGAAGCTGGAAACATGGTTTTTAGGAGCATATTTTTTGATATCACGGTGGTTTGCAATTACGGGTTTGAAAATGGAACTACTTCCGACATCTTTGGAAAAAATTCTTTGATCTATCTTTGCTTTGCAAAGGAATTATTTGGGCTGTAACTCGAAACATCATCTTGCAAAGACATATGATTAAAAGCACTTATCATTGGTATATCATGGTCTTGGGAAGGGAAAAAATAAAATTTATGTCACAAGGGTGTGTATTAGTGCTTCTAAAATCAAAAGCAGATCCTATGACCGGCTATTTTTATGTTTGAATATTCTTGTTTGGTTCAGATTTTTGTATTTTCTTTTGTCGAAGTTGTTTCTTGGAGTGATGGCGATGGCATAGTGTTTCTCCTTGTTTTCTCTGCTATGAAGTAGTATTTTGAACAAGATTGCAAATTATAGCCGTTCTAAGTCTTTGGTGGAGTGACGAGAATGTTAGCCGGTTCAAGTAGCTCGGGTACATTTGGACTACGAGTCATCATATCCTCTCATAAGAAGTTTATCGGGGCATTTTTTACTGGATTTTGAGCTATTATGGCTAGATTCAAGGTTTCATTTGAAATGGTAGAGTTATGTGATGGTAAATCCTTAAGGTATGGTAAGAACATTAAGCTTCCCTTCCCACGAGTTTCAAAGAGGTTTGTGATATGTAAGTCTTCTAATGCCTGCGATGCAGAAAAAAGTTTCTACGATGTTCACTGCTTGATGTTTGCCTAAGGTTTGAGCAATTTGCTTGATAGTACATAATGGTTTGTGCTTCTTGCTCTATCCATTTTGTTTCAAAAGGAACACACTCTCTTTCCTCAAGACATAGCTGCTCATGATTATGATAATTTTTGAGTGTCTAGTTCATCATAGAGAACTTGGGGCGGTGATGTGGTGGGTCTAAGTTTGTTTCAAATCCTTCGACTATTCTTCAATGTCCTCATCGGTGTGTAAAATGAAAGAGTTCGAGATCGAGAATGCAAGGAGTACATCGGGATGTTATACGGCCTTTCTTGGGTATGTTGATCGTATATTTCATGTGTGATTCTTGATAGAGTATTCTAGTTTGGTCAAACACGGGAATAGTGGCGTAGGACATATCAAGTTGAATATTTCCTTGAAGCTTGGCTCCCCAAGATCTAGATAAAAGCATTCCATACTTAGGAGGGATGTCTGCTACCACTATGTCCATGATCATATGTTTTGCGGGTACTTGGGCCAAGCTGAAACAAAGATCTTTGATCAAGCCTAGACATTTGACTCTATTTGAATCAAATGAATATAAGTCTTTATAAGGTCTTTTGATCTCTACACCTAATCTTTCCATCACAACCTTCGGCATGAGATTATGCGAGGCCCTAGAATCTAGCATGGCATTGTGTAGGATTTGGTCGTGGATATTCGAGGCTGATGTAAAGGGAAGAGTAGTTCCTTCTTGTAATTTCCCTTCTATTTTTGGACCAAACAACACTTCGAGTGTCATCGGCTAGATTAAGGGTGTTTGCATCATTTCCTATATTCAGGGACCTTTAACACTTGAGAATTATAAGAGCTTTGGGTGATAAGTTCGGTGAGGGGCATGGTAATATTTATTTTGGCGATTTATCCCTCAAAGCTGAAAGGTGTTTGTAGTTTAGACATGTTTGCTTCGAGTTTTTCAGCCACGACTTTCTCTTTGTTACGAATTTGATGACTTTGTTTCAGGGATTTTTTTTGACACAACCATATCGGGAATCTTTGTGGAGGTACTAGGAGTATGCTGAGGCAATACTTGTTTGAATAAATTTATCTTTGTTTTGGTTAGTTTTCTTGACCATGATTTTGTTGCTATCCACTACTTTTTTAAGGATGGTATCGGGGGCTCTAGCAATGATATCGAGTTACCTTTCTTGGAGTTGTCTGGTGTTTTTATGCTACTAAGGTCATAATGTACTGTGAGCTTCTACTATGGCATTCTAAAAATCTATGGCGGGATGTTTGGTATCTTCATAGTTGGTTTCATCTTGATTTGGAGAGAAGAACACTTGTTCTTCTTACGTGAGGTAAACCTCACTCTCGTTATCGAGAACCTATGAGGTTCAAATGATTTTCATCAATAGGTTACATTATCCCTATCATCCTCTTCCACATAATTTTCATTAAAGGGTGGCCTAATTTGTTGGTCATTTTCCCTTGGTTTGTTTGAGGTTGTTCCCTCCTAAAAATTTTTGGTTCCGGTTTCTACGTTTTGGAGAGGTTTGGTTGGTTGTCCCTAAGAGGCGTCTTTTCACTTATCTTTTCCAAAATTTTTGCCATAGATCTAACCAAGTCATATATTCTAGGGTCCTAGGGAGGGGCTGAAGTGGAGACCTCATCCCGGTATGTGACTTTCATTTTTTGATTTGGTCCTAGCTCTCTTTTTTGCTAAGTTGGCTTACGCACTTATGGCCACTTTTTTTCATTTCCTCTAAGGTAGGGGGGTATTTGTCTCTTAGTTGATAAGTCATGTACGGGTCAAAACCTTCGGGGAAATTTTCCAAAGGGCTGAGGCGGGAGGGCGTTATACACACTATTGAACCTAGTGTAGTATCCACGGACACTTTCTCCATTTTCTCGTTTTAGATTGTTATACTACGACGGGATTTGAATGGGGTTCTTTCGGATTTCCCACTTGTTTATGAAGGTTTGATAGAGTTACAGTAGATCATGGATGTTGTTTGGAGCTAAGCTCTTAAACCATTTTTTGGGTTCTACGCGAGGGCTTTGGGCGAACATCCTCATTACGATGGTCTCGTCTTCCATTTCCATGTATTCAAAGACATCGCTAATCCTATCTACATGTTGTTGAGTGTGCATAGTCTCAACTCCGGTAAAGTGCGGGATTTTGGATTGATAGTCATTTTGTAAGGGGAGCCAAAGGTTTGTGGCAACACCAAAGGTGCATACTAAGTACTGCCATGGCGAGGGAGCTAATGGATGATGTACAAAATGAGGGTTTGTAGGATGAGGTGAGGTGGTTTGAACGATAGTGGTTTGGATGGGTGTAGCGGATGTACTTGGGCTAGTGATTCGATTTTGAGCGGATCACGGGGCTCAATATCATCAAAGTCTATCTTACTTTGTGACTTGCTTCTAAAAGGGTTTTTGCTGATTTTAAGTCAAAGGGGGAATCATGCGAAATTTGTGAGGTGTTTAGAGTATTGATCTTGCTTTACGGATGGACCTATCGGTAGCTAAATTTCCGGTCTCGGAAGCTTGCCATAAAATCTTCTGCTGGGTCATCTACTATGATAGAGGGATTTGGGTCGGATGAGATACTGGTTGTTTGGTCAATTTAGTGTGTCCTAAATTGCTGCATTTAATTGTCAATCCGAGAATCGTAAGGTGATGAAGTGCGGCGCACTATATGTGCAAGATAACCTCTTTCTTAACTTTTTGTCGTTTGTGGTCTTTCTAAGGTAAAATGGAAATTCTAAAGTGAAAAACAAGCTTGGTTATATTTATTCAAGGAAGTGATATCCCCTATAATGATTTACCAATCTCGAAACTTTAAAAAGCAAATTGAAATTACAATGACAAAAGAAAGTAAAAAGTGTCTTGCTTGAAATGAAAAGTCTTTGCTAATCTAATGAATCAAAACAAGAAACTAGTGAACATGAAAACTAAACTATTCTTCTTGCTAATGAACACAAAAGAAACTACACTTATGGAAATTCAAAATTGCAATGAAATAAATCTAAATCCGATTACATCAATTTATTTTTCGACCCTTCATCATTAGACCGGCTATGACTTACGGAAGTAATCATAAACAACGTATAGCTCGATTATTTAATTTGCGAGAAAATAAACTAATACTAAACCATACACACATAATTCAATCCCTCGCCATCGATCCAGTGTGCCTGGACAGAGCGAAAGATGTCATACATGATTTAATATATCTAAATTTGCGAAAGGGAACTAATACTAAACTACACATTTCATCATGCGGCCCCTCACCATCGGTCCCATTGTGGCTTTCGGAAATGGCATGAAGACGCTATGAGCGGCTTAATATATCTAATTTTGCGAGAGAAACTAATACTAAACTACACATTTCATCATGCGGCCCCTCGGCATCGATCAGTTTGTGGCTTTCGGAGATAGCTGGAAAGACGCTACATGAGCGACTTAATATATCTAATTTTGCGAGAGAAACTAATACTAAACTACACATTTCATCATACGGCCCCTCACCATCGATCCGATTTGTGGCTTTCGGAGGTAACCGAAGACACTATGAGTAGCTTAATATATTTAAATTTAACTCACGAATCAGATAAACAAAAGCTGAAATGTACAAAGCAAGATTGAAGTTAAACAAATGCTATGAAAAGGAAACTAGCGACGAGAATAATGTCGAGTCTCATATCATTAGCTAAAATACTATGAAAATGCCCGACATTTGTCTACCTAAAACACGCACAAGAAAGGCGATCAGTGATTTAACAATTATAAAAAACATGAAAGACAGGAATGCAATGGAAATTATAGAAATGTATGAACAGAAATGAAGCAACTATGAAATATGAACATGTAATGGATTATGATACAATGAAAGGAAATGAAATGAAATATATATACATTAATACACAGAACCTCGGCTGAGCGGGGGGCCCTCTACATAGCTGCAGTACGATCCTCAACACGAATTAAATTGAAAACATAGTCTTTTCACATTAAGAAACGATTCATTACTGAGTTTGGTAGTATTACGGCTCAAGGACGGCGTAATCACTACATAACGAGTACGCACATCAACTATCAACTCAACGGCTATGATCAACTAACAACTAACTCTACGTGCGTATGCAACGCTCTTTATAAAACAATAAAATGCTGTGTCTCACGAAGTTTATGATAGCAGCCGGCACGTAGACCACTAAGGCCACGGATATAGGAGTATGGCCATGTTGGAAAACGGATCTATGGAAGGTGGGCGCTTGAATTCAACTCCCGAGGGACTTTGCCTGAGATGTCAATTAACCTCCGCAAGCTTGGAAACGGCCGTATGGATGTTTATATGCCACAGATAAACGAGTCCGGCCCGACATAGAACTCCATAGTTGACTTCCACGTGGATGGCTTTGACCGCGGCTTTCTTTGGCGAATTTACTTGAACCAATAGGACACGAACCATGTCCTTGTCATTCCTAACTTGCCCATGTGGCTCGTTTCCTTCAGTGGACACTTTGTAACATAGATTTCCACAAAATAGGCTGCGGAGAAAGTTGCAGCGAGTACGTGGAAAGTGACAAGTTTCCCGCAGTTCAGTATGAACAAAATCTAAATCAAATAGAAAACACAAAAACATAATTAAAAACCATGTTAGATACCCTTTTGCACATGATATTGACAATTTTGGAGGTTTAGGTGAGTGAAAAAGATATGGAAAAGTGTATGGAAAAGAGGCAAATTCGGGACTCAACATACCCCCCATTTGTGAAAGGTGTTGCATGTCCTCATGCAACCAAAGAAATTGACACTCTTTGTTCAATTCATGTGCCTTGATACTTGACTGACACATCTAACCCGTTCTCTTCTTCTTTGGTACTGCCATCATTACGGGTTTCTTCATGAGGCACTGAATTTGATATTCATGAGTGCTACTTGCTCAATTTTTGGCATTTCCTTTTTTAGCTTCTTATTCTTCTTTTGCCAAATACCCAAATGTAACATAGTATTGTCATGGATAATCTTGTCCGGTTGCCTTGCTCTTTGAGTGCTTCATTTTCATTTTTGATATGCACGATTCAAAAGCTCAAGCTCAAAAATCTCTTTGTTTTAATAGGTGAACCAAATCATCCTGCGATGTATGAGGTCTGAATAGAAGAGGTACTTGGGCTTTGTGGCTGCCTTCTCCAAGGATTCTATATAATCATACACCTCTGTGCATGTTTGGGGTCTACTTCCGGTGTCTTTTTCATTGTCTTGTCCTCAAAAATCTTGCCGAGGGAGAATTATGTTCAAAATTTGAGTGAGGAGAACTTTCATCGATATTTCGTTTGAGAGTAAGATGGAGTACGCTCATTGTACGATTGGGAGTGAAAGGAGTCGGGTTCACTAGCGGCTAGAAATGGACTATGGTCGGTTGGAGGCTGATCGAGATGTCTCCTCACCCAAATCAATGAAATGAGGACCTTTAATTTGTGTTTTCTCGAGTTTTCCCTTAAACTGCTTTGCTTCTCCTCACATCTTTGCTGGAACACTACCCTTTTTGTTCTTGTTTTCTGTTTTTTGCCTTCTTGGATAGAGATGTGCTGTTTTTGAAGAAAAATTAATCTTTCGGATAGAATTTGGTGATCTTCTTCTTCTTCGGAGAAGAAGTTTTATGGACGACCTCAATAATTTCTTTCCCTTTTGGTATTATTGGCTTCTTAGTTTTGATTTCCTTCTTCTTCCTTTTTACCAATCTCTCTTCCCTATCATTTTTCTTCATAGTAATAGTAGAAGTATCTTGGATTTCCTCTCTGTTCTTTTCCTTCTACTATACTTTCTTTTGCTGTGCTAGTCGGAAATTTCTGCTGTAGGAGCAACTTGGGTTTCAACATCCATTTTCTTTCTTCTACTCCTTCTAATTGGATTACCTTCGGGAATTTCATGAGGTTCTTCAAAGAAGTTTCTAACTAGGAATTGTTCCCATGTATCTTTTCTTTCTTTTAGCTCCTTTTCAATCAGAAATTTTTATAAACCCATGATGATATAAATGAGGCTCTACATCTCCTAGGTGTTTTTGCACGGTGACAACCATTTTTCTTCAAGCTATTGAATAGGAAATAAGGAAGATTGAGGGGTTTGGTTTTTCAAGAAAATTCATCAACGGCCCTAGTATGATACATGTACATGGAGCCAAAGCGGCCTTCACATGTGATAAATTTCTGAACAATGAGTAGTAAAGTGGCCCATTCATCTTTTATTGCATGCACGGGGATTCCTCTTTTGAAAACGTGTGATATACATACCTTGATTTCGGAGGATTGTTCTCCATGCCTCATCAACGATACTTTTGTTTTTGAACCAACGTTCTCCTTCACTGAAGAAGCTCTGCGCAGCTGCTTGCTATTGATGCTTCATTGACTAAAAACTTGAGGTCTCCCACTTACGCCAGAGACCATCAAATGATCTTGCAAACGCTTTGGTAACTTCTCTGTGGTAACACACAATTCTCGAATAAAAAACGCGAGCCATTTAGCTTTCCTCAACATCTCTTTTGCTTGTGGAAATCCCTCCATAAATTTCTGTCCTTCCGGCTCTTGCCCTTAATAATTTTCCCATTTTCCTTCTCACGCTGCTTCACGGGCTTGCCTTTGTGAGGGTTTAAGCGGAAATGGGACGATGGAATACACGAATCTAGCACAATCTTGTGGGGATGTTATCACAAAACGGAAATGAGCACCATAAACGAGATGGAATAAGGCTGTGGGTGGATATGCGGGAATGAGAGTGAGCAAAAAGACGGAATGAAATGAAACGGGGAGTGAATGAGTAGAGTGGGGTTTTGTAAACACGACAGAGACACGACGAGAGGTTAACAAAGTATAATGCATTCGGCGCATTTTGAATTTTGGTGGGTTTGTGTCATAAATATGAACACGTTTCAATCGATGATTATGAAGTTATGCGGCTTGTAAGAGTCCTTTGTCAACTCAAATACGTATCATTATCTACGGTGGGATATTTGAACATGAGTGAGTCGGAATTTCAATGATGAAACCGTTTGTGAATAAATGCAAGGGATAACATAGAGATCGTGAAGGTTACTGGATTTGTCAATATAATCATTGCGCGTTATGGGTAGAGCTCATAGTTTAAAATTACATAAAAATGTGTTTTCGATACTATTTGAAATAAACTTTATTCATACCTTTGGAATCCTTGCTTTTGCCCTTGGTCTTCAGTGATTGATCTTCATTAGTGTCTTGAATGTCCCATTGATCCTCTCCTGCATTTTATTTCATAATTTATGAAAATAACAACTAAGCGTACATTCTTTTTTAAAAAACGGAGTAGTAGTAGTTGCGAAATACGTCACATTTGCGGACGAGCTTGGAGTCGAGCTGACGGAAACGGATGTCGGTACAACGAGCGAGCACGACTATTACTTGGCTGAAATAGAAATGAACAAATGACAAATGACCAGGTGGAAATGGCCATAAAAAGATTTTTATTGATGGAATAGATGAAATGAAGTGGAATGAAGTGAAATGAAATGAAGTGGAGTGAAATGGAGTGGGTGGTGAGATGAAATGAAATGAAAGACATATTGGAAAATATAGAGTGTCGGGTGTCCCCTGATTTTCACTCCATATTTTTACGCATAGAGCTGCTAATCAATGATTGGTTTTCGAGCTATACCATATCTCTTTTTATAACTTGAAAAAACAAAAGCTGTAGGGTGAAGTAGAAGAATTCTTACGTATCCGACTGATTGAGAACTTTCTTGAAACAACTGGGACAAAATCCTCTTTAGAAAGTGGCTTATGATAAACTTTCAATCTATGGCCATTCACTATAAAAGAGAGTTTGAAACTCATCAATGGTTTTGATTCTTACGAGCTCCATTGTTAAAGATCTTTGTCAATCTCATATGGCCCAAGCCAATGAGTACGAAATTTCCCTTGAAAATCTTTAAACTTGGAGTCAAATAACAATGCCCAATCTCCTTCTTGAAACTTCTTTTCTTTGATATATTTGTCATGCCACTTATTTCTTTGATATTGAACTAGATCAGTTCTTAGAATTGCTTCTTGTGCGATCTCATCTAGCTCATTCAATTGCTCCATTCTATGCTTTTGGGCTTCGATAAGTCCATTCCCAATTGAACTACTATCTTGAAGGTCTTGACTTGGAACTCAATGAGGAACAAGACTTCTTTCCCATAAACAAGTTCATAGGAGAATGTCTCGTTGCTATTCCTCCATGTAGTTCTGTAGGCCCTGAGGAGCTTACAGGCATCCTTTGCTGCCCAATCTCTTCTATGTAGATGAACGAGTTTGGTGATGATACTTTCCAAGAACTTTGTTTGTGGACTCCACTTGACCATTTGCTTGTGGATGGTAAGGAGTAGATTTTACTGTGCTTGATTTTGTATTCTTCCATCAACTTCTCCACCAAATTGATGTGAATTGGCTCCCACGATCTGTTACAATTTCTCTTGGAACACCAAAGCGAGTAAAAATATCCTCATAAAGAAAATGAACAAGCTGAATTTTGATGGCAGAGATACTAATGGTTTAGCTTCTACCCATTTCAGTAACATAATCGGTGCAAACCAATATACTTCTTTTGCTTCGATGGGTGGATTACTCGGTCCAATGAAATCTAAAGCCCATTTTTCAAAGGGTTCGATGAGTACTGTGTTGCAATGGCATTTCATTTGAAAGGGTAGGTTTCCCTACTCTTTGGCGGCTATCACACCTTTTGACATATTGTTTTGCATCTTTGAAGAGATAAGGCCAATAATATCCCAAGAAAGGATTTTCATAGGCCGTCCTTTTTAGTCGCAAAGTGTCATATCGCATGGTTCATCATGACATGCCTTAAGAATATCGAGGCATTTCATCTTCCACGGCCACATCTTACGATCGCGAGATCACGGCCTGTATTTTCTAAACAATTAAGTTAGAAATCCATGAATATCTTGAACTCTCTGAATAATTTTTCGTTTTTCTCTTGGAAATAAATGTGAAGGTAGTTTCTATGTAACCATGATATGTTAGCAATGTCACATACCAAAGGGGTCTTAATAGTTACGCAAACAAATATTCAGAGGAAACTTATCTTCTACGGGAGAATCTTCTTTAGTATTTTGAATTCTAGACAAGAAATCGACTGCGTGATACCATTTTCTCTGGTCTATCCAACACGGTAATATTGAATTCTTGCAAAGTAAAAGCCATCTTGTCACTCTTGCCATTAGTAACGGAGTTTGTTCATTAAATATCTAATTGTAGAATGGTACGTGTATGAATAAAAGTTTCATCTTTGTTATGTAATGTCTAAACTTATTAATTGCATGAACAACGAGTAAGAACTCTTTTTCGGTCATGGTATAATTCAACTTCTGTAGAGTCAAATTTTCTTTGGTGTAATAAATGGCATGAGGAATTAAATCTTTTTGACCCAACAAGCTCAAGAATTATGTCTGACTGTACGTAGAAATATGGAAAGGAAGTTTCCAATTTGGTCCTCTCAAGATAGGTGCTTGAGATATTCTTGTTTTCAAAGTTTCAAAAAGCGGATTGACAATCGGGATCCCATTTAAATTCACAGGTCTTTGTAAGCAACTTGAAGAGTGGAGATGCTATTTTAGTGAAGTTTTCTATAAATCTTCTATAGTAACCGATGAAATCCTAGAAAACTTCTAACATCTCTTTGACAATTTGGAATAGGCAACTTGGAGATGACTTCAACTTTTGATCTATCAACACTTAATTCCATCTCCACGAAATATGATGTCCTAAAACAATCCCTTCGAGTAAACATCATAAAGCATTTTTTCATGGCTTAATGAAAGGTTTGTTTCTTTTCATCTTATGAGAACTTTTTCCAAATTTCTCTAATGCTTCTTCAAATGAATTACCATAAGCTGTAAAATCATCCATATAAACTTCTACACAATCATGGATTAGATGAGAAAAATTCCTAGTCTTGCTCTTTGGAATGTTGATTGGTGCATTACATAACCCAAAAGGAAGCACTCGGTAGGCAAAAGTTCCCCATGGAAAAGTAAATGTGGTCTTATCTTGATCTTCGGGTGCTACACAGTTGTGATTATAGCCACTAAAACCATCCCAAAATGAAAAGTACTTTTTGCATAATGTATCTAATACACGATCAATAAAAGGCAAAGAGAAAGTGATCCTTCAAAGTTGCTTTGTTCAACTCTACAGCAATCAATGCATACTCTCCATTTACCATTCTTTTTTAGGTACTATAACCAAAGGAGAAACCCATCGGCTGTACTACTGGGAAATTGGATAAATGAAGTTTACATTGAGAAGTTTTGAGACTCTTCTTTCACTATCTCCCTAAGATTTGGATTTCATCCTTCTTTGAGGTTGTACGATTGGTCTCTTGTTTTCCTCAATATAGATGTGAGTGGATGCAAGTCTTGGGATCAATACCCTTCATGTCAATATGCTCACTGCAAATGCGGTAGAATTTTTTTGCAAGATTACGGTTTCAGTTCTTCTTGTTGTGACTTCTCCGGATGTTTGTTGATATTCAAAGTGTCTTTGAAAAATCTCAAAAAGCGAGAGTACCAAACTCTTCCATAGAGGTAGAGAGACATTTGTGTTGATGAAAAATATTCTATGTCGATTCCAGCTTTGAAAGTGTGTAGGGGTCATATTCCGAAGTTATCTCAAAATTTTCTAATGTGTTCGAATTTGACTATCCTCACTAATTTCGAAATGGTAAAGAGACGAGGTTGTATAGTGTTCTCATCATCGACCCATTCATTGTCTCCTATTTTACGTAATTGCTCTTGCGAGGAGGATACAAATTGAATTTCTTTGTCGAATTACCATTAGAAATGTACATGTCTCAGGATCTACAACTAATAAAAGCATCATTTGCTGACAGACCCGCAAGGTCTTCCTAAGATAATTGGATGTCCTCCTAGATTACTTTTTGAAGTCAAAATCATAAAGTCTCTTGGATATTCCCAAAGTCTAGGAGGCGAAATATCTTCTAATACACCATACGGTTTAATAGCTAGATGCGATGCGCATAGTTGCAATAAAGTAGGTGTAAAAGAAGGTTAGGAAGTTTTACTTGTTCCATAGTCCTGTCTACTCATAATGTTGATAGCGACCCCTAAGTCAATCAATGTGTTTGGAATTTCTATCCATTTATATGTGTCTTGACAATTGGACTTCTGGATCTACATATTTACGCATGGCAATTTTTCCCATCATAATGTACGCAATCTTTCCTACCCGAGTGGATTCTTCTTGTGTCCTTTAGCTTTCTTCCTGGTCTTTTTGAAAGCTCAACTCCTTTATGGTTTTTTGCTAGAATAGGAATTTCTCGAATGGCTTGTAGCAATGGAATCTTGATACAAACATTCTTCAATTCATCTAGAAAGTCATAGTTAGGCAACAAGATTTGTTTTTCCACCCCCTTATCAATTTGTGGTCTTTCGGAGAAAGGAGGTGTAGATGAAGATACGGGTTGTAACTCCAACTATAGGGAGTTGTGGATGTTAGCTTTTCTTTTTCTTTTTGAATTTTTTGAATTTTGAAGAGATTCTTCCTCGGAACCCTTATTGACTTGAAAGAGTCCTCCTCGGAGGTATCTTGCTCTTGAATGTCTATAGAAGGTTTTCTAAAACTCTACGGATACTGAGTTGTACATCGTTGAGAGGAACAATCATATGGGTAGGAAATTGTTGTCCTTCTACCATATAAGTAGTTTGAGGATTCTTATTGTTAGGATTTGGCATTGTGCATTTGGTGGAAGTTGATTTGTCTTGTTGGTATGGAAGCATGAGTTGAGGATTTGTATTTTGTTGAGAAGGTTGTTGTTGTGGAAATGGTAACGAAAGTTGTTGTGGATTTTGGCTTGGAAATTGTAGAGCTTGTTGATTTTGAAAAGATGGAGGATATTGATAAAATTGAGGCAAATCTCCCATAAGGATTTTGCATCCCTATGTACCCATGGGCGATATGAATTTTGATGTTGGGGCCAAGATTGTTGCCAAGGAGTCAATTTGGTGGGGTTTGAAGATTCATGAGGGTTATTAAACATGAGATTGTCATCACCTAACGGGTCTCCTTGCGGCAAAGCAGAGAGAGATTCTATTGAATTTGGATCTTCTTGAAAAAACGACTTTGAGTCCGGCGATTGAAGAAAAATCCTTGATCTCATGATTTTTCGAGCAAATCATACATGTTTCTACAACTTTTTGCATCCAAGGGACATTCCCTTAAAGCATGTTTCTTTCTACATTTCGGACAAAAGATGGCTAAAGCACTGCTATGCTTTACGCTTGTTTTGGATTTTGGGAGTGTCTAGTTGTTCACTAAGACCCCCTAAGATATCAGTTTTAAACTCATCAAGCATATTACCAATCTACGCCTTTACTTTGCTGATCCGATTTGCAGATTTGTTAGCCCTAATAAGAGAAGAATCCCTAGGCCCTTTTCCGGTTTTAGATCTTCCTCTTGAGAATTGGATACATAGTTTCGTTATATCATGAAATGGGAGTTGAGAAATGTCTCCTTTCCCCATCATGTTTAAAATGTCTATCCATTCATCTCTATTGGCTTTTAATAGGAGGGCTTTTCAAGGTTTCATTATCTAAGTTGCTCATCTTTTCTCTTTTCAAGTTGTATTGAAATCTTTCAATTAGGTCTTCCAAATTTTCATCTTCTTTTTTGCATCATTTTGAATACCTCATCCTTGTGATTGGTGGGCATACAATAGTCCAAGTATCTATCCAAAAATGTTTGTTTCATATCATTCCAAGTCTGATAGATTGAGTGGCTGATCCACATGAACCATTTCAAAGAAGATCCCTTCAATGTTGAAGGAAACGGTTTGAGTTTTTGAGAATCTTCCATATAGTCAAAAGTTCGGCACACTACTTCAAACTCAAACGAAATGTTTGAGATCCTCACTTCGTAATCCATAAAAGTTAGGAAGAACGAGATGGTGAGATATTTTTCATTGTTGCATGAGTTTCCTCATCAACTATGGGGAATCAAGAAAATTGTCCCTATTTCTACCGTTATTTCCTTCACCATTGTTATCTTCATTATCTCCCTCCTCCTCTACCTCCACCTCTATTTCTGTTACTTCCTCGCCATGATAGTTTCTTTAGAGTCCTTATAGTCCTCTAGTTCTTCTACCAAGGAAGGATGAGAGAAAGTTTCTTTGTTTTCTAAGTGGGTTTTAGTAGGTGGTATAGGAGAATCCTCTAGTCGAGTTGTTCTTTGACTTCCAAAAAATCTTAAGGCTAGGGGTAGATGGTGGTGAATGCGAGTGCTGTGCCTTGAAGAAGATGGAGTTGTGAAAATCGAACTCTTGGCTTTAGCTATAAACCTTCCCCTAGAATCTCTTGCTCTATGCATGTCATTTTATTCTTTTTTTTAAAAGTTGGGCTAATAATTCTCTTTCGATCTTCAGGATCACACTAGGTGCAAGAAGAGAGCATACTTAAGAAATTACTAAACCAATAACTCCTTTTCGAGTCCTCGAGATCACACTAGGTGCGAGAGGAGAGCATACTTCAAGAAGTTATCAAGTTTTCCCTTCTTTTATGATTTTATGTAAGAAATTGGCTACCTAGTTACACTTCCCCAGCTGAGCGGTACCAAAATGTTTGGTCAATTTAGTGTGTCCTAAATTGCTGCATTTAATTAGTCAATCACGGGGAATCGTAAGGCGATGAAGTGCCGGCGCACTATATGTGCAAAGATAACCTCTTTCTTAACTTTTTGTCGTTTGTGGTCTTTCTAAGGTAAAATGGAAATTCTAAAGTGAAAAACAAAGCTTGGTTATATTTATTCAAGGAAGTGATATCCCCTATAATGATTTACCAATCTCGAAACTTTAAAAAGCAAATTGAAATTACAATGACAAAGAAAGTAAAAGTGTCTGCTTTGAAATGAAAAGTCTTTGCTAATCTAATGAAATCAAAACAAGAAACTAGTGAACATGAAAACTAAACTATTCTTGCATTTATGCAGCTGAACACAAAAGAAACTACACTTATGGAAATTCAAAATTGCAATGAAATAAATCTAAATCGAGATTACATCAATTCATTTTTCGACCCTTCATCATTAGACCAGACTATGACTTGCGGAAGTAATCATAAACAACTTGTATAGCGATTATTTAATTTGCGAGAAAATAAACTAATGCTAACCCATACACACATAATTCAATCCCTCGCCATCGATCCATATTTGTGGCTTTCGGAAAAGCAATGAAGATTTCATACATGATTTAATATATCTAAATTTGCGAAAAAGGAACTAATACTAAACTACACATTTCATCATGCAACCCCTCACCATCGGTCCAGTTGTGGCTTTCGGAGAGTGGCGAAGACGCTATGAAAGCGGCTTAATATATCTAATTTTGCGAAAGGAAACTAATACTAAACTACACATTTCATCATGCAGCCCCTCACCATCGATCCGACTATGGCTTTCGGAGGTGGCCGAAGACGCTATGAGCGACTTAATATATCTAATTTTTGACGGAAAGGAAACTAATACTAAACTACACATTTCATCATACGGCCCCTCACCATCGGTCCGGTACGTAGCTTTTGGAAGTAGCCGAAGACACTATGAGTAGCTTAATATATTTAAATTTAACTGCTTGAATCGGATAAACAAAACTGAAATGTACAAAGCAAGGCGGGGAGTTAAACAAATGCTATGAAAAAGGAAACTAGCACGAGAATAATGTCGATCTCATATCATTAGCTAAAATACTATGAAAATGCCTAGAAATTTTGTCTACCTAAAACACTGTACAAGAAAAGCTGATCGGTGATTTAACAATCATAAAAACATGAAAGACAAGAATGCAATGGAAATTATATGAAATGTATGAACAGAAATGAAGCAACTATGAAATATGAACATGTAATGGATTATGATACAATGACTTTTAAAAGAAATGAAATGAAATATATATACATTAATCCACAGAACCTCGAGTGACGGGGCCCTCTACATAGCTGCGAGTACAGATCCTCAACACGAATTAAATTGAAAACATAGTCTTTTCACATTAAGAAGCGATTCATTACGAGCTGGTAGTATTACGGCTCAAGGCAGAGCGTAATCACTACATAACGAGTACGCACATCAACTATCAACTCACACTGGCTATGATCAACTAACAACTAACTCTACGTGCGTATGCAACGCTCTTTATAAAACAATAAAATGCTTGCATCTCCTGAAGTTTATGATAGCGACCGACGCCAGACCACTAAGGCCACGGATATAGGAGTATGGCCATGTTGGAAAACGGATCTATGGAAGGTGGGCGCTTGAATTCAACTCCGGGAACTTTGCACAGATGTCGATTCACCTCACAAGCTTGGAAGCGGCCGTATGGATGTTTATATGCCACGAAAACGATCCGGCCGACACTAGAACTCCATGGTTGACTTCCACGTGGATGGCTTTGTAGCGGCTTTCTTTGGCCGAATTTACTTGAACCAATGGGACCACGAACCATGTCCTTGTCATTCACTAACTTGCCCATGTGGCTCGTTTCCTTCGTGTACACACGTAACATAGATTTCCACAAAATAGACTGCGGAAAGTTGCGGCGGTACACGGAAAGTGACAAGTTTCGCGTGTTGTATGAACAAAATATAAATCAAATAGAAAACACAAAAACATAATTAGAAAAACCATGTTAGATACCCTTTTGCACATGATATTGACAATTTTGGAGGTTTGAGGTGAGTGAAAAAAGATATGGAAAAGTGTATGGAAAAGAGGCAAATTCGGGACTCAACACGTTGGTGTTGATTCTTCATGAAGCAGATTTCAAATCTAGAAGTTTAGAGAGGATGGTATTTGTGATTTTTTTCGGATGGATGGCCTCTCTAGAGTTTAATAATGTGAAGGGTGGTCAAAACAAAAGATGGACTAGATGTGAGTCGCCGGTGGATTTAACATATGAGAACTATGGTCCACCACCAATACTTATCAAATATGCTTTCGGGGAAAAAAGTTTTATAGCAAACTTTGAGATGAAAACTTGCAAAGAAGAGTGATTCACTTGGCTTCAGCGTTGCTGGAATGTTGTATGGACAAGCTAATGGTTATATTTGCAAGATTATTTCTATTTATCTCTATGTTTTTAGGTGAAGTCTTACGAATCGCTAAGTTATACTTAGTTTGTCACAGTTACGAGAGTTTTGCACCATAAGTTTCAAGTTTTTTGGAAAGGATGGGTCATGAGAAAGGTATGGTTTATGAAATTTTTGTTGTGTGTGGATTTTTTTAGGCCTCTTGAAGGCTAGTGGAGTCGCAGTGGAACTTGGATTTGTTTTGTAAAGATGTAGCTATGGTCCACCACCATTAACTGGGAAAAAGCCAATGCTGGGAATGTTTTTGGGGTTTTTGAGTTTTATGTAGCCTTGAGGTTTGGAAAAAGTTTCCTATAGGCGATTCATCATTTTGCTAAGATGGTGAAGGAGACTAGTTTCTACTCGTCGGGACAACACTTAAGTTTTTCTAAGTTTGAATGAGACTTCGAGTTACTAAAGGTACTTAGATTGTCACTAACTCGGAAGGTCCCACCATGATCGCCATTATGTTAGTGAGCGGTGGGATAAGTCAATCGAGATAGTATTCCCAAGAAAGTTCGTTTGAAATGTGTAGGGAATACGTTTGTTTATCACTTAAGAGTCCCACCATGATCGCGATTATGTTGGGAGTGGTGGGATAAGTTGATTGAATAGTATTCTAAAATTTAGCAAAGTAGTAAGGCCTACTAGAGGCTAGTGGAGTCGCCGGAGTGGATTTTTAGTTGTTTTGAAGGTATATGTGTATGGTCCACTAGCGATATTGATAAAAACCAATCTAAGGATGTTTTGGGGTTTTTCGAGTTTTAAGTAGCCTTGAGGTTTGGAAAATTTTCCATATAGACTGACTCATCATTTTTCTAAGATGGTGAAGGAGCTAGTTTCTACTCTTTGGACAACACTTAGTTTTTCTAAGTTTGAATGAGACTTCAAAGATACTAAGGAGTACTATAGATTTTTCACTAACTCGAAGGTCCCACAGTAATTTCCATTATGTTAGGGAGCGGTGGGATAAGTCAATCGGATAGTATTCTTAAGAAATTGCTTTGGAAAGTTTAGGGAATCTAAGTTTGTTTATCACTCGAGAGTCCCACCATGATCGCCATTATGTTAGTGTCCCATGATTTGGCTAATTGGCAAGCCAGATGGCGAGTGTAACATCAAACCAATCTTTGCAGAGTCCAAGGAACTAGCCTTCACGGACTCGGAAGAGAGACTCTCTCTCTGTTTGTGTAGGGATATTTGTGTGTTTGCTTATTGTGTTTTTGATATTAGAGCTAGTTATAAAGTAGGTTTTAGTTGTGAGGGATGAGCTGATCAAGATTAAGATAGGTAAAAGATGTCGGATCAAGCTTTGGGCTATGGGATCGAAAAGGTTCGAGAAAGCTTTCGGATGGTGATACAAGGTTGCTAAAGGGCCGGTTGATTCGAGGTAAAATGGATCTTTGGGAAAAATGGAGTGAGATGGACATTAAATTTGTGAATAACAAAGGATTTCAAGCATAAATAGTTTAATAGCTGACATAAACATGGTAGGGCTAACCATTAATCATGAGAAATGTAACTATAAGTTGATCAATGCATAGAAATAAACATTCAAGCCATGCATAGAGATATATGACTCTCTAACTTTAGGAAATGACTATCAGACTTTGGGGAAATACATTTAAGACAAACAAATGACTTAAAATCACTATGTAGGAATGCCTAAACATAGTACTCCAAGCTATTGGGCACTTTGAAAACAAGATTGCATAGTTTTAGGCAAAGGGAAAGATTAGTACAAGACCTCCTTGGTTCAACAAATGACAATCTAATCAATCGAAAAGAGAGGTTTCATAGGTGGAGCTATGGCTAGCCATGAGTAAAAAGCGAGGGCATACCATAAATCATACTTAGCATGCATAAAACCATAAATGAAACAAGAAAACAATATTCTTGAGTTGTTAAAGAGCAATCGAGGATTCTTTAATGTGACTAAGAATGAAGAAAACATGGAAGCCATGAAGAAATAGGAAATTTGAGGTGCCTCCAAGGGCATGTCTCAAATCTATTCTCTCTTGTCTTATAGCAAAGCAAGAACATGGAATTATGAATGAAAACTAGGAAACAAAACGAGAGAGAGAGACACTATACCATTCTGCAAGTCATGGAATCCAACAACAATCCTCTTTCATCATCAAAAAACATCCAAGAAACTATCCAAAAGCATGAGACAAGTGTTTCTTCCAAAGCTTATATGACCATATATTTCTTCTATTCATCAAGTTCAGCTCACATTTCAATGAAAGCCTTTGGAATTTATGAGGCCAAAGTGAGGAAAACCTCTTAGTGCAGCTTGCAATCTCATTGGCCTATACAAAATATACGATTTTTTTCCTTGAGGCTTTGCAAAGCCCAAGGCACAAAATATCTAATAAAATATCTCAAAAATGCTAAAAAAGGGAAATATATTGACTTTTTCATAACGTATCATGTACAAAAATAGCTAAACGCACATGAAGAAAGGTCACTTTTGAAAGGTTCAATTTTTACAAAAATACTCAAAAAATACATCGACGAGAAAAGTTACTGATTTGCAGGCAACTTTTGGAGGCCTTCTCGATGTCGAAACAAGGCCCATGATGGCTCGTTGGAAATATTTGAGTGTCTAATTTCTGAAAATGTTTAGTTTTATCTCAACTATACTGTAAGTCCTCCAAAAACAAACCTATGTGTAAAAACCCAAAAAAATGAGCCTTGTTGATAAACGGGGCGAGTGTAGAAAAAAGCGAGTGTTTTTCGCCATTTTTGGGGAGAAAATGAGACTTCAATTGATCTGAAAATTGCTGAGTATATGCCCCTAAAATTATGGCATCCGACATGATACCATTTTCATCCTTTGAGGATGCCCCAAACTGAAATGGCGATGCCCATGAGTTTTAGCCAAAAACCTAAAAAATGACCAAAATTTGTCGAATTTAGCCCCAAATTTGGCGAGCATGACCCTCAAGGGTTTTTAGAAACATCCTTTGTGAATCTGAGGCCAAAATTTGGAGCTTTGAGGTGTCTTTCCTCAATTTTGGTGCTGGGCGCCTCTTTTGAGCCTCACTTGAGTTTTCTTTCTGAGTGACCTTCAATTTCCGGCAAGGGCCAGGCTGATTCGACTTCTTCGCAATGCCCGAGTCATCCTCGTTGAAGGTCCAAGTCTCTATTTTCCTTCTCCAACTTCTTCTCCAAGTCATCATTAACCCTCTCAAGCCATGCTTCCCAATTTTTCTCTATCTCTTGTGTGAATAATGTAGTGAGAGGTAGATTGGAGAAGAGCAACTTCTTCTTCCTTTTGTTTCTCAAGGGCCTTTTGAGCCCCATGGTTCTTGGCCTATTTCGCTCTGAGTTGATCTTCATCTTCTCTCGCTCTCATCGAACTCACCCATGATTTCTTCCAATCTCGCTTGTGATTTGGAGGCCTCCTTTTTGTATTTGATGGCCAGTGTCTCATATACCGCCATATGCACTCATATGTTTGTTTTGAACTTGCAAAAAATGATTGAAGTTTCTAGCCCTCTCAAGATCGGTCCTCAAAGCATCAATTTGGTTTTCTCTATTGATTAAGAGAGTTTCAAGGATTCGGGCTTCATTGTCACTATCTATCACTTTGAATTTGAATTATGTTGAAGTCCCCTTCATTTTCATGGCTGCTCTCTTCTTTCTCCTTTCTTTTGCTTTGGGTGGCTCTTTTAGTCTTCCTCCTCTTGGGCGATTCGACAATGGGCTTCTCTGGAAATTTACTCTTGCTATGGAGGGCCCTAGTAACATTTGGAGTTACAACTTTAGGCACCCTTTTCCTTGATTTCAAGGGCTTGGCCACTTTTTGGAGAGGAGAGCATGGCCCCTTGCCTAGGAGAGGCGGCTTGCCATGCTCTAATGGCTCTTTGCCCTTGTCACTTTGCTCATCATTCTTGCTTGTCTTGGATTTCTTCATGGATGTCTTGTTGTCCTTTTTCATTTCTTTTTGAGGCCTATCCTCCTCATTGTGTTGCACCTTTTCACCATGTTACTGCTCTTTTTGATGAGGTTGTTGTTCATCAACATGAGGTATTCACCTACTGTCTTTGCACATCTTTATCATGTTGCCCTTCATCATCTTCGAGAGTCTGCTGTTCATCATCATGTGTGTGCCTTTGTTCATCATCATCATGTGGCTACCTCTCGTTCATCATGCTACACCTATTTATCATGCCCTTCTTCCCCTTCTTGCTCTATTTCACTATGATGCGCTCATCATCATCTTCCTCCTCATCACCCTAACGCCCTGTGTTTCATCATGATCTTGATCATCATCACCTTCCTCCTCTTGCTCATGCTCTTATTCCTCATCATGCTCTTTTTCTTGTTCCATGGTAAAATTGAGCTTCTTGGGAATAGGTTTGCTAGAAGAAGGCGAAAGGATGGTGAGTAGAGGTGAGGATATGTATGAAATGAAGGGACGGTGGCGAAATCGCGGATGTGTGGCAGAAAGTATCCCAAGAGACCTCCTTCTTCTCAAGGTGATGAATAATGATAACTTTGATGAGGGAGTGATGGAAGAGGTAAGAACATTTCTTTGAGAAGAGTCTTTTCTGAATAGTGGAGGCCATTTTCTCAATAATTCTATGTAGGAAGAAAGGGAGATTTAGCAATTTGGCTCTCGTGAAATGCATGAGCAATCGGATATGATAGGCATAGAATCGGGAGAAGCTTCCCTTGCAAGTGAAGTATTTCATGATGATCTTCATGAGGCGTAACTAGTCAATAGATATGAGAAGGGAAAATGGATGGACATGAATCTCTATGCTCGAGGCTTTAGAAAAAGGCTTGTATTCTTTTGAGTCTAGGTGGCTTTGTTCAAACCAATTCTCCCCAACATAAGGGATTTTGGTGGCCTTCGAAATGGACCTTGGAGAGAATTTGAAATCTAGGCCTTCCGGTTGAAAATGCTTCTCTTGAAACCTCAAAGCATAAAGATGTGTCAAAGGGAATAGCTCTTCACCTCTTGCACTTTTTTGACAAAAATATAAACACCCAACCTCATGGAAGTTAAATGAAATTGCAGATGGGCATTTACCTCTTCGGTGGAAACACACTCAAATCTCTTGCGCAGAGGCCACTCCTCTTGTCTTGCTCGGGAGGAATCTTGTTTTGAATGTTCTTTGCAATAACAAGCTATCTCAAATGGCCTTTGGAATGTTTTTCTCAACCACACCTCTATCCTCCTTGTCGATCCTTGCTTTGACGCAAACAAAATGCTTCAAATTTTTTGTGAAATGGTTCTTTAACACACACTACTGCTCCTTATAAATCATTGTTTTGTTCTCTTTTATGCCAATCAACAAATAGTTATCAAATAAAAATCACACGGTCAAATTTTCTACTGTGTTTGGGCAAGGTATTTTGAAAAGAGGTATATGTGGCTTTTTGTTAGAGCAGAGTTCTCCTTGTGTTTTGACGAAGCAAGACACCCTTCTCCAAACAAAACTCTTCTTGTATTCTCTTTGTTTTTCTACGAAAGGTAGAATAAAACACCCTCACGTGACTTTGCAAAATATCTCACCACACTCTTGTTTTATGGGACAATGGAGGCGAGAGACTAGTTTGCTATTTCATAACACGAGAGAAAACAATTCATAATGATCAAACTTCCACCTTACAAAGCAATGTTTCTTTCTCCCCTTTGAGTTTTAGGCAAGTACGCATTTGTTTCGCTTTGTGGGTTATCATCGTGTTTGAAGGCAGACTAGGGTTCTTCGAGCTGACTAAATGCCACACCTCGGCCTATTACGGTGTGGATATTTGACACTCACAGTCGACCATAACCTTTGATTTTCGACCAAAACATCCCACTTTATAACATCATTTGTCTCTTGGAAACATAGCAAAATAATATCACCTCTTAAACTCAAAATTTGTATTAGAGTAATGAAAAATACCTAAAAAATGTTCAGGGCCCTCGTTTGATGAGTTGAGAAGGTTTAGAGCTTGTTGGAAAGCACAGGAGTGAGCGGCACATTTGTTATAAAAAACGCCGTGCGATGGAGAAAGTGTCGGGTCGGCCTTCGGGCGGTGGTGATTGTGCGCACTAAAGCACGCCGTGCGCCACTACGAGCACGCCGCGTGAACGTTATACCTCGGTGTATATCGAACACGCCACACACTTTTCCGAGTGCGCGCATGGGCTTAAAAGCACTAAAAACTCTACAAATTTTCTTGAATCTCCTTGTTTCTATCGGAAACAGCGAGCGAGGGGGATGTTGCTTGGTCACTTTGAAATGCGTATGGAAGCTTTGCCAACGGTCAATAAATCCTTACCTCTTATATGAAAAAGACGTTTCATATAATGCTTTGGAGGGTTTGTGTGTTTGAAAAGACTTTTTGTTTTGTCGAAAAACATGAGCCATTGCCTTTGCAATTTTATCATTTTAAAACACTATAAAGACTTCTCTTCGAAAAAATTCCTTTGACAAGATGCTTTGCGGTGGAATTTTGAAAAGGCAACATAAGGGATGGTTCTCATTGAAGTAAAAAAGGCCTTTTTTAAGCTGCAGCAAACCCTTCTCTTGCCTTTTCATTGTTTCTCATTGAAGAAGAAATTCTATCACTTCTACCTATTGTGACATTTTTAAAAGAAAAAAGCTTGCTCAAAGACAAATAAATGATGTAGATGCATATTTTGCATGATATTTCTCTTTCCTTTGTGGGTGAAAAATTAGTTTTATTTACAGGGTTTTACCATCATCTGTTTATCAAAGGAACTCCTTTTAAAAACCCTTCCTACAATCAAATGCAACAACAATATTTTTACATGCTTTTATGAAGAAAAGACCTTTGCTCAGTGACGAGTGGCATTGTTCATTTTCTTTGAGTGTTGTTCAGGAATTCAAAACACTTGCCATATCCTTTTTCACACCTAGTGTACTACGTGTTGTTTATTTGTATAATTCCCTTGAGAAAATAGGCTTAGGTTACCTTCTTGTCCCTTTGATGAGTTTTTTGAAAAGGATCTTCATGAATGAGGAAAAGAAAACCTTCTTTGAATATCAACATCACTCTTTGGCTTATGTTTAACCTGACTCCCCACTTGTAAACCTTAAATGGATTTCCACTAATTTCAACTCTTGTTTTTAAAGGAAAAAAATGGCTAGATTTCATGCATGTTAATCAAGGAGAGGGATCTTTGGAAACTCTTAATGAAATTACATACCTCGAGCGGGGTTTGTTCATTTTGGCTCCCAGGCTGCTTTTGAAGGAGATCTGCGATAGGGAGACAAAGTCGGCCTCTTTGATTATTCGCCCTACTTGCTTTCTCTCTGTTTTTATCACCATTTTTTCTATCCATAAGCCTTCGAGTTTAGCTTTCCTACTACACTTTAAAAACCACACTCTGTTCACGGCCCTCTTGCTTAATAGATGAAGGAGTCCTTTATCACGGTGCCAAACCCTACGCTTGTAAAATGAAGGAGGTTTTTCTCGGTCTTTCAACCCTCTGCTCATCTATGGAGGAGGTTTTCTCGATGATGCCATTTCATCGATTTTCAAATAGTGTTTTGTCTTTCCTTTCCTTTGCCTATTCATACTTAGCAAATGAAAATGACAAAATAATACAATATGACATGAGGGAATCTCTACGAGACATGTAATTCTGATTTTCAAATACCTTTGTGCATCTTTAGACAATCGAGAGCGGCTAGCCAATATACTGCGAGCATTTCTTGTCATTTATAATTCACTAAGCTTTGGTTGTGTTTGCGAGCTTAATGAAATAACTCTCATCCCGGTATTTTTCATCCCATGCTCACAACCACATGAGAAGCATGCTGTCTTCTGCATGTTCGACTTAATATTGTCTTCTAGAACACTAGCATGCTCTGCTCTTTGACAAAGACATTGAAACAGGACTTTGTGAATTTACCTAATATTAGCTTGACACATGGCATATGTATTCACTGAGACTTCAAGGCTTGTTAGTGGCGCGACTTAAGGGTGTAACCAAACTTTATTTTGCGGAGAATAGGAAGGTCTCTTAGGGCTGGTTGATAATAGATAGAGGTTCTTTGGCTTTAGGATAGTTTGCCAAAGGGAGAAATGCCTAAAGCGCCACTACTAGCTTAGGGAGACTTCCTAGAATGATTTGGATTGTTTTTTTTGGAGCTAATGGACAAGCTAGTATGGCTAAGGCTAGATAGGGATTGAAAATGAGGTTTTATCTTGTCACGGGCTGATTAGAAAATGTTAGGAGGGAAAAAAATGTTTATGGGTGTTTTCCAACTAGCAAATTTGACAAATTTTGAGATCGGTTGCTAGAAAACTTGGCTTTAACAAACGGTCATCATCGACAAAGTGAAAAATACGATGACTAACACTAAGGAAGTTATGGTGAGCCATGTCCTAGTTTTATGCCCAAAGGCTATTATAAGAAAATTTCCCTAAGAATGTGTTGAAAGCTAACTAGTTTCAAAGTACTTACTAGATCTTAGACCATTCTTTGTTATCATTTGTGTTTCCCTCTTTGTGTTTAACATGTTTTCTATTTGAAAGTGCTTCAAAAATGCTGGCTAGTTTCAAAGTACTTACCGAGATCTTAGATCACTTTTATGTCTTTCTTAATGTGTATGCCAAAAGTTGGCTAGTCCAAAGTACTTACCGGATCTTAGGATGCCCTTTGTTCTTCATTTGTTTAATTCCCCCTTCTCGTTGTATCATTTCATTCCATAAAATCAACTTCAAATAGATCCTTAGACATAGATAACTTGCCCCATGGACCACTCTTGCTCCTTGTTGTTTCAATTAAACCCTATTATGACTCCATATCCCAATGGACTAAAACCGGCGTTATATTTATCTTTTTGATACAGTACGTGTATGATTGCTTACAACTTCACACCTTCGAAAATTTTCCATTTAGGACTTTCCAATCAAACAATAATCATGCTCAACCATCCAAAAACAAACAAAAACCCTCGGACTTCATAACTAGCCTAATATCATTACCCAAAAAACCTTAAAGATAAATCCATCTTTGCACTTATTGGAGAGATCCCTCTCCAGATTCGAGAGGGCAGGATCCTAGAATCCCAAATTAGTTGAAATAATGTTCTCCTACTGGGTTGGAATTTTTCCAATCTTGCTAATTATAGGGAGCCAAAAAACTTGTACATTCATATTCTTCTTAAACACCCATTTTTCTCCCGATGGAGGCTTCCTTCCGGCCAGAGCAACTCCACCGGATCCCATGCCTCATTTTTATGAAAGGATGTCATTTCATCAACCATGGCCTCCTTTCGAGTTTTCCATCCTCTGAATCCCTTGCCTCCTTGATGGTTACGGGATCATCAACAATTATATTTAAAAACAAGAATTTGAATAGAAAGCGAGATGGACTATACCTTTCTAGTTGTCTTCTTTCTCGGCCCGATATTCTAACAACTGAGTTTGTGGCTCTTCCTCTTTTGAGTCTTCTTCGTTGCAGAGTCGATTCATCCTCCTTGAGCTCAAACTCTATCTTCTCGAGTTCCTTTTGTAGGATTTCATGTTTTAAAAATATCTTTCAACTCTCTAAACACCACATCTCGGTTTGTACACAACCTTCCTTGTTTCCGGGTTCCAAAGCTTGTAACCCTTTAAACCATCCTTATACCCAATAAAGATGCATCGTTCGGATTTATTATCCAAATTTATCCTTTTCTCCTTTGGAACATGTACATATGCATCACATCCAAATACCCTCGAGATGTGAAAAGAGACGGTTTCTTACTAGTCCATACCTCATGTGGGAGTCTTATCCTCAGCAACGATGAAGAGTGATGCGTTAACCAAGTAACATGCGGATCTCCGCTTGCCTACTGCTCATAATTCTTGTCCCTAACCTGGTACACGAGGCATGCTTCTTGACTTTTCCATCAGTGTTCCATTCATTCTTTTTTGCACTTTCATGTTTGTGAGGTGTGTATGGAGTAGTATTCTGTCTTGCTATACCACATAGAAATCTTCAAATTCCTTCTTTGCAGAACTCCCCACCATTATCTATCCTCGACACCTTTATCTTCTTCTCTGTTTGGTTTTCCACGAGCCTTAAGTATTTAAATCTATCGAAAGACTTCATATTTATTCCTCAAGAAATATATCCATGTATTCCTTGAGAAGTCATCTATGAATGAAACATAGTACACGGACTTACCCGGTGATGGAACCAACATAGGTCCAAACACATCACTCTACACAAGCTCTAATATCTTGTTCGCCCTCTTAGCACCAGAAGGAAAACTCACACGATTCTTCTTCGCCATATACACAACATTCACAGAAATCAAAATCTAGAGAGATATTAGACATACCTTCTACCATACCATTTCCATGCGAGTATACGAAGGCCCTTCTCTTCAAATTTTCAAAGCCTTTGATGCCATAACATGGTATTTTCTCTAGAAACCGACTTAGACTTTCCGCTCCACTTTCGGGAACTACGAAATTTTTGCACCCATCAATAACGGTGCTACTGAAGCTTGTACGAGTTCAATGTGAAATCCTCGCATTAATACCGGTGCTCCCCGAACCATCTTACAGGTATCTTTCTCGAACACTATTTTTACACCCTGCATCATCCATCTTGCTTACGGGAAATCAGATTTACAGGCCAGTGCAAAGAATCGTTTTCTACACCTTGCAACTCGCAGCTTGGCTTTCCCGTACGACAATTCTAGCATTCCTATCATCACCTAAGAAGACATCACCACCATCATATTTCTCATACTCGTAGAATCACTCCCTATGGGGGTAGGTGAGAGATGCATCCAGGGTCAATCAACCATGACTCATGATCTACATATGTATTTGAAGAAGAAGCCAAATACACATCCCCACCTTCATACGAGGTGGTTTTGCCTACTTGAGAAGGAGCATCATCGGATCCCTTTCCTTTCTTAGGGAGCTTTAGTCTGCGAGTCCTTTTGTAGTGCCTTTCTTTCTGCATTTCTAACACACCTTTACAAAATTTCCGGGAAGATTTAGATCTCCCTCTGGATTTAGATCTCCCATGAAACCTTATTCTTTTTTCTATTACTAGGACCTTCCTCGTATAGATAAGGAATCTCCATTCGACCCTTCAGTATTTCTCCATCTCGTTCCTTCGACGACAAGAGTTGAGACAATGTCATCAAAATTCAAGGTAGTTGTATTGCTACCTATTGCAATAACCGAGAATATCCCATGAATGCGGTAGAGAACACAAAAAAGCTGATGCACTTTTCTTCATGCGAGATTTTAATATTAACGGATAACGGATGACTTACACGATATTGAAGGCGTTCAAATGCTCATCACCAAGTCTCCATCCTTCATCCTCGGAGTTATAAAATTTTTTTCGTAGGAACAATTTGTTCACCGAGAGACTTAGATTGGTACAAAGTCCCTAGCTTGTCCCACAAGGTCTTTTCAGTAGCTTCCCTGGATACATTCAACAATCTGGAATCTAAGACACACCGTAGTATTTTCTCTTTTCCTTTCAATCCAAATTCTTCCGATCTTCATCGACATTGTACCCGGATCTACTCGTGATCACTGATCTTTATCCACCGGCGAGATCCTCCATCTTGAGCTTCCACAACTAAAAAATATGGCCATTAAATTTCTCGATCTCTATCTTCTTGTCGCTCGCCATATTCTTTCCACGCAAGAATCGATCCTGTAGATCTCCCTCGAACGGAGGTCTACCTCGGGCCCGAGCAAAAAACCCTCGGCAACAAAGGCGTCCCCTTGAAGCTAAAGCTGCTTTGATACCAAATGTCGATTTTAACCACAGATGCAAAAAATTAGCGTAGCAAACGAAATCTTAGAAAATATAAAATAAACAACAGCGGAGCATAAAACATAAAACATATATACACAGGGGATGTCACACTGGATCCCAAATCGGGACGACCAACTTGATTTTTCATTATATTTCTATTAGTGTTACAACAAATATATATACATTCAGAAGCATACATAAACCCAATCCATTAACCCTAGATTAGAACATAATCGTAGTTCCCTTGACCGAATCTAAAAAATACCGAGGGGCCGAAAAACCATCATGCCCCAAAACCATGTGCAAACCCATATCAAAAAAAAATTGAGCGGAGTCAGCCCAGGAAAATAAGGACCAAATTTTTTTCCCGAGCGCTTGCCCCCAAACCTTGACAGGGCTACCACCGCACACGACCCCCATACGTTGCGCCCAACGCAACATACAAAGGGGGCCTATCGCGCACCCACGCGTGATCGGTCATGGAAAGAATATGCCACAAACCCAGCAAATGATGTTCTAAATCTCCGAAAATGGTTTCCGGTTGATCGAGGCTTAAACCTCCTCTCTCTAGTGGCATGTGGGTTTCTTTGATATTGAAAAGTAGAAAAAACACTTTCAAAAGCTGATCCAACGCCTATGCAACCTATTCAATTGTTTTTCAAAGCATTAAAAAAATCTGAGAATGACTCTTCTTTCTCTCAATTTTGTCGATTTCATTTCTCAAGATATGGTCAAAACCATTTTTCTATAACTTTTGCCTCTAAAAATGGAGAGGACTCCGATTAGGAGCCATAAAGTTGGGGTGTTCAGTCATGGTACTTTTCATTATACGTAGATGACTAAAGATAGGTTCTAGATTTTTTGAAAACAACATTCCTTGAAATATTATGAGGTTTCATAAATCTCACCACCTTCATTATCCTTATATAATTTTTTCACTAATTCATCGACTTGTCATTTCATAGTAACCCTATCACTCCTACAAACTTTTCCCTAAGCTTATACCTATCATTTTCAGTCTCCTCCTTTGCATGTAACCTCATTGATAGCCTATTTTTCCCCTTCCACATAAACCCCAGTTCCCTCTAGGGGTTTCCAATAGCTCTAAATATTTCCCATGTTTGCCCGATTCTCTCGAAACATTGATGGTCTCAAAACTATCTCTTGTGAGGCTCTTTACATAAATCAAATACATTGGATTTTTGGATCTTCAATACTAACACTAACAAATAATCTGTTTTTTCACTTGAAGACTCCAAGCCAATTTTTACAGCCAAAAGACTAGGTCAAAGGATCCTCCCACTAGGTCAATTAAGAGTTTTATATGTTAAGGGTCAATCATTGGTGTTTTCGGTTCTTGTTTTCCTTTGTTAGAATTTGGTTTCAGAGTATTGAAATTTTGAGACATGGTTATTCAAGAAAATATCTAAAAGTTTCCAAAGAAAACTACCTTATCAAATTCAAGGTTTGCAAGAGGTAAATGTAAACTTTGACACTATGAGGAGTTTTTAAAAGGTCTATCAATAGAAAGTTGGTGAGGTAGGAAAGTCTGCTCCTAAATGAAGACATCTTGTGACAAAGGAAGACAGAAACACTTGGTCTTAAGAAGAAATGTAGGGTTTTGATCTTGATAGTCCGGCGGAATGCCAAAAACAATGATCAAGTGCGAGAATGACTGGAGAAGGTACACCAAACTAAACATGAAGAAATTTTGTCAAAGATATTATTGGTGAGATAGGGAAAAAGGTGAGGTGGTACAGAACATAAATGAATGAACTTGAAAGGGCTATAGAGAAATTAGAAGAAAACATTGATGATTGTCTTAAAGCACTCCGGATGCCTAGGGTTTAGAAAAGTAACCAAAGAAGGTGAAATGATGATGTTAAACCCTATGGTGAAAACAAAATATGGTTTTGAAGATGTCGCTTGTTTGACCAAATCCCAAACTTGTGAAAATGAGTTTTCCATGTCTAAATGAGCAAAAGATGAGGCGCTTGTGACTACAAGGTGGAAGTGAAGAGTTTTTTAAGGTTGTTCTTTGTGTCAAAAAAACATATCAAAGTCTCTAGGATCAAAGAAAAAGACAAATTTCATGTCTTGACAAAGTTTGCCCGACCAAGGTGAAAAAAGCTAGTTTCATGGTGTAAATCACACGAGATTTTCAATATGTCATGCTGTGCAATCATCCCAAAATTTTCCAAGTGAATGTATCATGCCTCAAAGAGAAAAGGTGTAGAGAATGCTCCCGATCAAAGGGTAAATTCGGTGTTTTAAATCACCTACACGAGAAGTGGTCAAAAATATGAAAAACATGAGTTAAACTCACATGGTGGAAGTAAGGAAAGGTTTTGAAGAGGTAGCTATATAATCAGGGATCCCAAACTTGTCAAAGTGAACTGACATGCCTAAAGGAGCAAGGGAAAGATAAACCTCAAGGTTTTCAAGTCACACTGCAAAGCAAAAATGTCAAAGGAGTTAGATGAGAAAGTAAAAAAAGTGACTTCAAGAAACATTAGAAAAGTGGGTTTCAAAGATTTGTTTGAAATTTATAAAACTATAAAAGCCCATTCTACACATCAAACAAAGCATTGTTACCTTTCAAAGTCATCGAAATGCACTTGAAATAAAGGTACAGGAGATTTTCATGTGAAATTGGTCAAATTAGGCGGGTGTCGCGCATGGCGAGGTTTCTCCCATACGATTTATACGGAGGCTGCGTGCTGGGAAGTGGTGCTATGTGCTTGGCGAGCTTTGTGATCTTTCCTAACACCCACAACAACTCTTACCCATTGCACTTTGCGCACGGGACCCGAGCGTTGTGCGCTTGGGATTGACTGGCTGCGCTCTCGGGACTAGGCTCTTTGCGCCCTTGGCCGGGAAGGGCTTCCAGCTCTGCAAACACTCAAATCAACTCAAACCATTTTTAAGTCTCATCCAAGGTATTCCAAACACATGAAGAGGTGATGGATTCCCTAACTTCATCTCCAAGAATTTTGATGATTTGTAAATTGAAAGAAGTTGGACCCTAAGAAGAAACCCTGAAAGCACGAACTTGAAGACACGGATTTTATCACTAATTTATATACTTATAAATAATATCGGTTAGAACAAGGGTGGTTGCATTATTTTTAAGGTTTTTATCCATAAAATCTTGAAATAACACTCGGTCCCTTCACTTGCAAGAAAAGTTGAGATTTCATTACCCTCATTCACCTCAATTACACATCAACCTCTAGTATTTCAAAAGCAGTATAAACATGTCATCGGGAGGGTTGTCATTAAGTTGTTAGCTTATCCCTCATTCTCATATACTCACACCCTCACTCGTTCATTTCATTCACTTGTAAAGGTTGCCATTCCACCATCCCTTCATCTCATTTCCATTTGCGGAGTCCTAGGGTTTTCTCAAGGCGGGGTTTTCAAAATGTCAAGAGAGGGAGATAGTGACGATGGTGGAGAGCCTCAAATTCCAAGGAGGGCATGAGCACAAAGGTGTAAAAATCAATAGTTTTGAACCCCCCAACACAAGAGAACTCTTTGTTCAATGTTTCAATCATGTAGGATGCTTTGATTTTTTGTGAGAAGGTACAACGAGTGCAAAACCACCCTAGGCTAACTAGGTTCTTCATACTTAACTTGCATGAAAAACAACTTAACCTTGCAAGGGTAACCTTTGAGCTATCTTCGGATGCTATTGCCAATGCCACAGGGCATACGAAGTGTGGTTGAGAAATGGTTCAAGGAGGCCAACCTAGAGATGAGCTGCTGAACCCTACCTAAAGCCTAGATACAAAGACCACAATAAATACATATTTCCTTTCTCACATTTTCTTGATATATATGCATCTTTGATGAGGATCATTATGAAATAATTCACATGTGAAGGAAGATTATCCCGCATTTACTCCTATCACATCGGGATGCTACATGCACTTTAATAGGGGTGAGGATGCTACACCTACCCTATTACGTCTACTAGAAACATTGAAAAAATGTCCTATATTGTAGGGAGACTATCCTGTAGGATACAAAGCCTCTTTCACCACTCTCTTATCAAAATGGTTGTTTTGCATCCAATTGCGGCAGAAGGGTATTCCTTGGGAAACCTTCATTGCCAATAGGTGTTTACTTCTCCACAAGTCCAACAACAACAAGATGCCCCTTCATCTTCTCATCCTCGCATTCCTCCATGCACTCACATTCCCTCACCTCATGATGATTCTTCCACCTCACCATCCACTCACAATCCTTCACATCATGATGATCCTCCTCCCCTTCATCACCTATTCAAAATACCTCACCATCATCTCATGATGCAAGTTCATCAAAAAATGAAGAAGGCAATGAGGAAAAAAAGAGTGAGTGAAGAAGAAAGCGATAAGGAGATGGCAATGAGGAAGAGAAAACTATGAGGTTGAACAAAGAATTTCAACTTATTCATGTTGATGATGATGAAAATGAGCAAAGAATCACAAACATGCTCGAAGAGAAAAATATTCTCATATTAGAGATCTCACAAGCAAACATAGGCGAGACTAAGAATGCGATTTCACTATTTTGAGGTTGAAAACAAAGCGGCTCATTGCACGAGGCTATATAGCTGAGATGGTCAGGCTATCGAGCTCGGAGAAAGAGGACTACAAAGGCAAAGTAAAATCTAGATGAAGTCTTGGGAACTTATGATGACATGGAGAAGAGGAAGAAAGCTTCCTAGGAGGAGGCCAAGAAAAAATTGTCTTGAAGAAAGCTTTAGCCAAGGAGAAGAAGCAAGAGACGGCCCTTGGTAGAGTAGCTCACTCCAAGTGAGCTACTTGCCATGGAAATAGAATATGATCAAGAACCTTGGCTAGAGAGATAAAATGTATACTTAGAGGGTCAATTGGATAAGACCAATAGGGACCTTGACCTCCAAAAGAAGATGGCAAGGCATTATGCCTTGAGAAAAAGATCGCAAGAGCAAAGCTCAAAAGAGCCCTTGCAAAGGTTCAAGCCTAAAGAGAAAAAAAGGAAAAAAAATCTTGAAATTCTTGACGTGCATCCCTACAAGCATCCCAAACATGATCGGGGAAGATAAATTCAAGTTTTGGCAAGTTTTTGAGTTTTGAGTTTTTGACTATTTTGAAGGGCCAAACACGCGGTGCCCACGGGCTCTACTCTTTTTTGGGGCACCCAATGGAATAATGGTTTACATTTTCAGAATTATTATTCCAATGACATCGCCTTGACAAAATTTTAGATCATTTGGAGCATAGCTGGTACTCCAAAAGTGCGAAAAACATGCAAAAAATCAACTGCACTTGCCCTATTTTTAGAGCTAGCGTTGTGCCTAAGAAGTCTTGTGAGAAACTTTTTTTTCACTAGGGAAAATGGACACAAATCAGAAAACTAAAGTAATTTTTGGAAATTAGACAGGGACAACCTTTCCCATGAGCTATCATGGGAGCGCATTTGGACATCGGGAAGGCCTCCAAAAGTACGGTGTTTGCAAAAGACCTATTTTTTCTTGTTTTGGCATTGCACCCTTGCAAAAAAATCAACAAAAGACACTTGGAGTTAATGAAAAATATATTTCGAGGTTTTTTGAGGCAAATAACTCAGAGTTGGTTGAGGAGTTATGTGAGCATTTATTTTTGCATTTATTAAGTTAAATATTTTGTGCCTTGGGCCTTGCATGGTCTCTTTGGACAAAAATGGCATTGATGATGTAATTAATGATATTTTGGAGACCTAGCTAAAGATTTTGGTCCTCTTTTGCAAGTTAAATACTTTGAATTTAGGCCTCATTATTTTTGTTTGTTGATTGTTAGAATTAATACATAGACTTGGATTTGAGGAGAAATTGGCTTTGGAGTGTTATGAATGGTTCGATTTGGATGATAATGGAGCCAAGCACACTTGTAGGATTCATGAGCGAGCTAATGGTGATGTCTTTATAAATTAGTTCTTGTTTTCTTATGTTATCATTTTGTTTCATCTTTCTCATGTAGTAGAACATAAATTTTATGTTAAGAAATTTTGTTTGAGAGGCACCTTAGCTCTATCGCTTTCTATTGCTTGTATGTTTTACTCTGCTGAGGTTATTTTAGAGAATTCTTAGTTTCTCTCTAATCACACCAAACTTTTTTTATCTCAAGAATGATTTAATGGAGCCCATGTCAAGTAGTTTATGGTTTTCCCTGCACTTTTGTCCATCTTGAATGGTTTTATTTGAATTTATTTGTTATTATGATTAAGGAATTTTAGGATATATCTTTATTTGATCATTACTATATGTTATCTTGAATTTTTTTCTTTGCACGAAGGTGAAATCACTAGAGAATTTACAAGTTTGTTGCTCTCTATGGTTTTCTAGACTTTTGTCTTAATGTTTACTTGCTAAGTTTGGTCAAAAGAAGCTATATGGTATTCTTTGTATTTGGTTATTTCTTTATGCATAGTGTTCTTAAAATACTTTTCTTGTTATCAAAGTACGTGTTAAAAAGGATTCTTAACTTCCCTTTAAACCTACTAATCTCACAATTTATTGTTCACTTCACTCTCATAATATTTAAAGATCCATTTGGCTTTGTTATAATTTCCCTTGGTACATCCTTGAACTATTTTTGCACCTTTCAAGATCTTTTGTAGACCCCATAGCCCAGATGGTCTAAACCTATCTTACTCTACCTATTACGCTTGACAAGCGACCTGCAAACCAAACAAAACAAACCCTAATCCTTATAACTAGCCTAAAATAAAAACCCCAAAATCAATCAAGTTCACATCTTTCATACAAATATAAGGAGATAGCTTCCTCTCTGAATCTAGGAAGGCTAGGTCCTAGGACTCCAAAGACTGGTTTTGATGTTACCCTTGTACATTTGGTCTTGCCAATCGACGAATTATGGGGACCTAACATCATGGCGACTTTGCCTGGGGATTTGAGTGAGTAACAAATTAGATAGAATCTGAGTAGGTAACAAGCTTAGGCATTACTTAAGAACTCACAAATCCCATGTCAAGACTTAGACAAATCAAGTGTTAAAGCCAAGAGCTATATCACGGTCATTCATCACTAGTAGCACCATGGTGACCATCTTGGAAAACACACATTGAAAATCTTAGTGTACATATAGAATTCAGAAAACCCAAAAATATCCTTAGATTAGTATTTAGTTTTTGATGGTGGACAACAGTACATCCTCAAAATAGTAAACATCATCCACTGGTGACTCCACGAGTCTTCGATTAGCCTATGTTGACCCCACTATTCTCAGAATCTCCTAGGAATGTATTAATAAATCCTGAGAGCATAAAAGCGATCACATCTGTGTGTGAGTTTGAGTATTCTTCTGATAGGTATGTGTTTCAATAGCTGTTATAAACTCTAAGACTTCTCTTATTTATTGGGTCCCAATTTTGGCTTCTAATGTTTCAAGTATTAGCCAAGACTAATATACAGTTCTGTGATGGTGGACAACAAAGTTGAAATGCTTCCATTCGGTGACTCCATAACTCTCAAAAAGACCCAAAGACTCCATTGGTAGAAGACTCTGGGCGGATTTGAAAATATACGAGTTTTCACCCTGTTAACAAATATGGATTCAAGAATACAACACGGATATGCTACAATGAACAGAAGATCACATTCCTGGATTCCCACAAAAAATGCCTAAGATCAATTGGGATTCAAGCACGCCTGTGTTTCAAGATGAAAAGTTTGATGACCCTTTGTTATATCTCATCAAATTTCATATACATACATGGAGATTAAAAGTTGAATGGCATGAGGATTGCCTCATGAAAATGTTCATGGCGACATTAGAAGGTAAAGCAAGGGAATGGTATGAAGGTCTGAAAGACCCTAGTAGTTTGTTTTCCTTAAAGGATTTTCACAAGGTATTTTATAGGGCATTATAAAGAAAATTGTTCATCTTTATCATTAGCTAAAAATTGTTGTGATTAGTTTGAATATACTCATACAATACCTTGTAAACATTGATGAAGACTTGGGGAAATTGGCATCACGAGAATCTATTAGAAGAAATTCATGCATTTTTTACTCAAGTTAACATCATGACAACCAAAAGGAGTTGGTTGAGGATGAAATCAATCAGGAAATAAAGAAATATGCACAATATCTCTCTAAATAAAAAAGTGTTGATTCATCATCTCTTTTGTGTGAGGCTCAAGAAAACATTAAGCCTTATGATTAGTCACTGAAAGGAAGAGAAACATCATAGTTCTATCCAAAGAAAAGAAAAAAATTCCCCCTACTTTAACAACAAGTGAGGAAATCAATCGGATCCTAAACATCTGGCCATTAGTCATCATGTAGTTTTTTCCTTCACATAGATGACTAAATGATTTCCCTAGATTTCTAGAAACAAAGTTCATGAACATTGTGAGTTCTAGAAATCTCTTGTACCTTCATCATCATAGCAATATATTTTTTCACTATTTCATCATTTCATCGGAGTCAAAGCTCATCCTTTCAGATCCCAGAAAAACCCATTAGGAGCTCATGTCATCCATTTTTGTTTGTATCTTGTCACCTTTGACGAAATTCTCTAATTTTGTTTTGCCTCAAATTACTGCTACTTAAGGCCACCTATCAAGCATCTCTATTATTATCTCCAAAATACCTAAGCATTGAGGGCCTCAAACTATCTCTCTAGACTCTTTAGATAAATCAAGGATATTGGATTTTGGATCTTCAATACATCGGTTTATCATAAACTCTATCTTACACTTGATGACCCAAAATTCTGAAATTTTCATCCCAAAAGACAAGTCAAGGAACCTTCCATTAGGTCACCTAGGGTTCTACAAGTCATACGGTGGATTTGGTATCTAAAAACTCTATGTTTTCCTGCATGAAAAGCTGTATTCAAAGAAGAAAGGACGATGATTTTGTCCAAATCTCATCGAAAGAGGTCATTCAGGGAAGGAATTTTTGACCTAAAGAAAAAATCTTGCGGGGGAAAACTACCCCTTGCTCACATTTTCATAAAAAGAATTAGATGGCCATCCCAGGCCCTAGCAAAGTAAGGTAAAAGGAAAACCATCACAAGAAGACCAGCCACAACAAAGAATAAAGCAACAGGCATATGTTTGAAGAGAATTAGAGTTTGTGGCATTGCTAGCCAAACAAGGAATAAATACTAGGGCTACAAGGACAAAGGTCACACTCAACTCCATCGAAATGCGCATTGAAGGATTCTTTGAAAATAATTAATGGTTTGAGAAGTTTTTGAGAACTTAGAAGACAACATTATTTACTTTTTTCTAGTAGCCATGAAACCTAGAGAGTTTGGGGAAGATGGAAAAAAAATGGTCAAATGATGACAAGGTCCTCCTTCATAAAAACGAGATGGCATTTTAGAAATGTATTCAAGATGCCTTCTATGGTTTGTTAAAAGCACCAATACTCCATTGCACCAAAGGAAGAAAAATAGAAAGAGTATTAGCACAAAGGACAGAAGTTTCAAAAAGTACTGACTAAAGGTCTTAATAAAGGATCAAAGAAAACAAAGCACGAGGTAAAATTTCCCCAAGGAAGTAATTATGATAATCATGGGTTCATTTACTTTGAAGAGGTGTCAAACTCCAAAAAGGACAATGATCAAAAGCAAAAGTTGTGTAGGCACACTGAAAAAAATAGAAGTGGCCAGGGAAACACAAAATGGTTTAAAACTACTTACTTTTCCAACCCGGAGAGATATATCTACTTTGTCAACATGGTCAAAGAAAAAAACATGTGCGTGGTCAAAAAAGAAAATAAGCCTCCAAGGTTTCCCTTATCAAAATCATATTCACGAGAGATAGATTAGCCATAGACATGACTCTTACTAGAAACATGTCAAAGTGGTTACCTACGGGGAAAATAGATAAGGTCAAACAGGCCCTAGATTTTTTCACAATGGTGGCACCTATGAAGACTAAATGAGTTATTGATGCTTGCTACTAGGGGTTTTTTACACTAGGAGGGTTTTCAACATGTTTCCAAAGAGAAAACATGACGAGAATGATAGTTAGAGGAAGGACAAAATTCTTCTTTCAATCTCTCCACCAAGCAAACAAAGGCATAAAGGATGCAGAGGCTTTAGAAGACTCCAGGTGAAAGTGCCAAAAATGGTCACTTAAAGCTTACTTGCTTTACAAGTTTTCAGAAGTTCATGAGAAGGAAAAAGTGAAGGAAGACCTTAAAAAAACACTAATTTCACTATTTTCCTATTTTCATCAAGCTTTGTCAAAATAACCTTTTTTGAAAGGGCTCATGTTTTCAAGTGTGGGTAAAGGGCACATGTTAGATCTTGTTAAAGAGGTTGTCGAGTCTAAAGGAGAGCATCAAGATGATCGACAAGACACCATATTTTTGGAGGACTCACACTCACCTACGGGACAAAGAGGCACAAAAGCGGTAAAAAGTAGAGAAGATAAATAAACATTACAAAGTGGGTTTTGATCATGAAATATTTTTCAAAAGAGTATAAAGCTCTCCTTTCTTTCTCTTCTAGCTCATATTTTTCATTGCAAAAGGCAAAGCGTTGAGAAATAATTTTTTAGGGTTTTACGTAAGTTTGGTTGAAAATTTCGGGTTTTATGCACTAGGCGTCGGTGCTACGCATAGAGGAGAGCGACCACGGTGTTAAAATACCGTTTGTGATGCCTTTGGAGAGGCAAATGCTATGCACGGTGAAAGGCGTTGCGCGCACGAGTCTCAGGGCACGTGCCCGCCTTTCAATGCGGCACTGAGAAGGCACGAAGGCCCTTTCACTTCCCGAATCACCGTCAGCCCGACCCGGCCACTACGCCGGGAAGGCAGCGGGAGATGGCTGTCGAGTAAGCACCTCACACATAAGCGATTTTGTCAAATTGCCAAAAAAGTTGTCAAAATCACCTTTTTATTCTCGATTTGTCTCCAAGCTCCTGCAAAAACTTTGAAAAGGTTGGTGGTCTTTATTCCTTGCCCTCCAAGTGATATTTTTTCATAATCAGAAAAAGTATTAAAAACCTAATTTTCCTAAACCCTAATCTTTAGGGGAAATCAAATATTTGACCTCTAGGCGAGGGTTTTACAGTGGAGAGTTGTCATTTGTGTAAAGACACTCGGTCGCGAGCAAGACCTTCTCCTAAAATATGAAAAGCATTCCTTGGTTACTTCATTTTACCCTCATTTGCTAAAAATATGCCCTCACATCGGTCATTTTGTCACTCCCTAGACCTAAAATATCTCAACAGAAAAAAAACACTTTGATTCGGATATAATCGGCCCACGATGTCTAAGGAAGATATCGGTACCGGTAGTGATGAAGGGCAAAGGCCTATCGAAAGCCAAAACACGAGGAGGAAGGACTAATAGGGTTTGAGCCTCGGATACCTTCCAAATTACCTCTTCTCCCACTGATCCTTGCATGTTTTGGGATTTTGGATGCTATACGATTCGTGAAAAGGTTAAACAAGTCCAAAACCACTCAGGTTTGACTGGGTTGTTCATCCTCATCCTACAAAACCACGAGTCAACCTAGCGGGAGTAAATTTTGAACTCTCATCTGAATCCATTGCTAAATACACGGGGAATACCGGATATTGGTGAAATATGGTTCAGAAGAAGAGTGGACTTAAGCTACTATGAGCCCTTCCTCAAATCTGAGTTTTCAACAAAGAGCTGCAAGGTTGTTTTTCCCCTTCTCCCACTGCTAGAGAGATATGCCCTGCGATGAGCGGATCATCAAGTACTTCACTTGTGAGGGAGGTACTCTGGGTTTATTCATACCACATAAGGCTACTAATGCACTTCACCGTTAAATTGCTAAAGCTACCCTATCTCTCTCTGCGAGACATTGGTAAGATGGCTTTAGTGGTTAAGAAAAAGAGTTATACCCACTATATGAAAAGCCTTTTTCACTACTCCTTGATTAAGATGATTTTTTACACTAGGCGGAGCGATAAGGAATCCCTTGGGAAGATTTTCATCTCACATGATGTATTTGAAAATCCCCAAGCCTTCATTCGACAAAATTTTCCTTCCCTTCCACATACCTCCACTCCTCCATCTCCTCCCACAAAGAAGCTTACCTCTTTCTTCTTCCCCCCTGATACATCAAATGAAGATAATGATAGTGTTAATGATGAACAAGGAGGTGGTAGTAATAATGAGGAACAAACGAGATGACGCAGTGGAAATGAAGAAAACAATGAGAGGCGGATGCAAAGCTGAATGAGGAACAAGGAGGTGACAACATGATGAAGAACAGAAGGTAATGATGAAAGTGATGAAAACGATTGGGGCGGCGATGATTTTAATGAATAAAAAGTTGATGAAAACGAGTGCTAAGGAAGAATATGATGGCGGTAGCATGAAGAACAAAGCAAATGATGGTGGAGAAGAGGAAAACGAGTGGGCTCTATGAGGGAAACAGATGATAGTGAAGATACAAATAAATCACTCCAAAGTGCGGAAAAAGAAGTTGTTGATGAACAAGATGAAGACACGAGAGGATAATGAAGGGAAATAACGAAGATGAAAATTCAACAATAAAGTGCAAGGACATCAAGAAGAGTGTACATGAGCATGACGGTGAGCTAGTATTAGTGCACTACGAAAATACAAATGAAGATGATGATCTTGAAGAAATAAAAGGAGGATCGATGAGGAAATAGAAGACGAAGAGCGAGATGACGACATGCTAAAGCGAGTTGAAGAAGCGAGGTAGTGATCAAAAGGCAATAGTGTAGATAAAACGATCGGTGATCGGCAAAATATGAGAGAAGAAAGTCATGACTATCATGATAGCTCCCGATCTGTGATCCATCGACACGAATCAGTCTCTGTGATAAACGAGGCAAGTGAGCGATGCGAGAGATAGATGATCTAATACAAGAGTCAAGGTAATGACAACTGAAGACAACAAAGGATGTGAAAATGATGAAGGTGTTGAAGGCAACGATGGGAGGCTCACAACTCTCTTAATGAGCAAGATGATGATGTACACGGTGATGAGACATCTAGTAATGAGGGAGAAGATGGAAGAAAAGGCTACATGGCGAGTACAAAAGGTGAGAAAGAAAGAGCTTTTCCGAGTGATTTGACACATTTATGACAAGGACCCTAGAGCCAAAGTCTGTATACCTTTTGATTTTTCATATCACGGGGGAAGAGGATGTGTTCGTACATGCCTCGAAAAGGCAAGGGACCATCTCCTCTCTAGCTATCAAACCATTGGACAAAGGTAAAGAAAGCAATGGATGAAAATGTTGAGGATCAACATAATGAAGAAAGAATTTGAACTTATACATATTGATAGTGAGGAAGAAGAAAATCTCTAGGTCACTCCTCCAAAGTAAGGATGCCCAAATAAGAGAGATTTTTCGAGTGGAGTTTGGATAGAGCTAAGTACAAATATGATGTCTTAGATTGGGAGAACCGGCGAGAGAAAGTGCACACATGGAAATTTATGAGGTAAGGGCACTCGGGGCATGGAGGCAGGCCATAAGGGTAGAGTGCAATTATAAGAATACAAAAGACCCATCTAGGGAGTGAAGAAGAAGAAGAGGAACAACCTAGAAGGAGGCCAAAGACCCACAGGTTGAGAAAAGCCTTGGCCAAGAGGGAAGAAGAATCTGCTATAGCTAAGCAAGTTCCTATCAGGTGAGCTGCCAGTAGAGACATGGAGTTTGATAGGGATCCTTGGCTTGAGAGGGCCAATATGCATTTTATAAGACAAATTGGAGAAGGCAAACAAGGCCCTTGAGCTCCAAAAGGAAAATGACTAAACAATATGCCCTCGAAAATCAAATTGCTGAGGCAAAGCTCGAAAGGCATTGCTTGAAAATAAAACAATAAAAAGAGAAAAAATGCCATGATAGCCTTGGAGTTTTGGGTGAGGGCTTCTCAGCAGTGTCCAGACCTCTTGAGGGACCTCTCCACCAATTTTGGGTCAAATTGAACAAAATTTTGTGTTTTGAAATTTCTGAGGCCTCATTGTTGCAACAACGTAGGCGCTACACACAAATTTGGTGCATCCTCGACTTGCCAAAATTTACATTTTTGGATTCCTCATATCACTGATCGATCTCAAAATTTCGAGATCATTTTGGAGTGATTTTGACCCCAAAGGTTAAAAAAAACATCAAAATTTTGACCTTTCTACCTCATTTTTAGACTGAGGTGCGTGCACGAGAACAGTGTTGGGAAAATTTGTTTTTGGATAGTTAAATGGACCTCATCAAGGAACTCAGAATTTCTAGAAGGTAGACTCATCGTCTTTCCAACGAGCCATCACAAAGCCAAATCCAGACATCGGGGAAGGGGTTGACCTCGACCACAAAACACCCTATTTTCTAGTGAAGTGGCCTGGCTACGCACTGAGAAATTTGTCTAGTGTGTTTTGGACCAAAAGTAAACAAAACAAACTACATTTATTGCAAATAGATATTTTTGAGTTTTTAAAGACAAATTACTCTAGAATTAGGTGCAAATAGTTAATTTGGCATTTATTTCTTAGGATATTATGTGCCTTGGGCCTTGCATGGTCTCTTGGCCATAAATGACATTTATGGTTAGTTGACATTTTCCTACCATATTTATGGTTTAGTCCTCCTTTTCTCCATAAATAGAGCATGATGCCCCTGTTTATTTTGTTGGCATTTGATGAGCTTGAAAAGCAATATACATGGTTTTATGAGCTTGGAGAAGAAATTGGTTTTGTGTAGAGGGGATGAATGGCTTGTTTGGCTTGATGATGGAGAAGCTTGTTTGTAGGATTAATTAGCTTGGTGAATGGTGATGTCTTCTTAAATTGTTCATTTTTTCTTGTTCTCATTATGTTTCCTCTTTTTGGTTCTTTCTATAAATCAGAAAATTATAGGTTGAGACATGTTCTTTGAGGCACCTCAATCCTCATGTTTGTTATAAGCTTTGATGTTTTCCTTTGTTTGGTCATCTTAAGGAATTCTTGATTGCTCCTTAGGTCCACCAAATTTTTGTGTTTTGTTTTATGTATGGTTAGTATGCTAGTTTACAAGTATGATTCACGGTATGCTGAGTTATTTGAAGCTTTCAAAACTCTATCTTGAAGCCTTTCTTTGGAATATTGTTTGCTAGGTTAAGTCAAAGAGGTCTAGTTTGATCTTGCCTTTTTCCATGCCTACCAACTTGTTTGAGTCTCAATAGCTTGATATATGATTTTTAGGAGTTCCCTCTTCATATATTGAGTTATTTGTGTTATCTTATATATTTCCTTAAATTTTTGAAGGTGAATTTCTAAATTTAGAAGCTCTTATGCTTTATATGTTTCACTGGAATGTTTATCTTAGATATTTATCAGTTTAAGTATTTTTCATTGAGCTTAATGGTTTTCCCTACCTCATGAGTCGTAACTTTAACTATATGTATTTAATACCTCCTTGTTTTTCCCCAAACTTGATGTTCACTACACCTCATACATCACCTTAAGGATCCATTAACCTTACTAAATTGACCTGCAACACACTCTGTTTCATCATTTAGACACCCTTGACTTTAATTTGAATCCAGCCCAATGGATTTGATAGAATCTCACTCCACCTATTCCCTTGCCCAGCCATCTTACCCAACCAAAAAAATCCAGCCAAACCTACACTTAACAACTAGCCCTAAAATAAAAACCCTAGAGCAAAAATAACATATCCTTTGCACCCAATACGAATCCCTCTGCGAGTCCGAAGGCTAGGTCTAGGATTCTAAAGATTGGTTCCATGTTACCCTGTCATTTGGTCTACCAATATGCCAAATCATGGGACCCTAATACGACCAACCTCTAAAATTTTATATAAAGAATATTTTTCTATTTGTTATACTACGACTTATCCACTTATGCACTTTCTCATGCTAGAAACTATGGATGGGTTAATATTGATGTTGTGCTACCTCCTCAAGAGGACCTATTACCAAAAGAATGCCCCAACAAAGGCACGATAGCGAGAATCCATTCCACTTTCAGTCAAGGCATATTAGGCATGCTGGAGAACAACATAGCAGAACATTATGAGGCTACAAATTAGATTATCATGAAGAAGAGGTAAGAGTTTCTTTCTCAAAAGAATCCCAAGCAACAAAGTGGAACAAAAAATAGTCACAGGATAAAAATTAGCATTTTAAATTATCAATACGAAGATATTATTCAAAGATCCTTTTTACGGCTTCTTAGAGACATCTAGATGAGGAGTAAAATATGCCAAGAATATTTTGTTGCGAGTGTGAAGAAGATTTTGAGCTTAGCTTGCTATCACAAGTCGAGTGGGAGTGGAATTTTCGTATTTTCGGCATACCTAAAGGGCTAGATGAGAATCAATCATGTAGTCACTTACTCGATTGGTTTCATTGGAGAAAAGATTTCACCTAGTTTATATATAATCTCCAAGTTAGACTACGATAGTTAGGTATGCCAATAAGCTCAACACTATGAGCATCTTTTAGTTTTAGATTGTTTTGAAAAAAAGGGACAAAAACAAAGAAAAAGAAGAAAAGAGAGCGAGGTTTAAAGAAAGGTATAGCCTCATACCAAAAAATAAATATGCCTAAAAGTGTGCAATATTAAATGCCACTACTTTTTATCTTGTTCGGTCATTTAGCCTAATCATGATTGAACATGTTTTAAATTCTGACGATGGGTTATTGAAGGAAGACTTACCAAACCATGTAAACTTGGCTTTTTAAGTATATTAGATTAGGAAAAGATAATTGGTTTCAATGCTCAAATCGAACCAAAGAGAAAAGGGGGATGCATAAAAAAATTCAAATTACAACCCTCATGTTTTCTAGTTTCACTTGTACAAAAATAAAGTGGTGTAGACTTGTCCAAATGCCTGACCATGAAAAATCGGTTACTTAAACTTGGTTTGGTCATGTTTTCAATTTCATGTTAGTAGGTTAGAGAAAGATAATCATCCAAATAGGTGAACCTTGATAGATAAGTAGAGTAGATAGAGAATAAAGAGTTCATCAAGCCCTAATCGAGCTTTTTTGGAAGTGATAAGGTAAATTAGATAGTTTTTATGCTTTCAAAGAAAAAATTGATGTCAAGGGTTTGCTAATCCAAATGAACCCAAGTGAAGAAAAAAATGTTAGGCAAAGTATGATGGGTAGGTAGAGCTGATATTGAAGCAATCATGTATTTTCATATTTTGAGATCATAGCTTCAAAATAATAGGAGTCAATGAGCGAAGAAGAAAACAAAGCTCTACCCAGTACAAGTAAGGTACTAGTATTTAAAACTTAGAGATACGAACTACGAAAGTTAGGACACCTCTTGAAAGAGCTACCCTCAAGTGGAGCCAATGTTAGTCATCGATTTTTTCATTATCTAGAGATGACTAAAGATAGGTTCTAGATTTCGAAAACAACATTCCTTGAAATATTGTGAGTTTAGAAATCTCACCTTCATTATCCTTATAGAAAAATTTTTCACTATTTCATCGGCTTTCCATTTCATAGTCACCGGTCTCCTACAAACTTTTCCTAAGCTTATACCTATCATTTTCAGTCTCCTTCTCTACTTTTAACCTCATTGGCCTATTTTCCCCTTCCATCAAACCCCACTTTCCCTCTAGGGTTTCCTATAGCCTAAATATTTCCCATCTTTCCCAGATTTCTCAAGCATTGATGGTCTCAAAACTATCTCTTGTGGGCTCTTTATATCAAATCAAGTACATTGGATTTTGGATCTTCAATACAACACTTTAACAAATACTCTACTTTTTCTGCTAGAGCTCGAGCCAATTTTCGAGTCAGACTGGTCAAGAGATCCCCCCACTAGGTCAATTAGGGCTTCATATGTTCAGGAGTCAATAATTGGTGTTTTGCGATCCTTGTTTTCCTTTGTTGAGAATTTGCTTCATAGGCATTGAAATATTGAGACATGGTTATTCAAGAAAAGATCTAAAAAGTTTCCAAAGAAAACTACCTTATCAAATTCAAGGTCTCGCAGGAGGTAAATGTAAACTTTGACACTTTTGCGGGAGTGTTAAAGGTATATCAACGAAATTTGGTGAGGTAGGAAGTCGCTCTGAATGAAGACATCTTGCACCAAGGAGAGACCAAGAAACACTTGGTCTTAAGAAGAACTAGGGCTTTTGAGCTTGATAGTCTAGCAAAATGCCAAGGCCGGTGATCGAGTGCGGAATGAGCTGGAGGTACACCAAACCAAACATAGAAAGTCTATCCAAAGAGTGTGGTGAGATAGGGAAAATGGTGAGGTGGGCGAACTTAAATGAATGAACTTGAAAGGGCTATAGAGAACTTAGAAGACAACAACGATGATTGTCTTAGCACTCCCGGATGCCTAGGGTTTTGGAAAAAGTAACCAAAGAATGTGAAATGATGATGTTAAACCCTATAGTGCGAGCGAGGATGGTTTTTAGAAGATGTCACTATTTGACCAAATCCCAAAATTGTCAAAATGGGCAAAATATGAGGTTCAACTCCAAGGTGGAATTGAATAGAGGTTTTTAAAGGTTCACTGTGTGTCAAAATAAACATTCAAAGTCTCTAGGATCAAAGAGGAAAGACAAATTTCATGTCTTGACAAAGCGCACAATCAAAGTGAAAAAGCTAAGTTTCATGGTGTAAATCACACAGGTTACAAGATGTCCGTTTGTGTAATCATCCCAAAATTTTCCAAGGTGAATGTGTCATGCTCAAGAGAAAAGGTGTAGAGAATATCGGTAAAAGGAAAAATTTAGTGTTTTTAGTCACTTTCAACGAGAAGTGGTCAAAAGATGAAAAACATGAGTTAAACTCCATGGTGGAAGTAAAGGAAGGTTAAGAAGAGGTTGCTATATAATCATACTCAAAACTTGTCAAAGTGAACACGACATGCCTAAAGAGAGCAAGGGAAAGATCAACCTCGAGTTTTCAAGTCACACACTAAGCGAAAATTTCAAAGGGTTAGTGAGAAAGTAAAAAGGAAAGTGAATTTAAGAAACATTAGAAAGTAGGTTTCAAATATTTATTTGAAATTCCTTACAAAGTCATCGAACTCAGGTGAAGAATTTGGGAATTTTACAAGTGAAATTGGGCAAATTAGGCGGACCATACACATATCAGACTTGGTGTTGCGCACCTAGAATTGGGGGCTACGCCCTTGTGGGTTTCTCCCATACAACTTACCGTGCATTGCACACCTAGAAAGAGACTATGCTCTTGCCGAGCACCCACAACAACTCTTACGAGTGGTGCTCAAGCAGGTATCGGCGTTTGTACTTGGGGCCAGGCGCTACACCCTTGGCTAGGAGGGCTTCTAACATCCTACGTAAACACTCAAATCAAATCAAACCCTTTTCAAGTCTCCTCCAAGATCTTCCTAGAGCAAATGAAGAAGGTAAGTGGATGCCCTAACTTCATATCCAAGCATTTTGATGATGTTGTAAAATGAAAAGAAGTTGGACCCTAAGAAGAAACCCTAGTCTTGAACTTGAAGGCATTGATTTTATCACTACTTTATTTTCTTATAAATAATATTAGTGGGAACAAGGGTGGTTGCATTAGTTTAAGGTTTGTCACCCATAAAATCTTGACATAACCTACGAATTCCTTCACTTGCAAGAAAATTTGACATTCCATTACCCTCACTCAATTACACATCAACCTATAGTATTTCAAAAAAGAGAATAAACATGTCGTGAGAGGGTTGTCATTAAGTTGTTAGCTTATCCCTCATTCTCATATACTCACACCCTCACTAGTTCATTTCATTCACTTGTAAAGGCTTCCATTCCACCATCCCTTCATCTCATTTCCATTTGCAGTCCTAGGGGTTTTCTCAAGGCGAGTTTTCAAAATATCAGAGAGAGACTAGTGACGGTGGTGGAGAGTCTCAAATGCCAAGGAGGCATGAGCACAAAGGTGGAAAAATCAATAAGTTTGAGCAACACTGGGGAGCTAATGGACTCTCCCCTTACTATTCAATGTTTCAAGCATGTAAGATGCTTTGATTTTGTGAGAAGGTACAACGGGTGCAAAACCACTCGAGCTAACTAGGATCTTCATACTTAACTTGCATGAAAAACATGTTAACCTTGCGAGGTAACCTTAGTTTGTCTTTAGATTCTATTTGCAATGCCATAGGCATACCAAGTGTGGGTGAGAAATGGTTCAAGTAGGCTAAACTAGACATGAGCTACTTTGAACCCTACCTAAACACCTAGATACAAAGACCACAATAAATCCGTCTTTCCTTTCTCACATTTACTTGATAGATATGTACCTTTGATGAGGATCATTATGAAAAACTTCACATGTGAAGGAAGATTATCCACATTTACTCCTATCACCTCGAGGCTACTCATGCATTTTACTAGGGTGAGGATCTTGCACCTACCCTATTACCTCTCTAGAAGCATTGAAAAAAAATGTCTATATTGTACAAAAAGAGAGACTATCCTCAAAAAATGAAAAAGCCTCTTTCAACACTCTCTTATCAAAATGGTTGTTTTGCATCAATTGCAGTAGAAGAGGTATTCCTTGGGAAACCATAATTGCCAATGAGGTGTTTACTTCTCCACAAAGCCCAACAACGACAAGATTCCCTTCATCTTCTCATCCTCCCATTCCTCCATCCACTCACATTCCCTCAACTCATGATGATTCTTCCACCTCACCATCCACTCACGATCCTTCACATCATGATGATCCTCCTCCTTCATCACCTATTCACAATCCCTCACCATCATCTCATGATACCGATTACATCAAGCAATAAATAAGGCGATGAGGCGGAAAAAGAGTGATGAAGAAGAAAGTAGTAATGAGGAGATGGCAATGAGGAGTCAAGCAATGAGGTAGAAAATAGTGAGGCAAGTGGAAATGAGGCAAAGAGAAGTGAAGAAAAAGAGAAATGATGGCAATGAAGTAGAAATTATTGAGGATGATGAAAGTGGCTCAAAGAGCCATGAAATGATGATGGTACCAATGATGATGGCAACAATGATGGCGGTGAAACAGAAGTGGCATAGAAATGATGAAAATTGAACCTTTTCCTTTGACCTACCAAGGGAAAGTAGGCATGTTTTTGCTGCCCTTAAGAGGAAGGGGCCACGCCTCTTACATCAACCAAACAACTTGAGAAAGGTAAGGAAAAGGTCATTGATGAAGAAGAAGAAGACAAACATGAGGCGGGAACAAGAATTTCAACTTATTCATGTTGATAGTGATGATTAAAATGAGCAAAGAATCACAAACATGCTGCTCAGAGAAAATATGCTTAGATTAAAGATCTACAAGCAAACATAGGTAGGAGCTAAGAATGTGATTCACTATTTTGAGGTTGAAAATAAGTGGTAGGCGGAGGCTTAGAAGGCTATCTATGAGATTAGAGCTATTAGAGCTTGGAAATAGATACCATAAAGACAAAGGAAAAAAGCTAGATGAAGTCTTGCACACGTATGATGACATGGAGGAAGAGGAAGAATAGATTCCTAGGAGGAGGCCAAAAAACAATTGGCTTGAAGAATTCTTTAGCCAAGGGACGGGACGAGAAACTGACCTTGAGAAACTCACTCAAGTGAGGTTTGCTTGCAATGGAAATAGAATATGATCGAGGACCTTCGTAGAGAGAAGAGTGGATGCTCAGAGGGTCATTTGGAGAAGGCCAGAGGGACCTTGACCTACAAAAGGAATATGGAAAGGCATTATGCCTTAAGCACAAGGTGGAAGGGCCAAGCTCAAAAGAGCCCTTGCAAATATTCGAAGCTCTAAAGGAGGAAAAAAGGCATAGAAAAGCTTGAAATTATTTCTAATGCATCCCTACAAGCATCCCGAGACATGATCGGCAATATAAATTCAAGTTTTTGGGAAGTTTTTTAGTTTTTTTAGTTTTTGACTATTTTGAAGGGCCAAACACGGAGCCACCACGGCAATGTGTTATTTTGGGGGCACCCAATGGAGGAATGGTTTACACTTTCGGATGTTGGGTATGTGTTATATTCTTTCCACGGCTAGCCCCACGCGCGCGCATTGCGCGGGTGTAGCGGGGGGTTACGTGGCGGCGCCTCGGCGAAAAATTTTTTTGGTATGCGGTCCCACTCATAGGTGGACCCACCCATGTTTTGTGCATGAGTTTGCACATGGTTTTTGGGGTACGATGGTTTTCGACCCCTGGTATTTTCTAGATCGCGGTCGAGGAACTACGGTTATTTTCTAATCTAGGGTTAATGGATTGGGGTTTATGTATGCTTCGACATGTATATATATGTGTTGTAACACTAAAGGAACATAATGAAAAATCAGAGTTTGGTCGTCCCGATTTGGGATCCAGGGGAAAATCTACTGATTTTGTCTGTTTTATGTGTTATGCTCTCGCTATTATTTATTTTCTATTATAAGATTCATGTGTAGATAATTTATGTTTAGGGTTAAAACCTACATTTGGTATCATAGCTATTTCGGCTTCAAGGAGACGCCTTGCTGGTAAGTTTTTTTCTTGGGCACGAGGTGAGACCCTATGCGGTGGGAGATGCATCGGGGATCGATTCTTGCCGGTGAAAGAAGATGGCGAGCGGCGAAAAGATAGAGATCGAGAAATTTAATGGTCGGAGCTTTGAGTTATGGAAGCTCGAGATGGAGGATCTCGTCCGGTGGATAAAGATCGGTGGATCACGGTAGATCAGGTACTAAACCAACGGCAATGTCGGATGAGAAGCTGGAAGAAACTAGATCGGAAGGCTAAGAGAAAAATACGGTTGTGTGTCTCATATTCGGTATTTTTGAATGTATGCAGGAAGCCACAACGAAGAATTTGTGGGAAAAACTTGGGACTTTGTACCAATATAAGTCTCACAGTGAATAATTTATTCTAGCGGAGAAATGCTGTATAACTTTGAGGATGAAGAATGGAGACTTCGGTGATAGAGCATCTGAACGCCTTCAATACTTTGGTAAATCGATTTGTCATCTATTGATATTAAAAATCTTATATGAAGATAAGTGCATCGGTTGTTGTGTTCTCTACCGGACTCGTGGGACGATACCCAGTTATTGCAATAGGTAGCAATACAACTACCTTGAATTTTATGACATTGTCTCACCTTGTTGTCGGAGGAAATGAGACGGAGAAATATGGAGGGCAGAATGGAGATGCCTTATACAGTACGAGGAAGGTCCCAAAAAGCGAGGAAACAAGAATAAGGTTTTCAGAGTGGGAGATCTAAATCTAGAGGGAGATCTAAATCTCTGAAAAGTTTGTAAAGGTGTCTTGGAAATGCGGAAAGGAAGGACACTACAAAAGAGGAATGCGGATCTAAAGCTCTGAGAAAGGAAAGGGATTCGATGATGCTCATCTACGAGAGGCAAAAACCACCTCGGATGAAGGTGGGTATGTGTACTGGCTTCTTCTTCAAATACACATGTAGATCATCGGTCGTGGTTGATTGACTCGGGTGCATCCTTTCACTTCACTCCCCATGAGGGAGTGGTTGTTGCAAGTATGAAAAATATGATGGTGGTGATGTCTTCCTAGGGGATAGATAGGAAGGCTAGAATCGTTGGGCATGGAAAATTCAAGCTAATGCTGCAAGGTGGAAGGATCAGAACACTTCTGGTGTTCCGCATATTCTTACGTGGCTAGAAATCTAATTTACGCTAAGCAAGATGGATGATGCGAGTGTGAAAAACGGTGTTCGAGAAAGATGCCTACAAGATGGTTACGAGAACCTTTGGTATTAATGTGGGGAGTTTAGATTGGAACTCTGTACAAGCTACAAAGGTACACTTGTTATTGATGGGTGTAATAGTTCTGTGGTTCTGAAAGTGGAGCGGAAATCTGACATCAGTCTTTGGAGAAAAAACCATGCTATGGCATCGAAAAGGCTTGGACATATTGGAGAGAAGGACCTCGGATACGCATAGAAAATGGTATGGTAGAAGGTATGTCTATTTTCTCTCCGGATTTCGGTTTACCGTGAACATTATGTACATGGGAAGCAGAATCGAGTGAGTTTTCCTTCTGCGTGCTAAGAGGGCGAACAAGATATTAGAACTTGTGCATAGTGATGTGTTTGGGACACGTGTCGAGTTCCATCACTAGGAAAGTACTGTGTATTATGTTTCATTCATAGATGACTTCTCAAGGAATACATGGATATATTTTGAGGAAGAAATCTGAAGTCTTTGAAAAATTTAAAAGAATTTAAGGCTACGGTGGAAAACCAGATAGAGAGAAGATAAAGGTTCTCGGGACGGATAATGGTGGGGAGTTCTACAAGAAGGAATTTTAAGAGTTCTATAGAAGTTTGGTATAGTCGACGACGAAGACTAATCCATACACACCTCGGCAAAATGGAGTTGTAGAAAGAATAGAAAAAACGACCGATGGAAAAGGCAAGAAGCATGCTCGGTGGTACGGGTTAGGACAAGTTCAGGCGGAGAGCGTAGTGGGAGCATCGCATGCTATAGCTAACAAATCACCTTCATCGAGTGTTGGAGGATAAGACTCCACTGAGGTATGGGCTAGCAAGAAACCCTCTCTTTCACATCTAAGGGTATTTGGATGTGATGCATATTACATGTTCCAAAGGAGAAAAGGACCAAGTTGGATAATAAATCTGAAAGGTGCATTTTTATTTGGTATAAGGATGGTTTAAAGGGTTACAAGCTTTGGAATCCAAAAACAAGGAAGGTTGTGTATAGCCGAGATGTGGTGTTTAGAGAGGTGAAAGATGTTGTCACACATGAAGTCCTACCAAAGGAACCTAAGAATATAGAGTTTGAGCTAAAGGAGGATGAATTAGACTCTACAACAGAAGAAGACTCAAAGAGGAAGAGCCACAACACTGACTTTGAGAAGATCATTTCGGAAAGAAGGAAACTAGAAAGGTATAGTCCATTTGCTTTCGTCGTTTCCAAGTTTTTGCCTTAACTATAAACTGATGATGATCTGATCGTCGGGAGCGGAGTAGATTCGGAGGATGGAAAACTCTGAAAGGATGCCATGAGTTGATGAAATGGCATCCTTGCACAAAAAATGAGGCAGCATGGGATTTGGTGGAGTTGCGGGTACGGAGAAGACCCATCGGGAGCAAATGGGTGTTTAAAAAAGAAGATGAATGTAGAAGGCAAGGTGGAAATACAAAGCTCGATTGGTAGCGAAAAGTTATTCCCGAGGTGTCGGGAATTGATTTTGGTGATATTTTTTCTCCCTGTTGCCAAGGTTACTTCTATTAGATTACTTTTATCCGTTGTCTGCATTTGATTTTGAGATAGAATAGATGGATGTGAAGACAACATTTCTTCACGAGGGGATCTAAAGAGGAGATCTACATGAAAGCAACTCTGAAGGATTTATGGTGAAGGAGTAAGAAAGAGACTAGCATGCGGAGTTGAAGAAGTCTCTCGTATAAGTAAACTTGTACTGACCAAGGATGTGGTATCGTAAAGTTTGATACCTATATACGAGGACTTGGCTTCACTAGAAGCAAGGAGGATCGACGTGTTTATTTTTGAAATTAATTGGTGACCATGTTATTTATTTGGTCTTGTATGTGGATGATATGTTGTTGATTGGAAAATGACAAAGAAATTATCCAAGATTTGAAGACCCAACTATTCTCCAAATTCGACATGAAGGATCTTGATGCCAAAATTATATTTTTGGGCATGGAAATTAAGAGAGATCGAGCAAAGAGGAAGCTGCGGGTTAAACCGTAGGAAGTATGTCGAGACTATATTGCGGAGGTTCAATATGCATGATAGTAAATCGGTGAAATGTTCCTATTCTCGTAGGTGTGCAAAATGCTATCTTAGCCGAACAGTGTCCCAAGACACAAGAAGAAGAGGAGAATATGTCCCAGTGTTCCATATGCAAGTGCGGTGGGTAGCTCGATGTATGCAATGGTCTGTACTAGACCAGACATTGCACATGCAAAGGAGTATTGAGCGTAGTTTATGTCGAAAACCCGAGGGGAAGGAGCATTGGACGGCAGTGAAGCGGGCTTTCGGAATGTTTACGTGGCACTAGTGATTATGGCTTGTGCTACCAAGAAGGCACCAGGATTGGAAAGAATGTTGGACATTCGTGGTTTTGTTGATGCGCTGGTGGAGATCTGTGACCAAAGAAGATCTACAAGTGGGTATGTGTTTTAGCCTCACTTTGGAGGTGCATCAGTTGGATGAGTAAAAGACACATAGTGGCTCTTTCGACTACTAGAGCAGAAATATATAACGATGCCACTCATGCAAGCAGAGCAGTTGTTCTGCGGAGATTGTGTTCAAGTATGGGGTTGGTACAACAAGCTATGGGATAGTATGATGATAGCCACGGTGCAATTTTCTTGGCTAAGAACCACCTTATCATTCAAAGACAAAGCACATTGATGTTCAATATCACCATGCAGATATGTTGAGGGTAAAAGGGTGTTTTTTTAGGCAAAGGTGGACACTTTGGAGAATGTTGCGAATGCATTGACGAAATTTGCTGAGCACTCAAAGTGTTCTCTCGTGTAGAGAAACAATGGGTGTTGAAGAGTGGCCCAATGAGCTAACTCTCTTGTGGCTCATGGAAAGAAAAGAGCAAGTGGGAGAATGTTGGGTATGTGTTATATTCTTTCTCACGACTAGCCCCATGCGATGTACTTTGTGGGCGCAACGTTACCGGGGGGCGGTAGCCTGTCGGAATCTAGCAGCACCTCGGCAAATTTTTTTGAGTATGCGGTCCCACTCATGACGGACCCACCCATGTTTTGTGCATGAGTTTTGCACATGGTTTTGGGGTAAGATGGTTTTTCGACCCTCGTATTTTGTAGATCCGGTTAAGGGAACTACGGTTATGTTTCTAATCCGGGGTTAATGGATTGGGGTTTATGCATGCTGCCTGCATGTATATATATGTGTTGTAACACTAAAAGGAACATAATGAAAAATCAAAAATTTGAGTCGTCCCGATTTGGGATCCGAGGGGAAAATCTTTGTGTTTATCTGTTTTATGTGTTATGCTCTCGCTATTGTTTATTTTTTATTATAAGATACATGTGTGAGATAATTCTACGTTGGGGGTTAAAACCTACAGCCAGAGTCCTATGAGCCAAGGACATCAACCTAAAAAATGTTTAGAGTCATTTGGGCGAGCTGAGTATCAAAAAAGTACCAAAAACATGCAAAAAATCAACTTTCTACCACTATTTTCGGAAGTTGGCGTTGTGCCTGGCACTGGTCAGTCTTGGGAGAAGTGGGTTTCTCACTAGGAAAATGGACACCAATATTAGAGAATTTTGGAACATCAGAATGGAAAAATATTTCCAGCGAGCTCTCGTGGATCTCATTTGGACAGCAAGGAAGGCCTCGAGAACTTCGATTGCACCGAAAGACCTATGTTTCCTGATTTTGGCTCTACACCCTTGCCAAAAAGTCAGCAGACACTTGGAGTTAATGAAAAAGATATTTTGATGGTTTTTTGAGGAAAATCACATCCAGGAGTTTGGTTGAGGAGTTATGTTACCAGCTATTTTTGCTTTTTATTAAGTTAGATGTTTTGTGCCTTGGGCCTTACATGGTCTCTTTGGACAAAAATGGCATTTATGATTTAATTAATGATATTTTGGAGACGCTATGCTAGGGTTTTGGTCCTCCTTTGCAAGTTAAATACTACATTGGGAGCCTGCTATTTGTTTTGGTTTGATTTTTTTAGACTTATTACATAGACTTTGAGTTGAGGAGAAATTGGCTTTGGAGTGTTATGAATGCTTTGGTTGGATGACAATGGGGCCATTTGCACACTGATTCGTGAAACTGTGGCTAATGGTGATGTATTTCTAAATTAGTGCTTGTTTCTATTATGTTATCATTTTTTTCATCTTTCTCCTTGTAGTAGAATAGAAATTTATGTTAAGAAATGTCGTTTAGAGACACCTATAGCATGCATCACGCTTTCTATTGCACCCATGTATGTTTTCCTCTTTGCTTGAGTTAGTTTGAGAGATTCTTAGTTGCTCTCTAATCCCACCCGAGCTTGTTTATCTCCAACAATGAGTTTAATGAGAGTCCATGTCAAAGATGTTTATGGTTATCCCCTGCCTTTGGTACTGACTTTCCAAAACATTGTTTTTGAGGTCTTCTCTTTGAGACTATTGCTTAAATAGGGTTTGAATGAGGAGGTTTATGGTTTTCCCACTGCCCTTTTGTCCATCTTGAATGGTTGCTTTGAGAAGTTATTTGTAGTATGATTAAGGAATTTTAGGAGTTACCTTTGCTTTGATCATTACTATGTGCTGTGAATGTTTTCTTTGCTTGAAGGTGAAATCACTAGAAGAGAATTTACAGGATTTGTTGCTGTATATGGTTTGTACGGGTACATTTGTCTGATGTTTACTTGCTAGTTTGAGTCGAGAAGCTTATGGTATGCTTTGTCTTTGGTTATTTCTTTATGCATGGTGTTCTTAAAAGAATTTTCTTGTTATAGAACACGTTAAAGGATTCTTAACTACCCTTTAAACCTACTAATCTCCTGATTTGTAGTTCACTTCACTCTACATAAGCTTTAAAGATCCATTTGGATTTTTATACTTGCCCTACTCCAGAAACACCCTTGACACTATTGTTGCACCTTTCAAGACCTTTTGTAGACCCCATAGCCCAATGGTCTAAACCTCTCTTACTCTACCTATGCTGCTTGACAAGCGAGCCCAAACAAACAAAACAAACAAACCCTAGTCCTAACATAACTGAGCACTAAAATCAAAAACCCTAAAATCAATCAAGTTCACATCTTTCATACGAAAATATGAGAGAGCCCTCTCTGAGCTAGGAAGGCTGGGTCCTGGGACTCCCAAAGGCGGTTTGATGTTACCCTTGTAAAGTTGGTCTTTCCGCTGCGACAAAGTGCTGGGGACCTAGCGGTGGCTCTAAAATGATGGAGGCTACTTTGAAATTTCCGCCATTTTATGCGTAGGGTTAGTTAATTATTGGGCGCCAGAGTTGGGGGCAACTCCTAATTTCTTGCACATAAGCACGGTTACATATAAACTCGGATGAGTAATATTCTTAGTGCATAATTCAAGGATTAAGGGTCTAATAACCCATGCTTAACAAAAAATTGCGCTCTTATCACCAACTCACTTTGCTCTTGGTCTTGTGGCTTGGTCTCATGGGGAGGATGGCCCCCTCAAAAGCACTGCACAGTTTCTTTTGCATATACATCGGATGCATATGATATTAAGTTCGATTGAATATACGGTTTACGTGACGATGGCGGAGAGGCTATTGTGGGGGAGATCGTGGGGTCGACCCCAAAGCTACGCGCATCCTTGTGTTAAAATTTTGTGCCAAAAACATATATAAAACCTTTGAATATATTGATTTTAGACTTTGGCTTTGAATATGTGCTACACCATAGCTTGGAGATTTGGTTAAAAAATAATGCGGCCATATAAATTCAATCTTGTCACATCAAACCTTTCGTATGCCTCCCAATATATGCCATGCTCAGAATTTGGGTTAAATTTGATATGCACCAGATATAATATATCATATGCTCCACCATATAAATTAAATCAGCCATGTAATATATATTCAACCTTGGACTATACGGACTTTGAATCTTGGCATAAAATTGAAAGTCGCAATTTACGACCATGTTAGAAATGAAAATTCAAATTTACATGATAGGGTCCCGCCATAGGGGCATGTGGTGGCCCTTACGTGCACGTTTGTTAGCCTGCTGATTTGGCTTTGTCCATCCATATATATTGAGATTAAACTTTGCATGAGAAAACCATTTACTCACCTTCAAACCTTGACGGAGAGAATCTTGCGGTGATACTTATCACGGTGTCATGGGACAAAATTGGGAGAAAACCCAAATTTTTACCTTTGGCCCTTTTGTTTGACCATTTTTAATTCACCTGACTTTGACATGGTGATTAGTAGGCTCTAGCTTCCTCATGGGAGACTCATTTTGTAGTGGTATTAATTGCATCGGATTCCGGCTATGGTCCCGTCCGAGTCATTCTAGTTTGGTGCTATTAAGAGCACTTTTAAGTTTTGGCAAAATATTTTCTCCAAATCGATTCGATCACTCCATTCTCACTAACATTCTTTTGGACCACAAAATCTAGTTATCTCATGATATCTGAACACTCCTCTCTTTCCCAAGCTCTATATTCTTGATTTTACTTGGAAAAAATCTCCATGAAAAACCACTTTGGTTCGACGACATACCTTGCCTTGTAAATGGATTTTCACTTCAACCAATGATCTCCTTTTGTTGTTGACCCAATCAACACTTTTTGGCTAGTGCTTGATAAAAATACTTTATTTTGTACTAAATCGATCCCTCGGTACTTGGAAAAAGTGTCCAATGGCCTTCCTTGAGAATCATGTTCCTCCTTTGCACAAACATGAATTTGATGCAAACTTCTCCTTGAGCTACTTTTCCAAAGTTAAAGTCCCATCGAGTGAACTACAACAATGATTTCCAACATCGGTAATAATAAGAAAATAAATGACCATTCTTTTACCTTCACGGTTCCAAAGTCACATCTATAATAATGCATCGCCATCTCCTTCTCTTCTTGATGTCAACACATAAAATGGTCTACAATGGTCCACAAAATTTTTTCCTGCAATTTTTTTAGCATCTTGTCCCTCTTTCCATCATCCTCTAGTTTGACATGGTGCTCATGTCATAGATTTCGAGAATGAAGGCTAAACATGAGGCCTCTTGCTCGAAGTGGACCTTCCCAAAATCTCGCGACATCTTGTCACAAACACAACCATCAATCTAGAAAAACACATCATAGAAGAAAGAAACATAATAACGACATATCATTTTTCTCTTCAAAGAAACAAATGTCACATCATGTGAACATCTCCATGTACTCTTAAATCTTGGTGTCAAACATATCGACCAAACACAAGTCGAAAAAACATGCCTCTTCAAACATGCTGACTCTCAAGTCAAACAAGCATAAACATGTATAACAATTCTCAACTCTCTCCTAAAGTGATGAATTACAAGTACAGAATCCCATTTCATGTAAAAGTACTTAAATATTTGAAATAATAAATTTTCTCAACAGAAGTGAGTCAACATACTCCACTCTCAAAACACCTTCCTAGTATGAAAGCATGTAACATGCATTCAGTTGGAAAAAGAAATGCATCAAACACTAAAAGACACGCAAAGGCCCTTTAAAGTGGATAAGAAATATAACCATCTCTTACCAAACCATTTCAATGGTGCTTCATTCGATTGCACATCATCATCATGTGAATCATTCGATCACATCAGATGCTGGAATCCTCTTTCCATTCTTGTCAATCGCTCTCTCCTCCTTCTTCAAATGTCATGGGTGAATTGTTGGATACAAAGTCCAACACTTGTCTACAATATGACCTTGCTTATGGAAATGAGTACACAACAATTTCATATTCTTTTCAACATGGTTTCCATTATCCAATGGAACTTTGGATTTTTCCTCCTTTGTTTGAAAATTTCCCTCGTGCATGGAAATCTTAATCCAACATCTTGAAACATTATGGTTATTCAAACCACAAAAGACATACATCAAACTTTCTCCAAATCTTGTGTGAGAATTTTCCATGTTTATCATAATCAAAAAGCAACTTGATTAAAGGCATATTTATACCTTGAACATTCACCTTTGTCGCCTTCTTGAGGAGATGAGATTTGATGAGGTGAGTAGGCTCTCTTGAGAATACCAACAATGCATTCAATGACTTTGAGAGCTTTTGTAATGTCCCGTTTTTCGAGGAAAAATCACAAAGTACGTACCGGTAGATTGGCTGTGAGGAATTTCTGGTTATGTCTCCTTCCAAAGAGAGGGAGAGAACCGAGGCTACGGCACTAACTGAGGTCTGTCTGTCTACATATATGTAATTATTGCTATTCTCGAGTGCTTGCTTAGACAAGCTCCTGAGGGCCGTTGTATAAGGAAAGCGAGATGTGAAAATGGAAGGCCTCACTACTAGAATGCCTTAGAACATATATATTTCGACCACTCCTATGCAGAATGTAAGCTCAAATAAATAACCTTAGCGAGTCATTCGCAGGATCTCCCAGATGAACAAATAGCTAAAAATGGCGACGACATGTAAGCCGCAATAGGCTGTCTCCACAACTTATTTGTATAAGTGAGACGTCGAGGGTCCATTAGAGTGACTCAATATATGACTCAGATGTATAGTGAGCGGAGGTAAAACAAATGAGATACTAGCTCATATAAACATATCTCCCAAAACAATATGCCTCAATCCTAGCTTCGAAAAAACCCGTAGTCTAGCTCATGCGAGAGAGAGGCGGAAAGCAAAAGAACAATGTTATTCCTACTAGGTTTTCTACGGTAAATAAGTGAGGAAATATCAGATCTGAAATAAACGAGCATCCAATGGCTAAGTAAATGTGATTCCTTTCCTCTTTATTCACAATAAAGATCACCCACAAGGAGGTTCATGGAAATACAAAGTGTACAAGTGAAAATGCGCAAAGTATATGTGGTATGGAAAACACGATAGCTGGCTGCTATGAACATTAATATGTCGCGAAATGTGAAAATACAAAAGAGGAATGGAATATAGAGCTTTGCTAGGAGAGAAGGGTTGGCTTTCTCCAAAGAATAAGCCCTCGATCAAGGGATCCAAACGCGGCCTGACTCTGCTCTCACAAAAATAACGTAGTTTTACCCAGTGAAGCTGCGTTGTCATGGATGGAACATAAGTTGGCCACATGCCAAGATCTGAAATGAGCTTTGAAATCTCCTATGCGACTCCCTCAGTGCATGAGAGGCTCCCTCCACGTTTCGGGCCAAATGCACAAGAGAAAGATGTTGCCCTTGTTTTGAATGTTTTGAATTTTGAATAAAGAGAAGATTTTTGGGTTGCGGAACGACACATGGCAGGTTGCAACAAAGTCGACAAACTAATGGTGAATGAGCGGAGCTATCTGAGTTGCTGAGGAAATAGGAGATAGCACCGAGAAAGCGGAGATGAAGAGAAGATACGGACGGAGGGAGGCGGGAGAGAAAGTGCGTGCATGAGCAACGAGCGGAAAGCCGGACGGCAGAAGAACGCATGAGAGGAACTGGCGGTTGTGATGGCGAGTGAATAAATAGCCATCACTTGTGCTGAAAGAAGGGGAAGAATTGAGTATTTGAAGAGGATTGAGCGAGATGCTTTATAGAGGGAACCCATTCGAGCTGTGATATCTTTGTAGGTTCCTGAGGCTTCTCTTATCTATCTTTACTGTCCTATAGGAGCATACTGTAACGAGTCTTGTGCAGCTCTTACTACTATTGAGTGATATAACTATGGATTTGGTGAAGATTATAAATGCGGTTACGCGAGTTAATGTCTTATTATATGAGTTACATGCATGCATGATGTCTGCTACGTTATAGCCTAAATCTACCTCGGAGAATTTGAAGGACGCGATTTCGGGGTAACATCAAACCACGCTCGGTGCGGTAGCTAGCCCTACTAGGAATGAGGAGGGAGCTCTCTGCGGGTCGATCTCAGAGAAAAAATAATCAATAGGGATTGAGATGAATTGAAATTAAAACTAATTTTAGGCTAGGTATATAAGTGAAGGAGTTTGATTGTGTTTTTGTTTTTGTTGGATCAAAGGGAAAGGCGAGTTTTGGGGCAAGGAAGAGAAAATGTTTTGATGCTTTGGATTGAATGAATGAATGGATCAGACCGGTGAGGGAGCTTAAGAGAGAGACAGAGGGTCTCAAGGGTCCTCCTCGAGACTGAGATGGACTGTGGAAAATTGAACAAAACCAGGCGAGACAAAACAAAGCTAATGAATTCCACCTTTAACAACACCGGTTATGTAGTTCAAGAGAAGAAAAGAGAAGGGAAAATGATACAAATAAACATAAATGATGACTTAAAATTACATAGAGAAACACACCAAAGCATCAAAAACAAAGAGCCATATGGATCCCAAAGGAAGTCTTGCAAACCACTGGTACTATTCCTTTGCAAAAATTGCGGAGAGATGAAATGTACAATGAAGTGCCAAGCAATCCCAAGTGTCCAATCACAGAAAATAGGCAGAAGAAATTACCTGATATAGACAAATCCTAACTCAATCCCATGCCTCTGAAAGGTCAGAGCTCATTATTCTAGGGTGTTTCAACCATATCTAAAGCTGGGAACTAAGAAATGCAAGCAATGAAACAAACTTGCCTCTATACATTTCCTTTTGGTGAATGAGATCTTCTAGAATGAAGTAAAAATGTGTACCAAAATTTCATCGTGGTCATGAAATTACATCAAAGGTACTACAAAGATTACATGAAAAAGTGGCGGCAAAAACTGAGCAGGCAAATTCTGAAATTTCTTGGAAGTGAGAAAAATAGGCCAAGTCACTCTTGTGCGCGCGCACTTTGGAATCTCTATGCATAGCACAAGTTTTGGAGCTGATTTTCGAGGCCCACCTACCGAAAGTGCAGTTGAGGCGTGGATAGCTTGTTAGAAAATCCTCACTTGCACAATACTTTCCAACACAAGTGGAGATTTGTTGATTTGGTTGCCATGTTTCTCCAAAAGTTAAATCTCCCGAAACTATTTAGCTCTACGTAGCGTGTGCAAAAGGTGGCGGAAAGGGCCATCCCAGGAGTGTTTTTGACCCTTTGAGGCGACGAGACAGTGATGAAATCCTTAGGTAATCCCATAGAGAATGCATAAATTTTCATAAAAAACCCAAAAATGTAAAGTTTTTCCCTCTGAAGAAGTACACCCGATTATAAAGCTGCGGCATGAGAGTGGCGCTATGCGTCGGGTAGGAAAATGCTGTTTTGGCTTACCAAAAAATTTCAAAATTGACATAATTTTTTTCCCAAATTTGCTTGAAATTTGGAAATTTCAGGAGGTCCCACATCGAAGCACTATGCTTTGAGGCGAAAGAAGCTTTGGCAAAAATTTGGAGCCTATCATACTTTTTATGCCGCCTTAATGCCTTCTTGGTGCGTGCGGTTCGGTGGTGAAATCCTTGTGTCTTGTTCATATGATGTTTGAGTCGTCTGTCTCCCTTAATGTCCATGCAAGGTGTATGTTTGAAAGCATTTGAAAAGGATAATTTGGTACCCTTTGTTTCAATGCCAAATATGTGCCAATTAGGAAGGGTGTGGGAAATAGTACGGTGGGGACCTTTGAGGGTGTTGTCGAAGTGGTACTTTGTCTTTGGAAAGCTTTTTGATTTGACAATCTTTGGGAGAAGGGACAACCACGGCCGTTTGGGGAAGTTGAGGTTTTGAGAATGCACACACATGAAATGGGAAGGGGAAAATGACAGAATGATTTGGGATGTCTGAGGGAATAGGGAGGAACTAAAATGATAGTATGGCGGTGAGAGAGAAGTAATGAACAATGTGGGGAAAGACGAAGTATTTTGGCACCAAGATCAAACTTTGAAACCTCGGATTCAAACCCTAAGAGAAAAATTTCTAACAAGAGAATAGGGTTTTATGTTTTCAACATTCAAAATGTCATATTCTTCATCAAACAACTTTCCGAAACATAAGCTAATAGCAATTCACGATCCTCACAAACTTACTCGGAGCACTTAGGAGGTTGAGTTGATTTGAATTTATGGAACGGTGGCTTAAAGTTCTTGTGTTTCGGCCCATGCTCCCGCACGCACGACCCGAGTGCACCACACTCCTTGTATGCACCGCACACATTTCAAAATAAACACGATGATGGGCGGCTCTATGCGCCGCGACCTTCCTCCATATGCGTCGCCCACAACGAAATTCAATACACGGTCCGACCTCCGAAATCACTAATTTCACTTCCTCCCACGATTTTCTTGGCTTCACTCTTGTCTTGGCTTGCAAATGGATTGTAGAAACAATGAAAATATCTTATATGCCCAATTACTTTGATTTTTGTTTTATAGAAACCCACTTTCTAATGTTTGACTTTGGCACTTTTTCACATTTTTCAGAAATAAACTCTCGTTTTGCTTGTTTCCTCTTTGATTTTTTGGGTTGAATGGCGAAAAATTTTGTCTATTTTTCACGGGGATAGTGGCATGGGATTTGGCAAAGGCGACCGAGTGCTGCACACCGAAGATCTTCACGCGAGAAAAACTTTTAGAGAAAATTACATGGAATTTATTACGAAAAGACAAAATTGATGATTTTTCTTTCAAAACGAGGGTTTTGAAAAAGAAGAATCATGATCAAGTATATGACGATGAAATTTTTTGCGATAGAAAAATTATTCGAAGCTTCCTCATCGTGCTGCTTTGGCATTATTGGACATTTACGAAGACTAAATTTGCAGAAAACCACTGAACCTAACAAGGCGACCTAAAAAAGACTCTCTGCCCGCAAAAGACCAAACATTGGTGTCGATGAGGCAGGAAATGATTTTGATGAACTTTGATGAACGGATACGAACCGAGCGGTACATGACATGAAGGATATAAGTGAAAAGACCCTTCGATCGAGATGATCCATGCTCACTAATGGAATGCGAGGAAATTTGACATATTTGGATGAGACACCTAAAATGAAATGCAACAAAAGAGATTTTGCAGTCTCACGTGACGGAGGGATGAAGAGATCGGCTCTAACATTGGCTCCAGTGGGGATGGTAGCAGCTCAGGAGGTGCCAAGAACTACAAATTTACGGGAGAGTAGGCCGGTTCCTTCGATCCATTGGGCTATGGAGTCTATAATTTTGAAAAAACAACACAAGACTCTTGACTAAATTATTGACTAAAAATTGAGCTCAAAGCCGAAACTCAATTTTGAAGCGAAATAGTCGAAAAATGTGACTTGACAAACTCAAATCCATGCTGAAATAAATCTTGCGAATTATAGCCTTCACTTCGGACAAAGGCGAAGAAAATGTCATCATCACACTTGCGATGAGACTGAAATTGAATGGTATGTGCAGGTGACAATGTAAACGGTAGAAAACATCTCGGAGCGAATGACACCGCTTGAGGCGGTTGACCATTGACCGGCCCTCTAGAAAATCTTCCCCGTTCATCTCCCTTGAGAAGAAAAGCGTCGAACCCACAGATGTGCGGCAATTTTAAGGGTCCCTTTCAAGATGCTGATTTTACCGTGCTTACCCATTTCCTCGTTTCTTGCATCCCAATTTGGCACCACTTCTTCCAGGTGAAAATTTTTCCACTTTTGTATTTTTCGCATACGCTTAGATTTTCTTAATTCTCTCCTACGACTTGAATGTGTTTTGAAAAAAATTCTTCTCTCATCTTGCTACAAATGGATCATTTTGATTTATTCTTCTTTGCATATGATCATCTTCCTTGCTAAACAAACTACCTAATCAGATGTTTTGACCACCGGAAGCCTTGCGAGAGAGGTGGGCAGCTTTCGCGTCAACTCCATAAACTAACTCAAGGGGGACATACCAGTGGATTTTTTCATGACTCACCTCGTGCTGCCCAAAGTGCATTGAAAGCCAGCTTCTTATGCCAACTTTTTCTTGTTTTTATTTCCGACGTGACTTTTTAATGATGTTGACCAAAGATTTGTTGGAAGGCTTCTGCTTAATCCGATGCTTGCGGACGATAAAGCGGTTGAGTGTCCCAAAATGATATGATACTTGTCTCAAAACCTCAACCATAATTTTTGATTTGAAAAGCGCATGCCGTTATCGATGATTAACTTATTAGAAGACAGGCGAAAACGAGATAAAATGTTATTCTCAAGGAAGAGAATTGTGCGAGTCCGTAGATGGTGCCTGAGTGGGAGTGCTTCAAATCCATTTCGTGAAATAATCTATCGCCGTTAGGATCCATCCTATGTTGAGGTACAGAAGAAGTGGGATGAATTTCCACGATGAAATCCAAACCCCATTGTTAGAAAAGGAGCTGCTTACCTCAATGGGCTTAAGCGTGCAAAGCTGCAATTTTTACACGCCTTCCTTCAAAAATGCGACCATTAAGTGACGACTTTGTGACGGTCTTATACACATGTCGACATAAAGTGTCGGCCAATAATATACGCCAGCTCTCAAAAATATTACAATGGCGGTTGTCTTCCCAAAAAAAGGTATTGCCAATCCTCATATCGAAAATCCTCCATAGCCTACTTTGCTTCTTCTTCCATGACAGTTTTAACAAAACACCAGGAGATCTTTCCAATAAAGTGAATTATTTTAGAACACAAAACTTAGCGGCCTTCAGCTTGAGAGTTCTACTTTTGTTTCTAGCCATGCCCAGGAAGCGGTGGTGAAAATTTTTGAAGCACATATACAAATATCTAAATACCCAGGGAGAAAGCCTGACATACTTTTTGATACTCGGGCGATGAACTTTTTCCTCATTGTCCTCGAGACACTAGCTGTGATAATGAGATTGATGTCGCAGAGAGCATGTAAATTTCGATTCGGCCATTAGCTTTGCCGAGTCCTTGTCCTTTGATAAGCTTTGTCGGGCTTTATCTCCACGTGCATACTCCAACAAGGCTAACTTTGCAATCCATATGCCTACGTCTCCCATGCTGGGTCTGTTTGCACTTACGCATCCTTAACGATGCGAGTGTTAGGAACATAAGCAATAATGCGAGAATGCGGGAATATATGCCTCGAAAATCGCTTTCCAACTCCTTCACAGAGAGCAAGAGATTGACTTTTCAATTATGTTACATGTTCAAAGGCTGCACATCTCTTGTGGATGCGGCTGAGAGTGGTTTTTCATGCCCATCTCTTTCTTGCGTGATACTACGCCAGTAGTACTCAGAAAAGAAAATGAAAACAAAATAAAATCACGAGTGTATTAAACGGTGATCAAAACGGAGGCTGAAGAAAGAACCAACTTCACAAGATTGAAAGACTTTACCACCTCCTCGAGACCATTTTAATACGCTATCCTTCTTAAGCATGTTTGTAATCTCTCTTAAATGTTCGACAAGGTTAGGCACAAAGTGAGGCGTAAAAAAAATAATCTTACCATTAAAAGGCTTGAATCTCCTTCTTGTTAACGGGAGAAGATCAATTTGTTGAATAGCTCCAACTCATCTTCGAGTCAATGCGGATGCCATCTTTTGAGATAATATGACCAAGAAGTTTTCCCTCATCCTTGGAAAACAAACTCTTCTTCGGATTGAGTGACCCTCGTACTTTACTTGCATCAACTTGAAAAACAATTTTTCAAATGGTAAAGGTGCTCTTCATACGGGGTAGGAAAAGGCTTGTCGGATCCTCGAAGATACACAACTAGGAAAACATCTTTCATCATTCGCAAATTCCACGTCCATTGTGCTGACATGTCGCACCCGGCATTCTTCAGACCGAAGGCATTTTTAGCATAATGGAGAAGAAAGTTCCCCACGGAGTGAGCGGCATGTCTCTATCATCCTCATGGACCAAAATTTGGTTATGTCGGACAACCATCAGTAGTAGTCAGAAACATACTGAGATGCTCCAACTACTGACGCTGAGTATGTGATCCATGCTGGGAAATGGATAATTTTGTGCAAAGTATAGCTTATTAGGATTCCTAAAATCAATGCACAAACGAATCTCACACAGTCTTCTTCATGAACGGGCACCAAATTGGAAATCAATGCGAAAAATCTTATAGGAACAATGATACCGAGCGTTAGCATAGTCTATTCCACCTCCTTCTCTGTGAGGGCAGCAACTTCGGATTTATCACTTCTCAACCTGCTGGTGAGCGCTGATTTGGCTTGATAGGAATGGTGTGCATGAATTATGTTGGTATCATATGTCTTCAAATGCTGAATATTCCCAAGAAAAAACATCAACAAAAAGAAGACAACAAACCAAATATTTTGCTTTTTACCTGCTGGTGGCGATGCTTTGGAGCAATTTCACCATATTTGGATTTTCATCTAATCCAATGTTCACGTCTTCAACTCCCCTTTCGAGTTGGCCGCAGAGGTTGGTTTTTCTAGCTGACGTCATCTTGATAAAAAATCTCTTCCTAAAGGTATATCAAACCCTTAGGAATGACATTATCTTTCGAGTTTGCAATACTTCCATGCGTTTTATTTTCACATCGGCGTCATCATCATCATGTTCCATGTCAATTGAAGTATCTTTGCGTTTGCCTTTGTTTTTGCGAGAAATTCATCAATCTCATCATCATCTTGGAATGTGTTGCCAGCCTGCCTTTTGGTTGTCAGGGATAGTTGGACGATGTTTCACATGAATTTCAAACTTGTTACCGAGTTCATTGGAATCTTCAAATTACTTTGCTGCCTTAGCAAGTGCATTTGCAAATACCATTACGAATACGAGGGATACAAGTCAAAGTATGAGTGCGAAAACAATTTCAAGATATCAAGAACATCATTTCGGTAAGCACGCATTCGAGGATGCTTAGCTTTGAAATTCACCCTTCACTTGCTTAATTACCTTCTCGGAGTTGCCATACATTGCAATCCTCTTAGCATTTCAACTTTCTAAGGATTTTTAGACCAGCGATCAAAGCTTCATATTGCGCTTCCATTATTCGAACAATCAAAAAGGCTGATTTACTAAGCACGGAGACACTTACATTACTCGGTACCTTGTTTGCGAAAGAAAAAGGCGCCGCATACCCAAATACCGGTCCCGAGCGCCATCACTTCCATGCGCACCATTGAAATCCATAGTCCATAAACCATCTTCATCTTCTTCCAAGTGCTGAAAATTGTGTTTTCTGCTGTTATTTACTGCTTGCTGTCCATCAAACTTTACTGCTATTTGTCGGAAGGTTGGTGCTCGGCCAGAAACTTTCAAGTTCTTGCCTTTCTTTCATCAAAAACTTCTCTAAAATTTTTACGCCAATCTCCCAGGAATGTCCTCTGGGTCAACTAGCGACTGTCTACATCATTGAAACTATCCCAGGAATACAAAACAAAATATTCTAAAATGCCAGCATGTACACAATTAATCGGATGATTTACCGGTTTCTCATCCTTGCGGTAGATCATATAATTCATGCTGGAGAGTATAATCTTCCTCCTTGACCCCGAACACGGGGAATGGTAGCATAGGAGAAATCAAGTTGTAATGTTCCCTTCAACTTCTCTCCCCAAGATTTGGAAAGAAGCATGCAAAATCTAGGAGGAATATCCGCTACAAACACATCCCATCAAAATGTTCTTAGTTGGAATGCGATCTAAACTAACCACCAAATATTTGATAAGCCCGATGCATCTTACTCTGCTTTGGAATCAAAGAATAAAGATCGTGATGTTTCCTAGTGATGTCCAATCCCAATTTCTCCATTATTTCCCTCGGCATGAGATTATGAGACGCTCAGGAATCAAACATGGCATTATGCAACACAAAATCATGCAGTGTCCGAGAAATCTGATATAAAGGAGGCACATCACTATCGGGAAGACTCACCAGCAATGCTTGTGATCCAAAGCCTCAACTCGGGTTGATCACATCTTCCACATTCACCATGTCTGGAACATTGGATCGAGTCAAAAGTGCTAGATGCTTGAAGCCCTTGTAGCTTCTAGCTTTCTCATCAACTCAATCAAAGGAATGGAAACTTTTAACTTAGCAATCTCACTCTCTAAGTTAAAAGGCGAAGTTTTTTCTACCTCTTTGGGCTGGAGCATCCTTCTTTTCATCTTTATCCCTCGATACAATTGGCTTTGATTAGATATTTCATTTTATCGCGATGGAGACTTGATAGTAGTAGGATCGGCCTACATCTTTCCCTTCTATACGTGCGATGGGTGCATCATTTCTTTGGTCTTTGAAACTTCCTTTCTCTTTTTGGATCGGGTTGATAGGCACATCTATGTTTCTAAGTGGGCTCTATGCTCAAGTCTTTGGGCGGACTAAAGCATTCATATAACCTCTACGATACTCATACGGCTCTACTTCGAGAGCGAAGTATCATTTGCGAGATAAAATCCTCATCCTTTTGTTTCGAGTGACGTTTTACCGCCTTCACTCCTCATCTTCAGTAATAAAATTTGGCATATCATCAAGTGTAAAGAAAGTGATTTTCTTCTGCGATTACATCGTATTCATCATACGATTCGAGCCAACAAAATTCTTCGGTAAAAGGAGTTTTTACTGCTTTGGCTGTCTTTGTGCAGTTCTTGTGCTCGTGCTCTCGTTGTTTGATCGAAAGTGTGGTTACTTTCGATCCCACGGAAGTTAGGGTTCTACTGATCTGTGGTTCAGGGCTTATCAAGTAGTGATGTTTCCGTCGTCTTTTTCCACCTTGCGAAGTACTTGATCCCGAAGTGAGTACAGCATTCCTCTATTGCGACTTTCTTTCTTGCTCTCAACATCTAGCTCTCTTGTCATTCCAGTTAGCTTTCAACACTTACTTGCAATTTTCTAACGTCTCACTCCAAAGTGGGCGGATCTCTTTCTCATGATGAATGAATAGTATGTACTGGATCAAAAATATCTAGAAACTTAAGCAAAGCTAACTTCTTAGATGGCCTTAAATCATCGGGAATTGCATTGTAAACCGCATTAAATGCTGATACAATAGTCTTGGGCGACTCACCTATGTTGCGCTTGATCTTGGTATATTCAAAAGTGATACGATCGAGGATATTTATTTACTTCCCAACGATCTTAAGAATTTTTCTTTGTGGCCCTGACTAATGTATGCAATACTTCTAGAGGCATACAAGCCTGCTGAACCATTTTCTCACTTCACCTCCAAAAGTTTGCACAAACAATCTCATGGTCACATTTTCTTCATCGATTTCATGAAGATCAAAGAGAAGTCTTGCCATTCTATCGATATGTTCTGGCGGCGGTGACACTTTGAGGAGTGCTGCCATCAAAGCATTGGGATTTTACTTTGATAATCGGCGGGCATAGCATCCAAGTTCGAGGCATGACAAGGGGTGCGAGATACGCGTCGTACTCTTGGTGGATTTATAATCTGTCTTGGAGAAACGAGGTGGAGTAAGGACACGGTCGGATGTGATGTGTGTGTGTGCGGTGTGGATGGAGGCGATACTACTATAGATTGTTGATCGAGGGATAGATGGTTGTACGAGAATGGTAGGAATGAAAGGAGAGTCGGGTATGAACTTGTGAATCGAAGTAACATGCGGTGGCCCAAGAGTTTCGGATGCGAGATTCTATAAACTCGGGAATGTTTGTTGCCACAATGGAGTTTTGAATATTCAAAATGTAGCATCGTGGATGCTAACTTTCGTTCAATTTCAAGATACTTGATAAATCTGGGATTTACTACGGTAGTATCAATGTGGCGCTTTCGCAGTTTAGTCTCAAACGGCGACAACTCAAAGTGCATCGTCAAATTCTAGATCTTCAAGATATTCCAAACACGGTCGGGACATGAATGAGATTTGAATAGAGGAATCACGAGACTTTCTGTGAAAGGATGTGGAAATCGAGATTGGGATTCTCATACTGCGGAGGTGGATCGGGATACTGATTTGCTACTAGTATGTGCTACACGGAAAGCTTCGAGTGTGTTGGATTAATTTCAAAATCAAAGGGACAAAACCAACTTGTTCGAGCCTATCAAATTCTAGGCTCATCACCCAAAAGTCTAGAAACGATCTATTGTATTGGGGAAAGTCACGAGTCAAGTGTCACGTTCACAAGCTAGGCTGGAGATTGGCGGAAGCAACGTTTATCTGCTTTCGCTAATGCAAAGCAGAGTGTTTCGAGAGGCTACCTGGCATAACCGGAGCTCAGTCCGTGGCTTAGAAAACAAACAACACCAACAAAGAGAAAATCATTTTTCTTTCTGCACGTATGTAGTTGCCACTCTGTTATAGCCTAAATCTACCTCGTAGGAAGGCGAGCCTCGTAACATCAAACCACGCTCGGTTTGGTAGCTAGCCCTACTAGAACAAGAGAAGAGCTCCTCTCCGGAGTCAATCTAGGCAAAAATAATAAATAGGGCTTGAAGACTTGACCCGGAAATTTCACTTCATTTTAGGCTAGGTATATAGGTGAAGGAGTTTGATTGTGTTTTGTGGATCGACGGGAAAGAGCGGTTTTGGGTGTGGGGGTTAGGCCTGGATTTTGCGAGTTACTGATTGGGGCAAGGAAGGAAAATGTTTTGATGCTTTATATTGAATGAACGAGATGGAGTAGAACGGTGAGGGAGATGAAGAGGGCGAGAGGGTCTCAAGAGTCCTCCTCGAAACAGAGATGAAAACATGGAAAATTGAACAAAACTGAGGCGGAGCAAAACAAGCTAGCTGAATTCCGCACTTTAACACTGATTTGTTTAGTAAGAAGAAAAGAGAGGAAAATGATACACATAAACATCAATGAACTTAAAATTACATAGAGAAACACACCGTCAGAAACACGAGGCCACATGGATCATTTGTTGTGGATCATTATACGCATATCCTTTTATATATTTTATTTCATCTAAAAATAAAAATAAAAATAAAAAATTCGAAAATATGCTATAGTATGAGAGTTGTCATACTTTAGCATATACTGCAATGTGTCGAATTTTTGATGAACACTAATTAGTGGTCATGGGCTGGTTCAATATGCTTGTGATTTCGAGATTAAGCCACGAGCGATAACTTCCCGAGACGGAAGTCGTGATCACAGAAAAGGGCTTATGGATAAGCTATTGCGGGGGGAGAATTAGCCCGTCGGTTATCAAATCCCGACCCCCCGTAGTTGACTAGTCAGATCTTGGTTCTGCCGTGATCAACGGCTTGGATTTATTATGGGGGGTATGGGTTAAAGTTTTCCGCCGTACTCAAAGACCCCTCGCAATGACGTCATCAGGTGAGGTGGAAAGCAGTTGTCATCCACTTTCAACTGTTTTTCCACGTCATTCCAGCATTTATTACGGATTCCCATAGCCTATTAAAGGATTCTTCCGTCCCGTTTTTGTCTATTTGTGACTGTTTTCCCTTTTTAACCGTGTCCCGCCACCTTTGCATTATCCGTTACCCCACGAATTTCTTTCAAGTTCCTGTCAGTCATGGCAAAACGAACATCTTTGGCTGGTTCATCAAACCTCAGTCCCCTCCTGGATAGTGAAAAGGATGTTCATGATATCGCGTCGTCCGACAATCATCCCCTACTGCATTACCAAGTAACCCTAAACACTGACAAATCCCCTATGTTCTCTGCTATGAAAAGTTCTGGTGTGTTGTCCGCCTGTGTTCCGAAAACTCACTTCTTCCCCGAGTTCATCTCATGGTTAGTCTCATCCATGTACCCTGGCAAATGCTTCGTCATGAATTCTCAGGGGGAAAATGTCCTGCAGGTATCAACACAATTAATGCGTCAAGCATTATGTTTTCCAGAAGATGAGACTCCATTACAGTTCTCCGAAGATTCATTGGTTCAGTATTTTGAAGATCTTTCAAACGAAGAGTTCAGTCGTTGTATGTCATTTTTGAAATCAAATCCAAAGAAAACTCAATTTGAAGGAGGAAAGTTCAGTTTGGAGGCGTTCAGTGTTCAGTATAGGCCAGTTCTTAGCTGCATTACGGAGATTTTGGGAAAAGACGATGATCACGAAATTGATAAATCAGTCTTGGGGATGTTTGCTCTAATGATGAAACCAGGGGTGGTCCTTGACATTCCGTCTTTTTGGCAGGAAGTAGTAAATTCCCAATTGATCGCCTTCCCTCTAACAGGTTTCTTCAGATTTCCATCATTGGTTGTTTACTTATTTTTGTATCAAAATGTTGAAGAGTTCATGAGTTTGGGTTTAAATATAGTTGATAGTAATAAAAATAAGCAATCAGTTTTATTCTGGACCGATATGGTTAGAAAAGAAGAGAATGAAGTAGGGCTGTTTGAATTTGCTGACCATTTCATGTCTACTGCTTATAAAATTTTGAATGGAACTCTCCCTCCATGCTTTCTACCAAAAGCCCAGGAGTTCCTACAGTTAGGACCAAATTTCAAATTTGGAGATTGGTTTGTATTCGAAGAATACTCTGAGATAAGGCTGTATGGAGTTACAATTGAGCCTTATAGGCTCCCAACCTTTGTTCCCATGCGACTTTTCGCCCTGGAATTCATAAGGCAAAGTCATAATGTAGACCAAGTTCATTTTCTTCCCATGAAGAAAGGTTTGATGTACAAATTGCCTATGAGTGTGGGACCTTTTGTGGTCAACACGAGACAAGCTTTTGATGAAGTCTCAAAAATGTTGGAAGGGACGCAGTTGTTGTTGGGAGAAAAATGGCCTTATGATTTGCATGGAATAATTTCTCAGAAAAAGTTTGAGAATGGGTATGCTGCATTTTCCCATGTAAGTAAACCTGATCTGGAGAAACTGGCTAATCCAGGTGAGTCAAGTTCATCAAATACTAGCATTCAAACACCTGCAATTTTGGAAAGAGTGAGCAAAAGAGGTAGAGAAGATGTTATTGAAATAGATGATGAGGAGCCCCGAGAGGAAAAAAGAACCAAACTAGCAGAAGACCATTCTTCCAATTCACCTGGTTTTACTCTCCAGGTCAATGAAGAACAAGATTGCCCCTCATCTCCTAGAAGATAGGAACTTCATTTGGAAAAGGCTCCTTCAATAAAGCAAGTGTTCACACAGTTTGAGGAAAGGAACCAGAGGATAAAAGCCAATATAGAAGCACAAGCAGAGCACCATATATCTGCTGACCAAACCAGATTATTGAATGTGATGGATCAGGAAAAAGATCAGTTTAAGATGGCTCTGTCACATCCGAAAGGAATGTCCCTTGGACCTTCGGGCAGCTTTAAGGAGGTAAACATAGTCATGGATGTTAAAAAGATCCCCTTGTGGGACAAAATGAATCTTCATATGCAGACTAGGCAGCTGATTGTAAATGATTTGAGAAAGACCAATGCTACAACAGTCAAGACTGAAAACATGCTTGCAAAGGTCATCAAACAATGCAAAATGGAGAAAGCTAATGCAAGGGCATTAACAACTCAAAATGAAGAGTTGAAGAAGATCATTATGAAAATCGGTGTGGATCCAAATGATAAAGCCGCAATTCAAAAACTTATGAAAAGTGCAGAAGCGGAAATATCTTCACTAAGGAAAAAGTTAAAATTACCAGCTACAGAACACTCATTGGCGGCCGAAGTAGCTGAGGTTGAAAAGGAAAAAGAGGAATTGCGACAACAGTTATTGAAGAAAGACGAAGAACTCACTAAGGTAAAGCAAACAGCTATATCCTTACAGAATCATATCGAGAACCATACTTGTACTTTTGATTTTTCTGCAAGTGGAGCTGATCCTCAAGCCCAGGTTATTCAGCTAAACACGGAATTAAAGATGGCGGAAAGAGACTGTAAACAAGCCCAGTCAGAATTGGCCACAGTTACCAAGATGATGCAGGGATGGGAAGAAAAAGCACAGGAGAACAAGCAGAAGCTACAGAAAGCTGAGGATGAAATCAAAGAGCTCAAGGAGAAATTAAAGGGAAATATTTCTCTTATTAAAGCTAAGGATATCATCCTGGATGTAGAGATTATTTCAAAATAAAATGTGATTCCATGAACATAACCATAGAGAGACATTGATTCATATGAAAAGGAGCTGGTTATCCAGGTACAGCCATGTATTAAAGAGTTAGATCACGTAAAACTATAAAACTTTATTAATGCCAAGACAGATGAAGAGTTAGGAGATATGGGGATACAGGATAGGTACTTTTATGCTGAGGAGGTGAATAAAACGATAATAAAAAATGACCTTCGAAAGGCCGCAGAGAAGCGGTTACTGGGAATTAAAGAGATAATTAACAAATTTGATATATCATTCGACAAGTTGACGAGAACAGGTTTGCCCTCATGCTAGACAGAGAAAGGGGAGATCATGTCATGGAAGTTCTATGAAGATCAGTTGATATTTGCAAAAAGCAGAGCAGATGGCAGGCATGAAAAGACACAGGTTTTAAAGGGAGAAACGGTATTTAACTTCTTACAAAGGCATTTCCTCCTGCTATGGATGGTGAAGACATTATTCAAAGGTAATCTTACTCACAGTCAGGTTGTTGTATTTACACTGGAATATCATCGTTATAAGAATTCTTCGATGACTCAGGATAAGCTCTGGAAAGAATGCAAGAGATTTTCTATGGACACAGAAAAGGGAACTCCAGCCACTCAGCCACAAGTAGCCGTTCAGCCACAAATAGTCATTGAGATAGCCACTATTTCAGGAGCATCAGCTCACCTAGATTAGGAATTATCACATTTTATCATTTTTTAAATGAAGTCATGTAAATGTAATAGAACTTTTCCGAGGCATGTACCTCCACTACAGTGAGTAGTTAAGCAGTTAAAGTTAGTTAGAATCAATTTCGTTACTAGAAACCATTTTGGTCATATTGTATTTAAAGACAATTTGAAGAGGAAAGAAGGTTCCGAGTTTTGGACCTTGAAGCCTAATTTTGTACTGAAAAATATTGAATCAATGAAAATTTTTCCAAGTTTCCATCATTCAATTTGTGTTGATTAGTTTTCCAGTTTTCATTTCGTTTCCATATCTATGAATAAAGTACAGTGATTTGAGCTGCAGGTCTCTTGATATCTGTGTATCTAAGAGTTAAACATCCTTAATGGGCGCTCCTCTATTTTAAATTTATTGTTGCTCACTTCTTCAGGGTTTTATAATGGTAGATTTTGTTTTAAGCAGCATATCAATTTAAAGTCCTTTTCTTTCTTCGTCTTCCATTCATTCACTTCAGCATAAAGAGAACATGGCATTACAGAACTTGTAGGGATTTGATATTTGGAGAATATATTATTAATGTTTGAAGGTTTAATAAACAGAGACAGATATATACTTGTTTGTGACATAATCTTTAATGTCTTGAGCACGGATTCCTTTACACAACAAGGAATTGTTTCTCAAGGAACAACATTAATTGGCGCCGTTGTCGGGGAACGAAGATTCAAAGATTTTCCCTGGGTTTTTGTTTTACATTTCCTCTGGTTGTTCAGAGAGGAGGAAATAGTATGCTGTGATTTTTGAAAATAGCTCTGGCTCCCAAGAAACCTCACACGAGGTCAAATACCTCTCAGCAAAAAGTTCTTGTTTTGTCTGATCCTGAGAAGCTTGTTTCAAAGAAGGGCCAAAAACCAAAAATACTTGATACACCTAAAATTACACTGCTCGCACCTGGCAGCAGTTCGCACATTTTCTCATCCAAGAAAGCTTCCAAGAAACTCATTTTCTCGGAAGAACCATCACCATCACCCGTTCATTTTCAAGAACCCACATTAGAAGAGCAATCTTTGGAGTTTGTGTCTTTTCCTTTTATAGAAACTCAACCCCATATAGCTGCCAACTCTTCTGCAATCGTTCATAGTCCAATTCCTATATCAGTTGTTTCACCTCATTCATCTTTTCCTACAACTGGTATTCATTTTACCCCCGCTCAAGGAGCAGTTAACCCGGGCGTAATCATGGCAGTTCCTGTAGCCCCTGCTTTCTTGATGAATAGATATGCACCATTGAATCTACCACAACCACTGCATGATATGCCTCAGGAGTATCTCAAGTTACTCCCTAGATTTACTGGTGAAGATGAAATAACCGCAGAACAGCACTTGCCCCTGTTTTGCACTTTTGCAGAGAATTTAAACGTTGAACATTTGGATGTTGTTATGAGACTTTTTGTTCAGTCTCTAAGTGGAGAGGCAAGGAAATGGTTCAAAGGATTACCGAATGGTTCCATTAATGATTGGGATGCCCTAGAAAGACGTTTTATTGAGAGATGGGGCGAAAAGAGGGACCACGGCTATTCTTTGACAGAATTTAATGCAATCAAGAAGAAATTCGATGAAAATTTGAATGATTTTGTTAAGAGATTTAACAAATTGTATAATAGTTTTCCTGTTGAAATGAAACCTCCTCCTATTGGAGCAAAGGTTGTTTTTGCTGGTGCTTTTGAACCAGAATTTAGTTTCACATTGAGGGAAAGAAGGTCTCCTACGTTGGAACAGATTCAAACTGATGCTCTGGAGATTGAGGCTAATATGTCCGCTGCTGGTAAAGTTTCAGATAAAGGAAAGGCTAAAGAAGAAGTCTCAGCTCAAGATCAGAGAATTGAAGACATGACTAAGGTCATAAAGAATCTTTCAAATAAATTGGTAAAGTTGGAAATAGATAGTAAGCCTGCAAGACAGAATAGAGGGGTTTTTAATCCCCAATTTAAAAAACAGCCCCTGCAAATTCTACAAAGAGAAAGAAAAGATTAAGATCAGGTGCAAGCACCTTTGTACATAGAGGCAGCCCCGTCCCGTTCAGCCGATGATGAGGATGAGAGAGAAGATGATGCTCGGATCTCTGCTGTGTACATGGAAGACGATGAAACAGAAGAAGAAGTAGATGAAGAAGGGGTGAAGGAAGATGAAGAAGCTGATCTCTCATTCGATCAAGAAGAGATGGATGATTACTGCAGACAATTGACAGACTTTATGCAATCTGAGTTGCATAAAAAGTATGATTTGAGGTCAAAAAAGAGGTTAAGGACTCAAGATAATGAAGAAAAAGAGTCAGAAGCAGCACCTACTCCAATGGCGACTCCATTACAGAAAGGAAAAAAACAAGCTGAAACTTCTCAAACAAAAGTTAGGGATTCTAATATTTTGGAAAAAGTGGTTACTGTTTCTAATCAAAACTCAAATTCCAAGAAAGATCAAGAAGAGCGTAAAAATTTGACAAAATCAAATCAAACTTTCAGTTTGTCGAAAGAATTGGAGAAAGTAAAGATTCAAGTACCTCTTCTTGAGTTAATGAAAACACCTAGTTATAAGAAAGAGATTGCCGAGTTTATCAATTTATCTCAGTCTGATGAAGTAGGTGATATAGTAAATCTGCAGGAAGAGAAACCAGTGGTTACATTTGGACCTCATGTTGAAGAAGTAGATTCATCTGTCCCTCCTTTTTATATATCACTTCTGTTACATGATTTTGTTCTACATAACTGTATGCTAGATTCTGGCGCATCACACAATATGATGCCATTGAGTGTGATGAACGAGTTAAATTTACAAATCACTAAGCCCTACAGAGACCTTTACTCTTTTGACTCAAAGAGGGTTAAGTGTGTGGGTCTTATTAAGGATATGGTTGTTTCATTGGCTCAAATCCCAGCCAAAAGCATTATGATGGATGTTGTAGTGGCAGATATTCCAGCCAAGTTTGGTATGTTATTATCTAGATCATGGGGGGCAAAACTTAGAGGAGTTTTGAAGCTGGACTTTACATATGCTATCATTCTCATTTTTAATGGTGAAGAAAGAAGGTTGTATAGAGAAACTAGATTTCAAAAAATCGCTACCAAGAAAGATGCAAGTAATTCACCAATTTATGGTCAAGAGAAGGATGACCTTTCTTGCTTCATGCTGCATGAAGATGCAGAATTTGCTGAAGAATCTCAAGGGAAGATCGATTCAGCAATTTTACATAAGGAGCTACATTCAGATAAGCTGTGGAAGTGTTATTTTGATGGTGCGTTTTCCAAAGAAGGCACGGGAGCTGGTTTCATTTTTGTTTCTCCGTAAGGTAATCTTGTACCTTTTTCTTTCAAATTGGAGTTCGAATCCACTAATAATGTCACATAATATGAAGCATTAATTATTAGTTTGCAGACGGCTAAGCAGATGAGAATTCAGTCTATAACTATGTTTGGGGATTTAGAATTAATTATAAGACAGATCAAGAATTTATGTCAAACTAAACATCCCAGGTTAAAAGCATATCGGAATGAGGTCTGGGATCTGATCGAAAATTATTTTGAAGCTTTCAACTTGCAGTTTGTCCCAAGGGAAGAGAATAGAATGGCTGATTCTTTGGCGGTTGCAACAAGTACATTCAAGCCTCCTATCAGTCCGAAACTAAGGTATGAAATTGAGATGAGACATAGACCTTCGATTCCTGACAATATTAAACACTGGCAGGTCTTTGAGGACGATGAACAGATTAAGAATTTTATGTTGATGGTCGAATATTTTGAAGATCATTAGATTGATTTGGAATCTGATGAAGATGAATTGGAAGGTAAGACTTTGAAAAAGAATATTGGTGGTCAGGAGATCATTCAGTTGAAAGATAACATCTTGCCAAGAGGTTTGGTGCCTCTTGAAAGACTGTTTGATACCAATGACGTTGCAGTGAATCAAAAGAAAGAAAATCAAGATGAACAGGTGTAAGAATGCAATTTAGGAACTCAACAGGAGCCTAAAATGATTAAGTTGTTCAAAGGGGTCCCAAAGCACTACAAAGAAAGGTATGTGGATTTGTTCAAACAATTCAAAGACATATTTGCTTGGTCTTATGATGATCTGAAAACATATAATAAAAGTATCATACAGCGTAAAATTCCACTGAAGGATGGAGTCAAGCCACATAAACAGAAGCTCAGACAGATTAATCCATTGCTGTTGGCTCCGATTGAAAAGGAAATAAAGAAATTGCTGCAAGCCAAGATAATTGTTCCACTTAGATATTCAGATTGGGTTTCCAATCTTGTACCAGTCCGAAAGAAAAATGGAGAGATAAGGTTGTGCGTAGATTTCAGGAATTTGAACAGGGCTTCATTAAAAGATAATTATCCTTTGCCAAAAATGGATTTTGTTTTACAAAAAGTGACGGGAGCTTATAGGTTGTCTATGGTGGACGGATTTTCAGGGTATAACCAGGTGGCCGTGGAGAAGGAAGATCAGAAGAAAAATGCATTCACTACGCCCTGGGGAACATTCATGTATGCCAGGATGTCGTTTGGCCTGATGAATGCAGGGGCCACATTCCAACGAGCGATGGATATTGCATTCATGGGTGATCAGTTTGTGGTGGTTTATTTAGATGATGTCACAATTTTCTCAAATTCTGATGAAGAGCATTTACAAAATTTACAGAAAGCCCTCCTGAAGTGTAGAAAGTTTGGATTATCACTGAATCCTAAAAAGTCTTTGTTTGCCCTGGAGGAGGGTAAATTACTTGGCCACATTGTTTCTAAGGAAGGTGTGAAGATTGATCCAGCAAGAGTTGAAGCAATACAGTCTATCCCACTGCCCCGAAGCAAAAAATATATTCAGAGATTTCTTGGAAAAATTAATTTTCTCTGAAGATTCGTTCCCAATTACGCAGAAATCGTCAAGAGGATAACGGACATGTTGAAAAAAGATGCCGAAGTGAAGTGGGACAAAGAAGATAGAGAGTATTTCCAAAGGATTAAAGAAGCTTTAAAGGAAGCGCCTGTTCTCATTAGTCCAGATTATTTGAAGCCATTTCAAATTTTCTCGTTTGCATCTCCTTCAACAATTGATGTTGTGTTATTACAGAGAAATGAAGAAAAGCATGAACAGCCTGTAGCATATTTTAGTAAAGTTCTCCGAGATGCAGAATTAAAATATAATATATTGGAGAAACAAGTATATGCTTTGGTGAAAGCATTGAAAGCTTTCAGGACTTATATCCTTCATTCTCAAATCTTAGCATACGTTCCCAATTCAGTTGTAAAAGATGTGCTAGTACAGAGCGATGTGGAAGGTAAAAGGGGAAAATGGATTGCTAAAATCCAGGAATATGACTTGGATGTAAAACCAACCAAACTGGTTAAAGGATTGGGATTGGCCAAATTATTGACAGAGTCCAATTTCCAAGCATTGGGAATCAATTTGTTGGCCCCTGTAGAGGAAGTCGATGAAGAAACAGGTGGTAATCAGTCAAAGACAGCAATTAAGTATAAATTTCTCTGCTCAGATTGGTATAAGGATATTGTTCATTATTTATGCTTTCTTTCTTGTCCCCCTTCAATAAATAGAGCTAAATACAAAGCTTTAAAACTTAAGGCTCAGCCTTATGTCATAATTGAAGCAAAATTATATTGGAAGGATCCGGCTGGTGTGTTATTGTTATGTCTGACAGAGGAAGAAATTTCAGAAGTGATCAAAGAATATCATGAATGCTTGTGCGGAGGGCATTACAGCTGGAAGGTAACTGCTCATAAAATATTCAAATCAGGTTTCTATTGGCCTTCTGTGTTTTCTGATGTTTACAAAACAGTCAAAAGTTGTCAAAAATGCCAATTATTTGCAGAAAAGGAAAAGCTAGCTCCATTACCTCTTCTCCCTATTTTTATTGAAGAACCTTTTAGATAATGGGGGTTGGATTTCATTGGAGAAATCAATCCACCATCCAGTGGGCAGTTTAACTGGATTCTTACTGCTACATATTATTTTACAAAGTGGGTGGAGGCAATCCCCACCAGGAAGGAAAATGATTTGGTTGTTATGAATTTTTTGGAGGAGAATATCTTTAGCAGGTTTTGATGTCTAGTGAATATTGTGACAGATAATGCCCAAGTTTTCAGTTCACTCAGGTTTATTATTTTTTGTCAAACTTACAGTGTGAGATTGTCTCATTCTACAACTTATCATCCACAGGGAAATGGATTGGCAGAATCTTCCAACAAAACATTGGTAAGAATTTTGAAGAAGACAATTAGTGAAAACCAGAAGAATTCGGATACGAAGTTAGTTTTTGCTCTGTGGGCAAAAAGGATGACTACTAGGAGGTCTACTGGCAAGTCTCCTTATGAGCTTGTATACGGCACTCAAGCATTGTTCCCCACACAGTTGGTAAAACCTGTGATTTCTTTTCTCCAAGATGATCAAGCAGAACCAAATGCCATGATCAGAAGAATGAACAATGTGATGGAACTAGGTGAAAACAGAAATCAAGTTCGGGACAACTTGCTCACTTATCAGCAGAAGATAAAGGAAGTATTTGATAGGAAAGCAAAAAAAGTCATGTTTCAGAATGGAGACTTAGTATTGAGATGGGATACATGAAGGGAAGACAAAGGGAAACACGGAAAATTTGATCCCTTGTGGTATGGCCCATTCAAAATTAATGAAGTCAGAGGAAATAATACTTTCATGTTGGAAACTCTTGAAGGAGAAGTGTTGGATATGCCTGTGAACGGGCAATATCTCAAGCATTATTTTCGGCATTAAGCAGCTGCTTGTTCATCATTGTATATATCTGGTGTGATCATTGTATAGTTTCATCAAGCAATGTGTGACTCCATGCCCGAGGTGAACGCACTAATCTGCAGGTTCTTAGTGTTTCGTGGTAAAAACACTATCCCCAGGTGGAGCCAGATGTTGTGGATCATTATCTGCATATCCTTTTTATATTTAATTTCAAAAATATAAAAAAATAAATAAATAAATAAAATTCGAAAATATGCTATAGTATGAAGTTATTAATACTTTAGCATAAAAAACAAATGCCATGTATTTCGAATTATTGATGTACATAAAGTATTCATAAGCTCTATTTTGATATGTATGATTTCAAGACTAAGCCCCAAGCAGCTTCTTGAGCGGAAGTGGTGATCACAGAAAAGGGCTTATGGATAAGCTATTGCGGGGGAAATTAGCTCGTCGTTTATCAAATCCCGACCCCTCGTAGTTGACTAGTCAGATCTTGGTTCTGCCGTGATCAACGGCTTGGATTCATTACGGGGGGTATGGGTTAAAGTTTTCCACCGTACTCAAAGACTCAATGATGTCATCAGGTGAGGTGGAAAGCAGCTGTCATCCACTCTCAACTATTTTTCCACGTCATTCCAGCATTTATTACGGATTACCATAGACTATTAAAGAGTTCTTCAGTCCCGTTTTTGTCCATGTGTGACTGTTTGCCCTTGTTAACCGTGTCCCGCCACCTTTGCATTATCCGTTACCCCGTGAATTTCTTCCAAGTTCCTGTCAGTCATGGCAAAATGAACATCTTTGTCTGGTTGATCAAACCTCAGTACCCTCCTAGATAGTGAAAAGGATGTTCATGATACCGCATCATCTGTCACTCATCCCCTACTGCATTACAAAGTAACCCGAAACACTGAAAAATCCCCTGTGTTCTCTGCTATGAAAAGTTCTGGTGTGTTGTCTGCCTGTGTTCCGAAAACTCACTTCTTCCCCGAGTTCATCTCATGGTTAGTCTCATCTATGTACCCTGGAAAATGCTTCGTCATGAATTCTCAGGGGGAAAATGTCCTGCAGGTATCAACACAATTAATGCGCCAAGCATTATGCTTTCCAGAAAATGAGTCTCCGTTACAGTTCTCCGAAGATTCACTGGTTCAGTATTTTGAAGATATTTCAAATGAAGAGTTCAGTCGTTGTGTGTCATTTTTGAAATCAAATCCAGAGAAAACTCAATTTGAAGCAGAAAAGTTCAGTTTGGAGGCGTTCAGTGTTCAGTATAGGCCAGTTCTTAGCTGCATTACGGAGATTTTGGGAAAAGACGATGACCACGAATTTGATAAATCAGTCTTGGGGATGTTCGCACTGATGATGAAACCAGGGGTGGTCCTTGACATTCTGTCTTTTTGGTAGGAAGTAGTAAATTCCCAATTGATCGCCTTCCCTCTAACAGGTTTCTTCAGATTTCCATCATTGGTTGTTTACTTATTTTGCATCAAAATGTTGAAGAGTTCATGAGTGTGGGTTTAAATATAGTTGACAGTAATTAAAATAAGCAGTCAGTTTTATTATGGACCGATATGGTTAGAAAAGAAGAGAACGAAGCCGGACTGTTTGAATTTTCTGACCATTTCATGTCTACTGCTTATTAAATTTTAAATGGAACTTTTCCTCCATGCTTTCTACTGCAAGCCCGGAGTTCCCATGAAAATCTAATGTAGAAACTTGGAGATTGTGTCTGTATTCGAAGATTACTCTACATAATACAAGGAGTGCCAGATGAGTCCAGAAATTTCAACCTTTTGGTCTTGCGACTTTTCGCCCTGGAATTCATAAGGCAAAGTCTTAATGTAGACCAAGTTCATTTTCTTCCCATGAAGAAAGGTTTGATGTAAAAATTGCCTATGAGTGTGGGACCTTTTGTGGTCAACACAAGACAAGATTTTGATGAAGTCTCAAAAATTTTGGAAGGGACGCAGTTTTTGTTGGGAGAAAAATGGCCTTATGATCCACATGGAATAATTTCTCAGAAAAGGGTTGAGAATGGGTATGCTGCATTTTCCCATGTAAGTAAACCTGATCTGGAGAAACTGGCTAATCCAGGTGAGTCAATTTCATCAAAGACCAGCATTCAAACACCTGAAATTTTGGAAAGAGTGAGCAAAAGAGGTAGAAGATGGCATGAAATAGATGATGGAGGAGTTCTGAGAGGAAAAAGTAAACCAACCAGCAAGACCATTCTTCAATTCACCCGGTTTAGTTCCAGTCAATAAAGAACAAGATTTCCCCTCACTTCCTGGCATGTGGAACTTTATTTGGAAAAGGCTCCTTCTAATAAAGCAAATGTTCACACAGATTGAGGAAAGGAACCAGAGGATAAAAGCCAATATAGAAGCACAAGCAGAGCACCACATAGCTGCTGACCAGACCAGATTATTGACTGTGATGGATCTGGAAAAAGATCAGTTTAAGATGGCCTTGTCACATCCGACAAGAATGTCCCTTGGATCTTCGGGCAACTTTAAGAGGTAAACATAATCATGGATGTTAAAAAGATCCCCTTGTGGGACAAAATGAATCTTCATATGCAGACCGGGCAGCTGATTGTAAATGATTTGAGCAAGACCAATGCTACAGCATTCAAGACTGAAAACATGCTTGCAAAGGTCATCAGACAATGCAAAATGGAGAAAGCTAATTCAAGGGCATTAACAACTCAAAATGAAGAGTTGAAGAAGATCATTATCAAAATCGGTGTGGATCCAAATGATAAAGCTGCAATCCAAAAATTTATGAAAAGTGCAGAAGTGGAAATATCCTCACTAAGGAAAAAGTTAAAATTACCAGCTACAGAGCACTCAATGGCTGCAGAAGTAGCTGAGGTTGAAAAGGATAAAGAGGAATTGCGACAGCAGTTGCTGAAGAAAGACGAAGAACTCACTAAAGTGAAGCAGACTGCTATATCTTTACAGAACCATATTGAGAACCATACTTGTACTGCAGGTGATGCTGATCCTCAAGCCCAGATTATTCAGCTAAGCATAGAATTAAAGATGGCGGAGAGAGATTGTAAACAAGCCCAGTCAGAATTGGAAACAGTTACCAAGATGATGCAAGGATGGGAAGAAAAAGCACATGAGAACAAGCAGAAACTACAAAAAGCTGAAGATGAGATTAAAGAGCTCAAGGAGAGGTTAAAAGGTAATATCTCTCTTATTAAAGCTAAGGATATCATCTGGAATGAGATTATTTCAGAAATGCAGTCAAAATTGGATTCCATGAATATAATTGCTAGAGAGAAAAGAATTGTTTCAGAGCATGAAAAGGAGCTATTATCTGAGAAGTAGGCCGCTATTAAAAGAGCGAATTGGGCCAGAAAATTCATAAACTTTATTAATGCCAAGACAGATGAAGAGTTAGGAGATATGGGGATACAGGATAGATACTTTTATGCTGAGGAGTTGAATAAAATGATAATAAAAAATGATCTTTGGAAGGCCGCAGAGAAGCGGTTACTGGGAATTAAAGAGATAATTAAAAAATTTGATATATCATTCAACGAATTGACGAGAACAGGTTTGCCTTCATGCTGGACTGAGAAAGGGGATATCATGTCATGGAAGTTTTATGAAGATCAGTTGACATTTGCAAAAAGCAGAGCAGATGGCAGGCATGAAAAGACACAAGTTTTAAAGGGAGAAACGGTGTTTAACTTCTTACAAAGGCATTTCCTCCTGCTACGGATGGTGAAGACATTATTCACGGGAAATCTTACTCATAGTCAGGTTTTTGCATTTAGACTGGAATATCATCGTTATAAGAATGCTTCGACGACTCAGGATAAGCTCTGGAAAGAATGCAAGAAAATTTCTATGGACACAGAAAAGGGAACTCCAGCCACTCAGCCACAAGTAAACGTTCAGCCACAAATAGTTATTGAGACAGCCACTATTTCAGGAGCATCAGTTCACATAGATTAGAAATTATCACATTTTATCATGTTTTAAATGAAGTCATGTAAATGTAATAGAACTTTTCCGAGGCATGTGCCTCCACTACAGTTAGTAGTTAAGCAGTTAGAGTTAGTTAGAATCAATTTCGTTACTGGAAACCATTTTGGTCATATTGTATTTAAAGACAATTTGAAGAAGAAAGAAGGTTCCGAGTTTTGGACCTTGAAGCCTAATTTTGTACTGAAAAATATTGAATCAATGAAAAGTTTTGCAAGTTTCCTTCATTCTATCTATGTTGAATAGTTTTCCAGTTTTCATTTCATTTCCATATCTATGAATAAAATAGAGTGATTTGAGCTGCAGGTCTCTTGATATCTGTGTATCTAAGAGTTAAACATCCTTAATGGGCGCTCCTCTATTTTAACTTTATTTTTGCTCACTTCTTCAGGGTTTTATAATGGTAGATTATGTTTTAAGCAACATATAAAATTGAAATCCTTTTCTTTCTTTTTCTTCCATTCATTCACTTCAGCATAAAGAGAACATGGCATTGCAGAACTTGTAGGGGTTTGATATTTGGAGATTATATTATTAATATTTGAAGGTTTAATAAACAAAGACAAATATACACTTGTTTGTGACATAATCTTTAATGTCTTGAGCATGGATTCCTTTACCAACAAGGAATTGTTTCAAACCGCATATTAGTTTCTTCACCTGCATATGAGTCATTGCTTGATGAAACTGTACAATGATCACACCGGATATATACAATGATGAACAAGCAGCTGCTTAATGCCGAAAATAATGCTTGAGATATTGCCCGTTCATAGGCATATCCAACACTTCTCCTTCAAGATTTTCCAACATGAAAGTATTATTTCCTCTGACTTCATTAATTTTGAATGGGCCATACCACAAGGGATCAAATTTGCCGTGTTTCCCTTTGTCTTCCCTTCGTGTATCCCATCTCAATACCAAGTCTCCCTTCTGAAACATGACTTCTTTTGATTTTCTATCAAATACTGCCTTCATCTTCTGCTGATAAGTGAGCAAGTTGTCCCGAACTTGATTTCTGTTTTCACTTAGTTCCATCACATTGTTCATTCTTCTGATCATGGCATTTGGTTCTGCTTGAGCATCTTGGAGAAAATAAATCACAGGTTTTACCAACTGTGTGGGGAACAATGCTTGAGTGCCGTATACGAGCTCATAAGGAGACTTGCCAGTAGACCTCCCAGTAGTCATCCTTGTTGCCCACAGAGCAAAAACTAACTTCGTATCCCAATTCTTCTGATTTTCACTAATTATTTTCTTCAAAATTCTTACCAATGTTTTGTTGGAAGATTCTGCCAATCCATTTCCCTGTGGATGATAAGCTGTAGAATGAGACAATATCACACTGTAAGTCTGAAAAAAATTAATAAACCTGAGTGAACTGAAAACTTGGGCATTATCTGTCACAATCTTCACTAGACATCCAAACCTGCTAAAGATATTCTCCTCTAGAAACTTCATAACAACCAAATCATTTTTCTTCCTGGTGGGGATTGCCTCCACCCACTTTGTAAAATAATCTGTAGCAGTAAGGATCCACTTAAACTGCCCACTGGATGGCGGATTGATTTCTCCAATGAAATCCAACCCCCATTGTCTAAAAGGTTCTTCAATAAAAACAGGGAGAAGAGGTAATGGAGCTAGCTTTTTCTTTTCTGCAAATAATTGGCATTTTTGACAACTTTTGACTGTTTTGTAAACATCAGCAAACACAGACGGCCAATAGAAACCTGATTTGAATATTTTATGAGCAGTTACCTTCCAGCTGTAATGCCCTCCGCACAAGCATTCATGATATTCTTTGATCACTTCTGAAATTTCTTCCTCTGTCAGACATAACAACAGCACATCAGCCGGATCCTTCCATTATAATTTCGCTTCAATTATGACATAAGGCTGGGCTTTAAGTTTCAAAGCCCTGTATTTAGCTCTATTTATTGAAGGGGGACATGAAAGAAAGCATAAATAATGTACAATATCCTTATACCACCCTGAGCAGAGAAATTTATACTTAATTGCTGTCTTTGACTGATTATCACCTGTTTCTCCATCGACTTCCTCTACAGGGGCCAACAAATTGATTCCCAATGCTTGGAAATTAGACTCTGTCAATAATTTGGCCAATCCCAATCCTTTAACCAGCTTGGTTGGTTTTACATCCAAATCATATTCTTGGATTTTGGCAATCCATTTTCCCCTTTTACCTTCCACATCGCTCTGTACTAGCACATCTTTTACAGCTGAATTGGGAACGTATGCTAAGATTTGAGAATGAAGGATATAAGCCCTGAAAGCTTTCAATGCTTTCACCAAAGCATATACTTGTTTCTCCAATATATTATATTTTAATTCTGCATCTCGGAGAACTTTACTAAAATATGCTACACGCTGTTCATGCTTTTCTTCATTTCTCTGTAATAACACATCAGCAATTGTTGAAGGAGATGCAAACGAGAAAATTTGAAATGGCTTCAAATAATCTGGACTAATGAGAATAGGCGCTTCCTTTAAAGCTTCTTTAATCCTTTGGAAAGATTCTCTGGCTTCTTTGTCCCACTTCACTTCGGCGTCTTTTTTTAACATGTTCGTTATCTTCTTTACGATTTCTGCGTAATTGGGAACGAATCTTCTGAGAAAATTAATTTTTCCAAGAAATCTTTGAATATATTTTTTGCTTCGGGGCAGTGGGATAGACTGTATTGCTTCAACTCTTGCTGGATCGATCTTCACACCTTGCTTTGAAACAATATGGCCCAACAGCTTGCCTTCTTCCAGGGCAAACAGAGATTTTTTAGGATTGAGCGACAACCCATACTTTCTACACTTCAGGAGGGCTTTCTGCAAATGTTGTAAATGCTGTTCATCGGAATTTGAGAAAATTGTGACATCATTTAAATAAACCACCACAAACTGATCACCTACGAATGCAATATTCGTCGCTCGTTGGAACGTGGCCCCCGCATTCATCAGGCCAAATGGCATCCTGGCGTACATGAATGTTCCCCAGGGAGTAGTGAATGCAGTTTTCTTCTGATCTTCATTCTCCATGGCCACCTGGTTATATCCTGAAAATCCATCCACCATAGATAATCTATAAGCTCCTGTCACCTTTTGTAAGACAAAATCCATTTTCGGCAAAGGATAATTATCTTTTAATGAAGCCCTATTCAAATTCCTGAAATCTACGGACAGCCTTATCTCTCCATTTTTCTTTTGGACTGGTACAAGATTGGAAACCCAATCTGAATATCTGAGTGGAACGATTATCTTAGCTTGCAGCAATTTCTTTATTTCCTTTTCGATCGGATCCAATAGCAATGGATTAATCTGTCTGAGCTTCTGTTTATGTGGCTTGACTCCATCTTTCAGTGGGATTTTATGCTGTATGATACTTTTATTATATGTTTTCAGATCATCATAAGACCAAGCAAATACGTCTTTGAATTGTTTTAAAAAATCCACATACCTTTCTTTGTAGTGCTTTGGGACCCCTTTGAACAACTTAATCATTTTAGGCTCCTGTCGAGTCCCTAAATTGCAATCTTCCACCTGTTCATCTTGATTTGCTTTCTTCTGATTCACTGCAACGTCATTGGTATCAAACAATCTTTCAAGAGGCACCAAACCTCTTGGCAAAACATTATCTTTCAACTGAATGATCTCCTGACCACCAATATTCTTTTTCAGAGTCTTACCTGCCAATTAATCTTCATCAGATTCCAAATCAATCTGATGATCTTCAAAATCTTCAACCATCAACAGAAACTTCTTAATCTGTTCATCATCCCCAAAGACCTGCCAGTGTTTAATATTGTCAGGAATCGAAGGTCTATGTCTCATCTCAATTTCATACCTTAGTTTCAGACTGATAGGAGGCTTGAATGTACTTGCTGCAACCGCCAAAGAATCAGCCATTCTATTTTCTTCCCTTGGAACAAATTGTAAGTTGAAAGCTTCAAAATAATTTTCGATCAGATCCCAGACCTCATTCCGATATGCTCTTAACCTGGGATGTTTAGTTTGACATAAATTCTTGATCTGTCTTATAATTAATTCTGAATCTCCAAACACAGTCATAGACTGAATTCCCATTTTCTTAGCTGTCTGCAAACTAATGATTAATGCTTCATATTCTGCAACATTATTAGTGGACTCAAACTCCAATTTGAAAGAAAAAGGCACAAGGTTGCCTTCACGAGAAACAAAAATGAAACCAGCTCCAGTGCCTTCTTTGGAAAATGCACCATCAAAATAACACTTCCATAGCTTGTTCGAATGCAGCTCCTTATGTACAATTGCTGAAGGAAGCTGCCCTTGCAATTCTTCAGCAAATTCTTCATCTTCATGCAGCATGAAGCAAGAGAGGTCATCCTTCTCTTGGCCATAAATTGGTGAATTACCTGCATCTTTCTTGATAGTAGTTTTTTGAAATCTAGTCTCTCTATACAACCTCCTCTCTTCACCATTGAAAACGGGAATGATAGCATTTGTAAAATCTAGCTTCAAAACTCCTCCAAGCTTTTCCCCCCATGATCTAGATAATAACATACCAAACCTGGCAGGAATATCTGCCACTACAACATCCATCATAATGCTTTTGGCTGGGATTTGAGCCAATGTAACAACCATATCCTTAATCAGACCCACACACTTTACCATTTTTGAGTCAAAAGAGTAAAGATCTCGATATGGCTTGGTGATTTGCAAATTCAACTCTTTCATCACACACAATGGCATCAGATTGTGGGACGCACCAGAATCTAGCATGCAGTTATGTAGAACAAAATCATGTAACGGAAGTGATATATAAAAAGGAGGGACAGATGAATCTACCTCTTCAACATGAGGTCCAAATGTAACCACTGGTTTCTCTTCCTGCAGATTTACTATATCATCTACTTCATCAGACTGAGATAAATTGATAAACTCGGCAATCTCTTTCTTATAACCAGGTGTTTTCATTAACTCAAGAAGAGGTACTTGAATCTTTACTTTCTCCAATTCTTTCGACAAACTGAAAGTTTGATTTGATTTTGTCAACTTTTCAGGTTCTTCTTGATCTTTCTTGGAATTTGAGTTTTGATTAGAAACAATAAACACTTTTTCCAAAATATTAGAATCCCTAACTTTTGTTTGAGAAGTTTCAGCTTGCTGCTTTCCTTTCTATAATGGAGTCGCCATTGGAGTAGGTGCTGCTTCTGATTCTTTTTCTTCATTATCTTGAGTCCTTAAACTCTTTTTTGACCTCAAATCATACTTTTTATGCAACTCAGATTGCATAAAGTCCATGAATTGTCTGCAGTAATCATCCATCTCTTCTTGATCGAATGAGAGATCAGCTTCTTCATCTTCCTTCACCCCTTCTTCATCTACTTATTCTTTTGTTTCATCGTCTTCCATGTACACAGCAGAGATCCGAGCATCATCTTCTATCTCATCCTCATCATCGGCTGAATGGGACGGGGCTGCCTCTATGTACAAAGGTGCTTGCACCTGATCTTGATCTTTTTTTTCTCTTTGTAGAATTTGCAGGGGCTGTTTTTTAAATTGGGGATTAAAAACCCCTCTATTCTGTCTTGCAGGCTTACTATCTATTTCCAAATTTACCAATTTATTTGAAAGATTCTTTATTACCTTAGTCATGTTTTCAATTCTCTGATCTTGAGATGAGGCTTCTTCTTTAGCCTTTCCTTTATCTGAAACTTTACCAGCAGCGTACATATTAGCCTCAATCTCCAGAGCATCAGTTTGAATCTGTTCCAACGTAGGGGACCTTATTTCCCTCAATGTGAAACTGAATTCTAGTTTAAAAGCACCAGCAAAAACAACCCTTGCTCCAATAGGAGGGGGTTTCATTTCAACAGGCAAACTATTATACAATTTGTTAAATCTCTTAACAAAATCATTCATATTTTCATCGGATTTCTTCTTGATTGCATTAAATTATGTCAAAGAATAGCCGTGGTCCCTCTTTTCGCCCCACCTTTCAATGAAACGTCTTTCTAGGGCATCCCAATCGTTAATGGAACCATTAGGTAATCCTTTGAACCATTTCCTTTCCTCTCCACTTAGAGACTGAACAAAGAGTCTCATAACAACATCCAAATGTTCAACGTTTAAATTCTCTGCAAAAGTGCAAAACAGGGGCAAGTGTTGTTCTGTGGTTATTTCATCTTCACCAGTAAATCTAGGGAGTAACTTGAGATACTCCTGAGGCATATCATGCAGTGGTTGTGGTAGATTCAATGGTGCATATCTATTCATCAAGAAAGCAGGGGCTGCAGGAACTGCCATGTTTACGCCCGGGTTAACTGCTCCTTGAGCGGGGGTAAAATGAATACCAATTGTAGGAAAAGAGGAATGAGGCGAAACAACTGATATAGGAATTGGACTATGAACGATTCAACCCAAGCACTATGAGAGAGATCTTGGATCTGAAGCACTGAAGACATACAAGAGCCCATCCCATTGAGCGGGACTGGTAACATCTATCTATGTTCCCTTCCCAGGTGTCATAATACAAAAAGTTCTTTATATATTATTGTCTTTTCCATTGGATGTATAGAGAAAACTCTTGCTTATTTTTGTTGTTTAATGTCTTTAACTACATAGATCTAGATTTTTGTAGCATTTATTCTCATCACCTACTACAGATATAAGGAAATTGACAACCACATTTGATGTTATGGTTGTTTGTTATGCACAGCTAAAGTGAGTTTTTTTCGTACACTCGCGATTAGAATTCACACTAACATCTAGCATTAAGATCACTTTGAGTAAATATATGTTGCAAACCTCTATGATCTATTTTCAATTCAAATTTCTTTCCCACCAGATAATGTCGCCAAAGTCCCAAGGCATGAACAATGTATGCTAGTTCAAGATCATGGGTTCCATAGTTTTCTTCATGAGGCCTTAACTTCCTAAAGGCATATGCAATCACCCTACCCTCTTGTGCTAAAACTGCACCTAATCCATATTTTGACGCATCAGTACATACTATAAACGATCTATCCATATCTGGAACCTTCAGTATCGGAGCTGTAGTCAAACATTGCTTGAGCTTGGAAAAATATTTCTCACACTCATTTGTCCACCTAAATCGCGCCCCCTTCCTAAGAAATGAAGTGATTGGGCTGGCTATTTTTGAAAACCCTTCCACAAATATTCGATAGTATCCTTCCATACCCATGAAACTACACACTTCATGCACATTAGAGGGTATTGGCCATTATGAAAATGCATCGATATTTGTTGGGCCAACAGAAATTCCTTCATTGGAGATAATGTGTCCAAGATAATGGATTTTTTATTGAAAAAAAATATTTGGACATTTTTGCATAAATTTTATTTTACCTTATGCATTTCAATACAAAACTTAGGTGTTTCTCATGCTCTTTTGGGGACTTTAAATAGATTAGGATGTCATCAAGGAACACTTGTATAAATTTGTCCAAGTACTTGCAAAATACACCATTCATCAGAGTCATAAACACTCAGGGGACATTAGATAACCCAAAGGGAACAACCACGAACTCATAATGACCAAAACGAGTTCGAAAATAAGTTTTGGAAATATCCTCTTCTTAAACTCTAAGCTGATGATATCCTGATCGAATATCGATCTTGGATAATACAATGGCTCCCTTCATTTGATCAAATAGATCATCAATACGAGGCAAAGGATATTGATTTCAAATATTTACTTGATTCAATTTCCTGTAATCAACACAGATCCAAAGAGATCCATCCTTCTTCTTTACAAATATCACAGGAGCTCCCCAAGGGGAAACACTAGGTTTAATCATACCTCGATCCAATAACTCTTGAATTTGCACATGCAACTCACGAATTTCAACAATAGACATTTAGTAGGGATATTTGAATATAGGTTCAGTGTCGAGCTTAAGCTCAATGGGAAAGTTAATCTCATGCTTTGGAGGTAAACCAGGCAACTCCTCTGGAAATAAATTAGAGAATTATGAAAGGAAAGTATATTGTTCAAAGGATGAAATTTCTCCCTCATTTAAAGTCATTACAACATACATTTGACATATTTTTCTAAGACTTCTTTTAATCTACAAGAATGAGATGTCTTACAGAAACAGGTCGTATTTTCCCATGGAGAACCCTAGATTGACCCACATCACTCAAAAATAGAAGGGTTTTGTTGCGACAATTGAGCACAGCCCAGCAGGATTCAAGACAGTCCATCCCAATTATCACATCATAGTGACCAAGTGGCATCACATAAATATTCACATCTGTGACACACGCTCCCAAGTCTAAAGGGAACTCTTTCACTAAGTATTCAACCTTTTGAGATCATCCTGAGGCCATCTCAACATGCTCAAAATGATTTTTCTTTATTGCCACTAATTTACATTTCAATAAAGCATTAGGAGAAATAAAACTTTCAGTTGCACCACGATCAATCAAAATAGTAACATCCATACATTTTAGCTTACCAGATGCTTCAAGCACATTGGACTGATGCTCGAATTGGTGATTCTGCAACACTGCATGAATCTTATGGGCTCTACCCATATCTCTAACAATGGCTTGTTCCTGCACTAATTGTGCTTCAGTCTTTTTTTTAGAGCAATCTCTCTCATAATGTGGTCCTCCAAAATTCCAACATCCATTAGTGGGAGCAGCTTTCATAAATTTGACCCATTTATTAGGTGATTCTTAAGTGCAAGCACTACTTTGCTGAAGTTGTTGCCTTGAATTATTTCCTTGGTTCTTAAAATTATGATTCTTTTGAAATCCTTGATGATTTGAACCACCTTGCTTATGTCTTATATATTGGCCTCCCCTTCGAGGAGGTTTCCCATGGAATGATATATTTTGGATTTTATCCATGCCTTTGTTCCTCAACAATTCTTCCTCAACTACAATTGCGTGTTTCACTACCTCATGCAATGTAGTAGGCCTCAAAATGCGCACCTTCTCCTTTATAATAGGATTCAACCCATACAAAAACTTTTTTACCTTGAGGGCTTCAGTATTTATATGGGTAGCATATCTAAGAAATTCCATGAATCGCGCCTCATATTCAAGGATTGTCTTAGTTCCTTTCTTAATATCATGGAACTCATTCAACTTCCTCTCCAAGTATTCAACAAAAAGGTACTTTGCTCGAAATTTCTCTTGAAATCGTTCCCATGTCAAGGTAGACATGGACTACCCCAATTGGGACTCTAAGTTCCTCCACCATAATAGTGCACTCTCCTTAAGTTGGTAAATAGCCAACTTTTCCTTTTGGTTTCTATAATAGTTCCACAACATAAAACACAGGCGTTGTTTTCCAACCAAGCTTCTGCTACCTCCCCTTTTGTGGTACCCTTAAATATAGGAAGCTTAACTTTTTCCAACTCTCTATGTACATCTCCATCAGATGGTATTTCTTTCCTTTCTTCTTGAGATGAAGAACCAGGAACTGAAGGATTTCCCCCAACCCTATTAATCAATACTTCAGTCATCTTTTGGAAATATAACATCATATCCCTTACTTCCTAATGGATATTTTTTAGATTCTTTGGCTTGGGGAGGTGGAGATGAGACTTCCTTCCTCCTCCTTGATGTTATCTCCATGATTACTTAACCTGACCAAGGAAAATTCAGGTAAGTAAAAAAGTAATTAGCTTTTATTATTAGCAGGCAAGCCCTAGGTCCTAGAGTTTTAAACTTGGCTCTGATACCATATGTATAGTCCCACCTTACCTACCATCATTTTTATAGAGAAATATTATATTGAATCTGTTGTGGATCATTATCTGCATATCCTTTTTATATTTTATTTCGAAAATCTTAAAAAAAAAAAAAATCGAAAATATGCTATAGTATGAAGTTATTAATACTTTAGCATAAAAAACAAATGCAATGTATTTGGAATGATTGATGAACATAAAGTAGTCATAAGCTTTAGTTCAATATGTATGATTTCAAGATTAAGCCCCGAGCAGCTTCCCGAGCGGAAGTCGTGATCACAGAAAAGGGCTTATGGATAAGCTATTGCGGGGGGATAATTAGCCCGTCGGTTATCAAATCCCGACCCCCCGTAGTTGACTAGTCAGATCTTGGTTCTGCCGTGATCAACGGCTTGGATTTATTACGGGGGGTATGGGTTAAAGTTTTTCGCCGTACTCAAAGACCCCCCGCAATGACGTCATCAGGTGAGGTGGAAAGCAGCTGTCATCCACTTTCAACTGTTTTTCCACGTCATTCCAGCATTTATTACGGATTCCCGTAGCCTATTAAAGGGTTCTTCCGTCCCGTTTTTTTCTATTTGTGACTGTTTGCCCTTTTTAACCGTGTCCCGCCACCTTTGCATTATTTGTTACCCCGCGAATTGCTTTCAAGTTCCTGTCAGTCATGGCAAAACGAACATCTTTGGCTAGTTCATCAAACCTCAGTCCCCTCCTCGATAGTGAAAAGGATGTTCATGATATCACGTCGTCCGTCAATCATCCCCTACTGCATTACCAAGTAACCCTAAACACTGACAAATCCCCTATGTTCTCTGCTATGAAAAGTTCTGGTGTGTTGTCCGCCTGTGTTCCGAAAACTCACTTCTTCCTCGAGTTCATCTCATGGTTAGTCTCATCTATGTACCCTGGGAAATGCTTCGTCATGAATTCTCAGGGGGAAAATGTCCTGCAGGTATCAACACAATTAATGCGTCAAGCATTATGTTTTCCAGAAGATGAGTCTCTGTTACAGTTCTCCGAAGATTCATTGGTTCAGCGTTTTGAAGATCTTTCAAACGAAGAGTTCAGTCGTTGTATGTCATTTTTGAAATCAAATCCAGAGAAAACTCAATTTGAAGGAGGAAAGTTCAGTTTGGAGGCGTTCAGTGTTCAGTATAGGCCAGTTCTTAGCTGCATTACGGAGATTTTTGGAAAAGACGATGATCACGAAATTGATAAATCAGTCTTGGGGATGTTCGCTCTGATGATGAAACCAGGGGTGGTCCTTGACATTCCTTCTTTTTGCCAGGAAGTAGTAAATTCCCAATTGATCGCCTTCCCTCTAACAGGTTTCTTCAGATTTCCGTCATTGGTTGTTTACTTATTTTTGTATCAAAATGTTGAAGAGTTCATGAGTGTGGGTTTAAATATAGTTGATAGTAATAAAAATAAGCATTCAGTTTTATTCTGGACCGATATGGTTAGAAAATAAGAGAACGAAGCAAGGTTGTTTGAATTTGCTGACCATTTCATGTCTACTGCTTATAAAATTTTGAATGGAACTCTTCCTCCATGCTTTCTACCAAAAGCCCGGGAGTTCCTACAGTTAGGACCCAATTGCAAATTTGGAGATTGGTTTGTATTCGAAGATTACTCTGAGATAAGGCTGTATGGAGTTAGTATTGAGCCCTATAGGCTCCCAACCTTTGTTCCCATGCGACTTTTCGTCCTGGAATTTATAAGGCAAAGTCTTAATGTAGACCAAGTTCATTTTCTTCCCATGAAGAAAGGTTTGATGTACAAATTTTCTATGAGTGTGGGACCTTTTGTGGTCAACACGAGACAAGCTTTTGATGAAGTCTTAAAAATATTGGAAGGGACGCAGTTGTTGTTGGGAGAAAAATGGCCTTATGATCCGCATGGAATAATTTCTCAGAAAAGGGTTTAGAATGGGTATGCTGCATTTTCCCATGTAAGTAAACCTGATCTGGAGAAACTAGCTAATCCAGGAGAGTCAAGTTCATCAAAGACCAGTATTCAAACACCTGCAATTTTGGAAAGAGTGAGCAAAAGAGGTAGAGAAGATGTTATTGAAATAGATGATGAGGAGCCCCGAGAGGAAAAAAGAACCAAACTAGCAGAAGACCATTCTTCCAATTCACCTGGTTTTACTCTCCAGGTCAATGAAGAACAAGGTTTCCCCTCATCTCCTAGAAGACAAGAACTTCATTTTGAAAAGGCTCCTTCAATAAAGCAAGTGTTCACACAGATTGAGGAAAGGAACCAGAGGATAAAAGCCAATATAGAAGCACAAGCAGAGCACCACATATCTGCTGACCAGACCAGATTATTGACTGTGATGGATCTGGAAAAAGATCAGTTTAAGATGGCTCTGTCACATCCGACAGGAATGTCCCTTGGATCTTCGGGCAGCTTTAAGGAGGTAAACATAGTCATGGATGTTAAAAAGATCCCCTTGTGGGACAAAATGAATCTTCATATCCAGACCGAGCAGATGATTGTAAATGATTTGAGCAAGACCAATGCTACAAAAGTCAAGACTGAAAACATGCTTGCAAAGGTCATCAGACAATGCAAAATGGAGAAAGCTAATTCAAGGGCATTAACAACTCAAAATGAAGAGTTGAAGAAGATCATTATGAGAATCGGTGTGGATCCAAATGATAAAGCTGCAATTCAAAAACTTATGAAAAGTGCAGAAGTGGAAATATCTTCACTAAGGAAAAAGTTAAAATTACCAGCTATAGAGCACTCAATGGCGGCAGAAGTAGCTAAAGGAGAAAGAGGAATTGCGACAGCAGTTGTTGAAGAAAGACGAAGAACTCACTAAGGTGAAGCAGACCGCTATATCTTTACAGAATCATATTGAGAACCATACTTGTACCTTTGATTTTTCTGCAGGTGATGCTGATCCTCAAGCCCAGGTTATTCAGCTAAGCACAGAATTAAAGATGGCGGAGAGAGACTGTAAACAAGCCCAGTCAGAATTGGAAACGGTTACCAACATGATGCAAGTATGGGAAGAAAAAGCACATGAGAACAAGCAGAAACTACAGAAAGCTGAAGATGAAATCAAAGAGCTCAAGGAGAGATTAAAAGGTAATATCTCTCTTATTAAAGCTAAGGATATCATCTGGAATGAGATTATTTCAGAAATGCATTCAAAATGGGATTCCATGAATATAATTTCTAGAGAGAAAAGCATTGTTTCAGAGCATGAAAAGGAGCTATTATCTGAGAAGCAGGCCGCTATTAAAAGAGCGAATTGGGCCAGAAAATTCATAAACTTTATTAATGCCAAGACAGATGAAGAGTTAGGATATATGGGGATACAGGATAGGTACTTTTATGCTGAGGAGGTGAATAAAATGATAATCAAAAATGACCTTCGAAAGGCCGCAGAGAAGCGGTTACTGGGAATTAAAGAGATAATTAAAAAATTTGATATATCATTCGAAAAGTTGACGAGAACAGGTTTGCCCTCATGCTGGACGGAGAAAGGGGAGATCATGTCATGGAAGTTCTATGAAGATCAGTTGATATTTTCAAAAAGCAGAGCAGATGGCAGGCATGAAAAGACACAGGTTTTAAAGGGAGAAATGGTATTTAACTTCTTACAAAGGCATTTCCTCCTGCTATGGATGGTGAAGACATTATTCACAGGTAATCTTACTCACAGTCAGGTTGTTGCATTTACACTGGAATATCATCGTTATAAGAATGCTTCGACGACTCAGGATAAGCTCTAGAAAGAATGCAAGAGATTTTCTATGGACACAGAAAAGGGAACTCCAGCCACTCAGCCACAAGTAGCCGTTCAGCCACAAATAGTCATTGAGACAGCCACTATTTCAGGAGCATCAGCTCACTTAGATTAGGAATTATCACATTTTATCATGTTTTAAATGAAGTCATGTAAATGTAATAAAACTTTTCCGAGGCATGTACCTCCACTACAGTGAGTAGTTAAGCAGTTTGAGTTAGTTAGAATCATTTTCGTTACTGGAAACCATTTTGGTCATATTGTATTTAAAGACAATTTGAAGAGGAAAGAAGGTTCCGAGTTTTGGACCTTGAAGCCTAATTTTGTACTGAAAAATATTGAATCAATGAAAAGTTTTGCAAGTTTCCATCATTCTATCTGTGTTGAATAGTTTTCCAGTTTTCATTTCGTTTCCATATCTATGAATAAAGTAGAGTGATTTGAGTTGCAGGTCTCTTGATATCTGTGTATCTAAGAGTTAAACATCCTTAATGGGTGCTCCTCTATTTTAACTTTATTGTTGCTCACTTCTTCAGGGTTTTATAATGGTAGATTATGTTTTAAGCAGCATATCAATTTAAAGTCCTTTTCTTTCTTCGTCTTCCATTCATTCACTTCAGCATAAAGAGAACATGGCATTGCAGAACCTGTAGGGATTTGATATTTGGATAATATATTATTAATATTTGAAGGTTTAATAAACAGAGACAGATATATACTTGTTTGTGACATAATCTTTAATGTCTTGAGCACGGATTCCTTTACACAGCAAGGAATTGTTTCTCAAGGAACAACTGAATCAAAATGTGATTTTTTTTTTTAGTGCATAAAAATTAATGCAAGGTCATTTATGTATTTTTATTGGATCCTTTACACTACACCCTAAATTCTACTAACTTATCCTCAAAGTTACAAGGTTCATGGTTTATCAAGATCCAAAAAATACACCCATAAAACTTGCTTCTCAAGACTAAAATCACCCCTAAAATATAGAGTATTTAGTGGGATGAATAAATGTCAAACTTTACGAACCATAATTTCCAATAAGCTAATTGTTAATTATGTTGTAATTAATTGTGTTCAAGAGTGACTAATTTGATTTTTTTCTAAATAACACGCTTATGAATTATTTGCTTAAAATGATAATTCAAATTATATAGGGGTGGTATCCAATATTTAGGAATTCATATGTGAGCTAACATTGTAACAAATTTCTTACCCCAATTTGACTTTTCAGCAGGACCCTTTAACTCAATGGAGTTATTACGCTAAAACACCTTGGTTGCAAATCCTAAATTAACTTAGGCATTTTTTATGGAAAATTCATAAACATAATTAGATGCAACCATTGAAACATTATGAAAAACAATTTACAAGCATGAAATGTACAACCATTGAGTCATTTTTTCAAATAATTACAACCATTATCTCTTTAAGGTGTTTTCACAAAAATTAGCTAACATGAATCCAAAAATTCATGACTTCATGAGTAATGCCAATAATTGAACTCAAGATATAAATAGACTATCAGCCATATTCATTGTTGCATATATACCAATAAATGAATATAAATATATAGGAAATTTTGCACATAGATCACAGCGTTATAGGGTACAACCATTGGGAAATTTTGACAAATAGTTGGAAGTCATAAAAAAAGTTGGCATAAAGTTATTTAAATGTTAAAAGTATTAAGCATTTAGAATTTAAACACAAATTTCCAAGTGGTTATAATATATTAGATTCATCAGCATAAATTATCATACAAATCCAATATTAGAAAAAAAAAAACAACAAAAAAACAAAACAACAAGTGGTTCCTACATGCAGCAACAAATCTGCACAACAAAGCAGATTTGGGAATCAGAGTTTGAAAACTTGATTTTTGAAATCAAATTCGGGGTGAAATGGTCTTTTGGTACAGATACCCCCTGAAGTTGAGTTGAATCGCAATAGGGATGCCTGGAAATGTGATTTTTCAAAACAACAACAAAAAACTCCTACAATCTCATTTATTACTTCTATCAAGCATATAGTATGCAAACTTATCTACAGTTGTACAAAGAGGAGGAAAAATAGAATTTAAGCCATTAAAATGTTTTCATTTAATACATGGCAGCCTACATGCTTCAGCTATTAGGACTTGTTGTCAATTGATTCAACACTATATAAGAAAATACTTCTACAACCATTACAAAATTTCTTCACATTTGGTGTGCAACACTTCATATACATGTAAGTTTCAATAAACAACCAAACAAGCAAAAACTATGAAATGAACTACAAAAATATACAACATAATTCAATCCACATACCTAACTGTGAATTTGTACAACTTCAAAAGGATGGATGTATGCTCCAGCTCCAATAAGAATATGCTTCAGCGCCAATATCCTTACCAACTCATTATGAACCACCCGTTTTTCCTCCCAACCATATCCAGGAAGAACTTCTCCCCCTGGAACCCCTGAGCTGCAAAATCTCACAAGCAGTACCAAAATACAACAGTAAAGAGATATGAAAGGAAAACTAAGGAATATGGTTTTCACTTCCTCTAAATACACTCATGTTCAACCTCAATAGTTGGAGATACTTAATAGTTTAGTAAGGATTTCAAATTTGTTTTGGAAACAATTGGATACTCTCCAAATCTCTCCCTATCACAATCTTCCTCAAGTCTCTTCCACTCTTGGCATCAACTTCCTCTCTCAAGTGAGAATACATGAGACTCATATATAGGAGGAGCAACAAATTCTTGTCATAAAGGAGGAGTAATATGCATGCCTTGTATTCCATTTAGAGGAGTGTAACTTATGCCATTAAGGAGAGGCATGAATGCCTTATTTAAGGAGAGTGTAACATCTTCATTAAAGAGAGTGTAAGAGGAATATTTTATGACATATCTTTAGTGATTGTAAGAGGAATATGACATTATTTGATGTATGCATAAAAGAGATATTTAAAATAGAGATAGAATTACATAGAGCCATGAGAGTCATGAAGGAGAGAGGTGTGAAGTGATTGAAGAGATGAAGTTAATTTGTAATTCCATTTTAATAAAATATCATAGTCTCATAAAATATAATGATAATATTAATAATACTGAGGATTAAGTCAATATTGAACTATTAGGATTGATTAATGATTATTTAATTGAATTTCCTTCGACTATGTGTGATTACTAATTTATGCAAGGAAATTTACTATTTTTGGAAAGGCATGCTTGAGATGCTAGACATGACTTTCTATTTTTAGAAATTCATTTTAGAATTGTTAGATTGAGATTTTATTTGAGGACATTTATCCATAAGTGGTATTTTTATTTCATAGAATAGGAATTTTTCACCCCTATTTCATGCATCTTCGTTCCTTAGTAGATTGAGGACTTTGTGCCCTGATCTACTCCAAAGATCCAAGATTCCATAACTTGATCTTTTTAAATATTCAAGACTCTACGCCCTAAATGTACAAGACTCCACGTCTTTGCCTTTCTTGTATTTAGGACTCCATGCCCTAATTTTCATGCTTTCTCATTTATTGTGCTTTGAAACTCCGCATTTCTCCTTATGGTACTGATTGTGAGCTTTTACCCATTCGATGGTTCGTTGGTAAGGCCTTGTTCAAATACCTGCACACATCAAAATCTCATAGATCAAAGGAATCATATGAATTTCATAATTAAATTAACTTAATCACATTTTACCAAGAATGGTGCATGACTTCCACATTCATTTATGTTTTGAAGAAATGACTTCCACAGTCATTCATAATTGAACATCCTTGCTGGAAAACGACTAGGTCCCCTACCACATCCTGCTCAGTACAATGTTAGACATATATATAATAATAAAATTCATGTATCGTACATAAATCATATTTTAACCATCTGTTCCACATAATCATGAGCATCCATGGGTCTCTGTGTCTCAATCCAAGATCACCATCCATGTCATACACCTGATTCATAAGTCATATGAAAAAAGAGAAACATATGCATAACACCATATAAAACACATAATCAAATATACCACACATAAGGGAAACACATAATCAAATACACCTATATAAAAAAAAATTCCCAAACCAATGATCAATCTTCCATATATAAACATAAGAGGAAATATAACTATGTATATAAAACATTGTTACCCAATCCAGTGATCAATATGACATACATAAACATAAGAGGAAATATAAATATGTATATAAAACATTCTTCCTCAATCTAGTGATTAATATTCCATATATATAGCTCATCAAAAATCACCCTTAATAGGAGTGAAAAAACTATACTAGGAAAAATAGGGCACTACACACCTCACCTCACCTTTCAGAAGAGTTCTGAATTTCATAATAGAAAAATGAAAATTTTAGTGTTAAGCCAAGCTCGATTGGATGTGTGGGAGGCAGATATGTAGTTGCATTATTTGAAGTAGCCTGCAATAATACATTAACATTTAATAAATATATCCAAAAACACTCATATTTGATTATATATTATTGGAGACCTTTTAGTCTTATAATTTTAATTGTACAAAGAAAATATAAAGAATCTTTTCTCTTATTATATATTTTCCTATATCCACCTCATGAGCTTTCAAAGATTGATCAACAATCTTCTCTCCTTCCTTTCATTTCCAGATTTAAATTCTGGAAGATATTGGTAGTAATATTACCTTTCCTAATATAATCACGAATAAATATACAACTCGGAGCATTAAAAAATAATTGAATACCTCACTGATAAAGCTAACCAAAAAAAACTATTATTATGATCAAATTTGTACAATGCAATTAAAAAAAACAAAACATGTTTCATTAAGAAATTAACACAAGCATAAAGTCCAAATTCTCCTAACAACCTAGAAAATAATGAATTAGAAATAAGAATGCCACTAAAGCCGCACACATAAACTATCATATGGAAAGTAGAAAATTTAATGCAGAAAATAGAGGTCAACTAGAAAGCAAAAAAAGAACTGTAGATCATCCCCTGTCCAGTAGAGGGTCATCCTTGTCCATGGGGGTAGGAATCCTTCTAGAGCTAGCTCTAGATCAGTGATTATGGAATTCCACCATCATTACGACATTTAGCTATAGAGGCTTTGCAACGTTGGAAATATAAAGATCCAACATTAGGAGATTGTCATTCAGAAGGATGGATCAATGGGGTAGTTGTGGTGCTTCCCTTGGCACTCTGGAACAACTTTACCGACATGGTAGAATAAGAAGAGATTTCAATAAGAGAATTAAAACAAACATGCACGAAGAAATCCATAAGCATGTGGCATATTTTACAGACATATAGATCCACCTTCAAGTACATCCTTCGTATGCATGGATTATAAATAATTTTTATTTATTGTTCTTAAGAAAATAATTTGGTAATGAACACAATCCAAAAACAAGGGATTTGGAAAGTTTAAAAGGAAGGATTTTGGTATCTTGGCACCTGGTTAATCTTAGGTTAATTATTCTGATACATACCACAATATTGTACCAAAAAGATATAAAATGAAGATAATATGGAGGGGTAAATAAGGCATGCAACAAGCAAAAGGTCCAACAATTGAAATGATTTAAAGCAAAAATAAATTCATTCAATTGTTAAAAACTTGTTTACAGTATAAAGCAACTAAGGAATCCATAAAAAAAAAATACATCTTATAGTAAAATACGGTGGACTCTCCTCAGGTAGAAGAAGGAAGGAGATGATCATCAATAATTGATAGAATGTAAATGCAAATTCTACAGAGATCATCCTCCACCTTCTACTAGTAATCCTTGATCCTTTTCACATTCTGCTCATTTCCCTTTGCTTCTTCTTTCTGCTCAATGGAGCAAATAATTTGTTATGATTATGTTCTGGAACTAATAACATTATTATATCCAAAAGAAATCAATTTTATTTCCTCCACAAACAACTTTAGATCCAATTTGGAAACATCCTTTATTGACTGCACCATCTTTGCAAAGAGTGATAAATTCCATAAAAATCCACAAATACAACCAATGACACCAACCTGACAACGAATCATGAAAAATAAATCAAAATATTTTTTATTGAATGTAAGGCCATCTTACTCTGTTAAATTTAGATAACCATGGTATGTTCTATGCTTAAATGTAGTTTTACTTCAATCTTCTTTAAGTTCCAATTTAGATTTAGCAATCATATAAACTTGAAATTAAAATGCGGATAGAACATAAAAATAGATCAATGGAAGACAAGCCAAATAATAAATCAAAATTTGTAATTCTCCTTGTCTAGCAAATGGATAGATAAATGTTTGTTACATCATTCAATAGGATGCCCTAGCTAGCAAAGTCTTGTGTTGGTCAAACCAACTTCTCCAATGGCCAAATCAGCCTTTCTCCAAGTGTCACACACACCCCTCAAATACAACTCCAAAAATTCAATGCAAGTCAACCCCAACTGGTCAATGCAAAATTCAACGTTGCAGTCAAAGTTGCAGTCAACGGACAGCAATCAAAGTCAACGCTTCTCCTCGATTTTTGTGCCCTCTAATGCGGACTCAAGAAATCATAATTTTTGTCCAAAAATTGAATTCAAAATCCAAGAGTTGGCCCAAAGTCAACGTTTTTCAACGTTGTCTAGAAACCCTAAAAAAAATCCAAATATTACAGCAACTTCTTCAAGTTCAGATTCACATATGTGAGGGAGGGAAACCTCTCCTAGGATGTACGAACCAATCAGATCACAATAAGAATGTGTGTGATGAGTTGATGATGAAATGAACATCATCTCTCTCCAATTTATATCCATCAATAAGGGTGTGTGACACATTTGTTGGGCTTGTGAGCCTACATTTACAAATATGGTCGACCTTGCACATGTGTGGAAAATAAAATCAAAATATATGTTCTACTCATCCAAATAACATGATCTTTAGATCAATATTGCACCTCTCCGAAAGAGGAATCCAACAAAAATATAATCATCATCATATGAGCAGTGCAACATGGATTTTGGACCGAGTTGCCCAAAATTAACACTCCCTCTCAACTAGGGAGAACTCCATTTGTCCACCTGTGCCATCTTGTCATCAGTACCATCGTTTACTATCATCATCATCATCCTGCATCATCATGTTGTAACATGCTTTTCCGGATCTAAGGGAAAAAAAACAAGAGTGAGTCACAAATACATCACACTTCATTGACCTAAAGTCAGCCTAGAGGGCAAAACCTCAATAGACTCAAAATAGTCACATACTAACCCGCAGTTAGTTTACTGACCCGAAGTCATTTTAGAGGTAAGAACCTCATCAGACTTGATCCCATATCAAGGTGTTGGACACAAGCCATCCTAGACATAGAGAGTATGACAATATATGATGCATCCATCGGTCTTGCTATTGGTCTCTATCCATATTCCCCACCTCATTGGCCAAATGAGAGGTACTTCCCATGAGTCTGAAACTCCATGGGTAGGTTTCATGCAGGGCATAGATAAAAGAGAGGGTGAACCAACTCAACATCATAACGTTGGGGAATAATCACAACAAGGTTTGGCAAGCCTAGCCTCATGTGTGCTTATAGCTCCAATAATTTATCCCCAAGCCACTTGGAGCTCCTAGAGATCATTTTCCAACTCAAGCAGGACCCTCACAATAGGGTCTTTCCACGATTCCAAGATTCTCACGGAATGTTAGGAACTTGACCTTCCCCAGGGGCTTTGTGAGAATATTTTCTACCTACTCATCAGTTCCAATGTGATCGAGCCTTATGGCACCTCGTTGTACCATATCCCGGATAAAGTAGTACCTAATATCAATATGCTTGGATCGATCGTGGAACACGGGATTTTCAGAAAGACGAATCCCACTCTGGTTATCACAAAGTATTACGGTGGTATCTATCACATGTCTAAACAGATCATTGAGGGGATTTCTCAACCAAACAGCTTCACAACAGGCCATAATCACTGCAATGTATTCGGTCTTAGTGGTGCTCAAAGCCACCAATTTCTGCTTCCTGATAATCCAAGATATTGAAGTAGAACCTAAGTTGAAGCAACATACAGATGTTCTCTTACGATCCACCACACGTCTAGCCCAATCGGCGTCATTATATACATGGAGTCTCAAACTCTATGTAGTGTATCTCAACCCATGGTTGTTTGTGCCCTCGAAGATATCTCAATAGATTCTTGGCACCAATCCAGTGAATGTGATGAGGCTCAACCATATGTTCAATCAAAGTGTTCACTGCAAAACATACATCTGGACGGGTCATGCCAAAAGTGCACTTCTCTAAATTGGCACACAACTTGTGTTGTCGTATTGTTTGGAGGACTTCTCGAATGTGGTGGAGGTGCTCTTCCCAAGTCTGGCTGAAGATGAGAATGAATTCCAAGTACACCACTACAAATGAGTTGGTGAATGGACGCAAGATGTCATCCATCATCCTCATGAAGGTTGCGGGAGCATGCTCCTCAGCACATTTCGGTCTAGCCTCTGGTCAATGTTGGACACCAAGCTCACCAAGTCCACAGCTTTCCATCCCCAAACTGATGGCGAGACAGAGGTCGTCAACATGATGATTGTACACATTATGTGCATGTAAAATTCAAAACATCCACGCACATGGGGTCAGAGCCTCCCCTATGTACAACATAGTTATAATCGGGCTCTCCACAGCTCAACTGGCCACAACCCCTTTCAGGTGGGCTTTGGATTCCAGCTACTATGTCTCATTGACGTAGTCATGCCATTTGCGGCTACTCCAGCCGATTCGGCTCATGTCCAGTCTGAAGCTAACAAAGTGAACAAATTCATAAAGCACATTCAGCACATTCACCAACAGGTTCATGACATATTGGATAGAGCCAATGCTAAGTACAAGCAATGACATGATCAACATCGGGTGCCACACAACTTCTAGGTGGGCGACAAAGTGTGGCTACATTTGCAGAAGGAGCGCCTCACTAGACCCCACCGCAAGCTTCGCCTACTCCGATGTGGGTCGTACACCATCACTAATGTTGTAGGGAACAATGCCTTCGAGCTCAGTATTCCACCATTCCTTGGTCTGCACCCAATATTCAATGTAGACCTCCTTCTTCCATACTTCCCACCTCTATTGGACACCTCTAACATTGCAGAAGAACTCACACCAAAAGAGTTAAACCTAGACTGCATGGAATAGGCCACCACAGATTGTATCATGGACATGCAAATCAAGAACACTCGCCAATAGAAGATATAACTGTATCAAGTTGTCAAAGTTGGCCAACTCCTGCACCAAGGCAAGTGATTCACCAGGGACCAAGTTCAGCAGAAGTTGAACCTCATCTCATGGAGGAACTCAATGCAATGGGGACCATCGCTTCCTAAGGGGGGAGGAATGATCCAGGTGGATATTGGTGGCCACCTGCCTATTCCACTTGGGACCCCACCATTGTCTCTTTCATTTTTTCAGTTTCGGCACAACTTACTACTTTTAGCAGTTTTTCGGGTCCTGAACTTCCGGAACCGTTTTGAGGCCCTAAACGACGTTTTTTGGGCATCATTTGTCTAGCTAATATTATTTTGTCTCGGAATTGATATTTGCAACAACAGTTGTAGTCCTCGAATAGATATTTCTAACGATGTATCATACGTGTCAAACGGAGATCATATGCCAAAGTTACGTCCCGGGGAAGTTGAAACACCAATTTACCCAAACGGGGCCCACAGTTTTGGTGCTTCATCTCCTAGGGTTAGGTTTTTGGACATTTAGAGTTATCCATTGTTTCTCAATAATAAATAGGCCCTTGAGCCTCATTATAACATATTTCAGAGGTCTATAGCCGCCACATCTCTTCTCAGAGATTCGCTACCAGCACCCTAGCTAGTTTATTTCCATTATGTCTGTAAGTAAATTTCATTTCTTTGACAATAATGAAATGAAGTGTTATTTCTGCTACATCTTTGTATTTATGGTTATATGTGTATTTTGTTGCATTCCTGCATAAATCCGGATCAACGAGAGTTCACTAAGAACATCAGGGCCACTAGAAGTTGTCGATACTCGGTCGGATTTCGCAGCTTGGGCCCAACGACACTTCTACACAACTTCTTAAAGTTGAGTTCCATCAGTGTCGACACAAACTTACAGTCCACCGTACCAAATCTCTCTAGTAGCTCCACGACATATTTTCCTTGAGAAAGTAAAATATCGCCTGGCCTTTTCCAAACCTCTAAGCCTTGGAAATAATGCATCAGCCCTAGGTCTTTCATCTCAAACTCGGAAGCTAGCTCCCTCTTAAATTGATGAATGAGAGGGTCAGCGACTCAACCCCTGTCATGAAGAGATCGTCCACATAGAGAACTAGAATGAGAGGCCTTTCTTTATCAACCTTAACATAAAGTTTTGGATCAACATCACTTCGAGTGAAGCCCAACTTCATCAAGTAGTTATCGATCCTCTCATACCAAGCCCTGGGGGCTTGCTTCAACCCATAGAGGGATTTCTTCAACCTACATAAATATGATTCTCTATCTTGGACTTCGAACCCCAGAGGTTGATCCACATAAACCTCTTCCTTTATTGAACCATGCAGAAAAAGAGTCTTCGCATCCATCTGATGGAGACTCCATCCTTGCGTTGAAGCAAGGGCACTCATAGATCATATGGTGGTATAGCAGGTGATAGGTGAAAATATATTATCATAATCTATGCCTTCCTTTCGAGAGAATCCTCGAGAAACAAATATTTCCTTGTACTGTTTAGCACTTCCATAGGCTCCATGTTTGATCTTGAAGAGCCATTTCAAGGTGACGACATGTTTGTCCTCCGGTATTGGGACCACTTCCCAAACATCATTCTTCATAATGGACTCATATTCTTCGTGCATATCATCCTTCCAAACTTTACGCTTTATGGATTCCTCAAATGATCCAGGCTCAAATTGTATAATTATACTCATGGCTGCTAGATACCCTTGGTACCTATTTGGCTTCTTGCTTTTACGTAATGTCCCCCTTGGGGCAGTATGTCTCTCGGCATCTTCAAGAGTGTCCCTGAGCCATGAGGGTATCCTTTTATTTGAAGGAGGTGGATCAATAGGATCCATTGGTCCTTCAACATTGGGCATAGTTTCATCATTCGGTTCTTCCTGCCTTCCAGCTTCTTCTTCTTCTTTGTCTTCCTTTGAGCTAGGAATATTTCTTACTTTCTTGAGGGTAGCATCTTCATCGAAGGAGACATCGTGGCATATCTCCACTTCTCTTTGACTAGGCACATAGATTCTATATGCCTTCAAAATTTCATTGTAGCCCACAAACATTCCCTTCTTCCCAGAAGCATCGAGTTTTCTTCTCTTTTCTTTCGGCACATGAAAATAAACAGGTTTTCCAAAAACTATAAGGTGGGAGACATCGGGCTTCTTACTAGATAATACTTCCTCGAGAGTTTTTGAGTCCAAAGCGGAATTTGGGAATCTATTTTGAACATACATGACAGTGTTCGCAGCTTCTCCCCATAGAAACTTCGGAAGACCTTGTTCATATAGCATGGCATGGGCAGCTTCCACAATGTCCCTGTTATTTCTTTCAGCAACACCATTTTGCTCAGGAGTATACACAGTTGTGGTCTGCCTCTTAATGCCAGCTTCCCTACGAAATTCATTGAATTCATTTGACTCATACTCGGTCCCATTATCGGTCCTCAAAATTTTGATTTTCTTCTCAGTTTTATTTTCCACCAAGGCCTTGAAGGTACAAAACCATTTTAATGCTTCATCCTTCTTCTTCAAGAAATATATCCAATTTTTGCGAGATAAGTCATCTATAAAGTCATGTAATATTATCATCCTCCCAAGGATGTCACGGGAAGCATACCAGATAGATTAGAATGTATCAATTGCAATATATCTGATGTCTTTGTGACACTTAAGGGGAATGGTCCCCTTGTATGATTCCCTTTGGCACAACCCTAACATATACTTTCATTACCTTCCTTGATTTGGGAAGGGATTTGTAATGAAGGTGTGCAAACCTCTGGTGCCATAGCTCGGTTTGAAGGGTTGTATCACATGACATAGCCCATAATGAACTTCCTCCAACCTGATAGTTTGTATCAACTCTAAAACCAATAGAAGGAGCTTCTTTTAATTTCTTCTTCCATATGCATAACTTTCCATCAATGAATTCCACCTTGAATCCTTTTTCTTCCATTACCAAAATGGACACAACGTTCTTCTTCAAATCAAGTACATACAACACATCTTGTAAGTAGAAGACTTGACCTTGAGATAGAAAAAGGGTCATAGTCCCTGTCCCTTTCACAGGACAGGTGGAATTATCTCCAAAGATAATTTCTAAATTAGTATCCTTCTCAATCAAATCAGAGAGGGCTTCTTTATAACTAGTTAGGTGCCTTGAAGCACCACTATCAATCAACTAGACATCCAGGGTGTCGGAAGGAGACGCAGCAGAGAGGGAAGATACAAGAATATATTCATTTTTCTTATTATCAAAAACATTAGACTCATCGTACCTAGAATTCCTTGACCTCTTGAAAGGTTGGCCATTTCCACTTCGATCAGAGGGAGCCTTCCTCTTTCCTTTGAACCTATTGTTCCTTTGATTTCCATTCCCCCTGAACTTGTTGTTGTCATCGTCCCTGGGAGAGTCGCTTCTATTGGGGAACTCTCTTGCATAGTGACCAATCTTGTTACAAGTGTAACATCTTCCATTTCTTCCTTTGGGCCCCGCTCTTCCATGCTTTTGATTTCTCGGGCCACCATGGTTCTTCCTCTTTGCATGAGCAGTGAAGGCAGTAGGGTCACTTGCATTTCCATTAGAGGGATGGTCTCTCTCCATCATTCTTGTCTCATCTTGAGTGCATCTCATCAATAATTCATCAAAATTAGGAATTACATTATTATTAAGAATCATAGTATTAAATACATACCAATCTCAGGGAAGAGCTCTCGATCAACTACTTCTTCTCCTATTGCAAGGAGATCATTCCTGATTTCTGTGAGCCTCATAAAATATGATTGGATGGATTCATATTTGCCCTTATTGATATTTTTCAACTTGTTCTTAAAGAAAAGCACTTGATTAGCATTGCTATCCTTGAACATGCTAACCAACTTATCATACATCTCTTTAGATGTGCCCAGCTCGGAGATGTAAGAAAACAAGTGCTTGTGTATTGAATCCATGATAGTCATCTTTGTTTTGATTTACCCTTTTCTATACTTCGTCTTTGTGGCAGCGGGTGCATTCTTACACATAATCCATGGCACCTTGATCTTCCAAAACCAAATCCAAAGACATCTTCCATGCATGATAATCAGACTTGTCAGTCAACTTATCATCAAACTTGAAACCCTTATATGTGGAGGCCAGTGATCCTTGATAAGACTTCTTCTTCGGTGATTGCTTTTCACACTATTTTGGGCTTTGTATTCACCTCAGATCTGATATGATGCTAAATTTAGATAACCGTGGTATGTTCTATTGTTAATTTGAACATGTTCTATGCCATTTCAGATTAGGGCACAAAACACTGAAGCAGATAGAACATACCAATAGATCGATGGAAGACAAGCCAAAATGGAGATGATGAATGGTGGTGTTTCGACGATCAGCAAGATGCTTTAACCAGCAAAGTCTCCAATAGGTCATTCAGCCAAGTGTGTCACACACAGCCCCAAGGAAACCCAGACAAAGAATACTCCACAAATACGCAGCACCAAGAACGCAACTCCATCGCCCTCAAGAGAGAAGAAAATCCTCCACACATTGTGTGTAAAATGAACTCCCAGACTCTCCAATATATAGGCATCTTTGGGGGTGTGTGACACGTCCTTTAATACATTTAATTCTATAACAGACTGACCTAGCGCATAAGTGGAATAAATTCAAAGTACATGTTCTGCTCATCCGATTGAAATGAACTTTAGATCAATCTTACACCTCTCCAAAAGAGGAATCCAATAAAAATATTGGGATCATAATCTGAGCAGCACAACCTGGATTTTGGACCTAGTTGTCCAATTTTAACACTCCCTCTCAACTAGGGATAACTCCGGCCACTAGTGCAATCCAAACATCGAGCGCCATCCCGCTGTAACTTGATTCGCTAGCTTCTTTATTTCAAAACAGAAGTGGTTCAGTCAACAAGACATCACTCCCGGCTAACAGATTCAGCCCAAAGGTCTAAAACCTCTATAGGACTCACAAAGAGTCCCATACCAACCCGAAGTTGGTTTACATGACCCAAAGTCATTTGGAGGTCTGAAACCTCACTAGGACTCAAAAGAGTCGTAAACTAACCCAAAGTTAGTTTCACTGACCCGAAGTTAGTTGGAGGTCTGAAACCTCGCTAAACTTGATCCCAGATCAAGTGGTTGGACATGTGCCATCCTAGACATAGAGAGTAGGGAAATCTCCGATGTGTCCATCGGTCTTTCTATGGTCTCTATTCTCATTTCCCACCTCAATGGCCAAATGAGAGGTATTTCCCATGAGTCCGGAACTCAAATGGGTAGGATGCATACGGGGCATTGATCATCATAACAATGGGGCAGAAGCACACCAACAAGGTTTGGCAAGCCTAGCCCTATGGTTGCTTATAGCTCCGAGGAACTATCCCCAAGGCCCCCCAAAGATTCCAGAGCTCATCGTCCAACAGAACCCTCCAAATAGGGTCGATCCACAATTCCAAGATTCTCACGGAAGGTTAGGAACATGACCTTCCCCAAGGGCATTATGAGAATATTTGCGACCTACTCATCGGTTCCTATATGATCGAGCCTTACGGCGCCTCGTTGTAACATATCCCGGATAAATTGGTACCAGCCATCAACATACTTGGATCAATCGTGGAACACGGGATTCTCTGACAAACGAATCCCCCTTTGGTTATCACAGAGGATAACGGTGGCATCTAGCACATGCTCGAATAGCTCATTGAAGAGCTTTTGCAACCAAGTGAATTCACAATGGGTCATACATGCTGCAATGTTTTCGGCCTCAGCGGTGCTCAAGGCTACCGAATTTTGTTTCCTGCCCAAAGCAGATCTACTTGTGAAGTAGCATCCAGATGTGCTCTTACGATCCACCACACTACCAGCCCAATCGACATCAGTATATCCAAGGAGTGTCATGCTCCTGGTAGTGTATCTCAGCCCAAGGTATATCGTGCCACAGATATATCTCAAGAGTTTCATGGCACCAACCCATTGAATGTTATGATCAACCATGTGTTGACTCAGAGTGTTCACTGCACAACATACGTCCAGACGAGTGTTCACTAAGAAAATCAGAGCCCCTAAAAGTTAATGATACTCAGTAGGATTTTCTAACATGGGCCCAGCAGCGCTGCCACTCAACTTCTTAAAGTTGAGCTCCATCGGTGTCGACACGGACTTATAGTCCACCATACCAAAAGCTTCACAATGTATTTTCCTTGAGAAAGGAAAATCTCACCAGGTCTCTGCCAGACCTCCAAGCCTAGGAAGTAATGCATCAATCCTAGGTCCTTCTTCTCGAACTCAGCAGCGAGCTCCCTCTTGCACTGATGAATGAGAGGGTCAACACCAGAATGAGAGGCTTCTCTCTATCAACCTTGAAGTAAAGGTTTGGATCAACATTACTATGAATGAAGCCCAACTTCATCAGGTAACTATCTATCCTCTCGTACTAAGCTCTGGGTGCTTTCTTCAACCCATAGAGGGTTTTCTTCAACCTACAGACATAGGTGTCCCGATTCTGGACTTCGAACCCCAGTGGTTGCTCTACATACACCTCTTCCTTTATCGCACCATGCCAAAAGGCGGTCTACACATCCATCTGATGAAAATTTCGTCCTTGTGTAGCAGCAAAGGTAATATTAGATTATCGGTGCAATAATACTCAGTGCATTCCTAGAGAAGTCTCGAGCAACACATTTTCCCATCAGATCCATTATTGATCTTATAACGAGGTGACAACAACTTTGTCCTGTGGTCTACAGACCGTATCCCAGACATCATCCTCGCATCCTTCCAGACTTGATTCTTTACAGCATCATATTGTACTCATGGCAGCTAGATACCCCTAGTATTTATATGGCTTCTTGTTTTTCTACCAGAATTTCCCCCTTGAAGCCATATATCTTTGAGCCAGGAGGATCTTCTTTCAGGAATGATATTAACTCAGGAGAATATACAGTTGTATTCTCCCTCTTAATGCCAGCTTCTCTTGTGAGAGAAGACATCTATTTCAAATGAGGGCATCCCAAACACCAACTTGGAAAAGGAGTCTTATTCTCCCACAGTCAAAGCCATTCAAGAATCCAACAATGTGACTGAAGACTGCAAAAACTTCTCAGATCACACTTCCAAGTTTATCATTATGCTCCAATGTAAGACTGATACAGCTTACTTCTATTATGAATTTCGTAAACATGGGTGGCTTTCTATGTCACTGTCATGATGATAGTGACATAGAATGACAGATTTAACTCCTCAAGATTGCGGATACAGAACTATCATCATTTTCATATCACTGATTACGATGTTGCCATAATTTTATCGTACCCATCACTATCTTCTTCATCATGGTCATACTGCCATATAGTATTAAAGATTTGAAATTTCATGGTCATACATATTCTGCCATATGTCACTGTCAAACATGGATAATATATCATGATTCCTCCTGTCATGATCCTGCACTGCTTCTTATTTCCCAAATCTGTCCATTTGTCATTATTTTGGTCATTTTAGAAGACTGCTCCTAAGGCTACCAAAATTTGCCTAACTCTATGACAAATCTACTTCTCTTGTCACTCTCCCTAGGGCTTACAGATTTGCCCATCTTGACAACAATCTGACCGTTTCATAATATTGCACCAAGGGCTTCTACAGTCAACCCTCTAAAAATCCTTCCAATTCCTTTAAAAAAAACTGCTTCTTAGGGCTTCCAGATCTGCCCAACTACGTTTAATGGTTGACTGATCTAGGGCTTCAAATCTTTAGATCTCAGTTCTGCAATTTTTCTCCTAAATTTCACAGATCTAGGAACCAATCATATAGATGTTCCAAACACTGAATTGACCTTTCTACATGCTAGTCCATACCTTATATGGTACCTTTTTGTTACGCAGATCTAGCATAGTCATAAGTGCACATCAATCATTGTTGTTCATCACCTATGAACATACCTCATTTTGATTTCTCCTCTTCAAGGTGACCCATACACATCTTCCCTCTTGGCCCCTCTGATTACAGTGCACAGCTCCTAAACATGTGGTCTTAAATGACACAGTGTGTCATCTTCTAGATGTCACTGTATTGCACCAGGACTAGGAAAGCTTGGTTCCTAGTGATCTTCCTTTCTGCTCTTTCTTGAATTTTCCTTTGCCTCCTAGAGATCCCTTCTAGGCCCTTCTTTGTACACACTTGAAGCACAATTTCAAGGTTTCTTTCTTACTGCGGAAACATTCCTTCACACTGTTTATTTTCGGTCTCTTTCTGAAAATATCTGAGATCAAGACAAAGACTAGTTTATTCTCTCTTTTTCACACTTAGCAATTTCTTACTCCTTGTTGTATGGTCCCTTCAACCCTAGATAGTAGACCCTTTATGTGATTGTTCTTTTCATGAAATATCTCTGACCTACCTCAGAGATGCCAGGCCCAAAATAGAGAACCTTTATTACTGCGTTATACTCCGGTCTTCGTTGAAGAGTGTTAATTAATTGTGGCCTAACTTGAGCGTCCTTTTAGACTTTAAGGTATACCCAAACAGATATTCATCCTAGAGAGAAGGGCTTCTTAGAGTCCTCACGTCTTCAAACTGACATCCCATACTGCTGCTATAGCAGCCTTCTTTCTGCAACCTGTTACAGAGAATTTTCATACAAAAATAACACAAAAAACATACCTTATTTTCTTGCTGTTTGGTATGCTCCTCTGCTGTTGATTTCGGACTGGTTAGGGCACACATCATAGTCCCTAACGACCCTAAAATCTAGCCCATAATTGCTTCCCTTTGCTGTGGTTGCTCTTCAATGGGAGGCTGCCCCTCCACGCTGCTCCTTGAGGGAAGTTACAAAGCTTTATACACAGAGTTGCCCTCCTAAATGATAGCGGCACCCTAAAGGTATGCAAACAGACCTGTAACAGCCTCCTATGAGGGCTATCCACCCATCAAACAGCCCTTAAAACAATCCCTTTTGTTGTGGTCTTCTTCCAATGGACCTCGACCTTTCTTCCTGCACTCGGTCACCCAAAACAGACTTTAAAAAGCCTTCCTTAATTCTCTGTGACAAGCAATTGTGAGGCTTCAGAGGCCTGCGGCGTTTTAGAGACAGACCACCCATAAATTGATGTGGTCTAGGAAAAGAGAGATGGTCACAATATAGGCTGAATTTCTGGGCACTTTGCAGCCCCAAACACTCCCACACTGCCCCTATTTTAGGTTGATAAGGCCTGCAACCTATCACAACAATACGTTGTCACTTCCAACCAACCCAAAACAACTTTCTCCTTACCTCTTTACAGCCCAAACAGGCTTGCTTAGCTCTTGAGGTTACTCGACCTCCTTGCTAGATGAAACAACCCCACAAACAAGTGTTGGAAGGCCCCACGCAACCTTATCCTCCTCGTTGTGGTAGCCTATATCCTGCGGCCTCAACATAAATTCCCTAGCTACCCAGCCACCTGTTTAACCAAAACAGAGCTGCGGCCCTAGCTGTAGCTTCTTGGACCCAAGGAAAAATATGCCTTTGGCCTAGCTGTAGGTGCTCTTCATCAATGCGGCCAGCTGTAGGAGAGTTCCACCAAAAAAAAAAAATCAAAACTCCATGCAATCTACCCTTAAACACAGCGGCAGCCTCCTGTAGCTTATACGGCCCTAAAAGAGATAAAACCAATTCTCCTCTTCCACGTCTAGCCTCTGCTCCAATTCAGAAGCCTCAGAAATGTTTTATCTATGAATGATGCTCTTGTGGATGAGTTGCACTTGTTGGATCAATAGATCGGAGATTGCTTTCCAACACAGATTGGGCTTTGTCTTCACCTCAGCTCTGATACCATGTTAATTTGAACATGTTCTATGCCATTTCAGATTAGGGCACAAAACACTGAAGTAGATAGAACATACCAATAAATCGATGGAAGACAAGCCAAAATAGAGATGATGAATGGTGGAATTACGGTGATCAACAGGATGCTTCAACCAGCAAAGTCTCCAATAGGTCATGCAGCCAAGTGTGTCACATACAACCCCAAGACAACCCAAACAAATAATACTCCACAAATACGCAGCACTAAGAACACAGCTCCAACGCCCTCAAGAGAGAAGAAAATCCTCCACACATTGTGTGTAAAATGAACTCCAAGTCTCTCCAATATATAGGCATATTTGGGGGTGTGTGACACGTCCTTTAAGACATTTAAGTCTATATTATATTCCAGACCAACCTAGCACATAAGTGGAATAAATTCAAAGTACATGTTCTGTTCATCCGATTGAGATGATCTTTAGATCAATCTTACACCTCTTCGAAAGAGGAATCCATTAAAAATATTGGGATCGTCATCTGAGCAGCACAACCCAGAGTTTGGACCTAGTTGTCCAATTTTAACATCTATGCTTAAATGAAATTTTACTTCAATCGTCTTTAAGGCCCAAATCAGATTTAGAAATCACATAAACTTGAAAGTAAAATGTTGATAGAACATAAAAATAGATCAACAGAAGACAAGCCAAATAATGAATCGGAATTTGTAATTTTCCTTGTCTAGCAAATGGATAGATAAATGTTTGTTACAACAGTCAACAGGATGCCCTAGCCAACAAATTCTTGAGTTGGTCAAACCAACTTCTCCAACAGCCAAATCAGCGTTTCTCCAAGTGTCACACACACCTCTCAAAGACAGCTCCAAAAAGTAAAGACAAGTCAACCCAAATTGGTCAACGTAAAAGTCAACGCTGCAATCAATGGACAACAGTCAAAGTCAATGATTCTCCTCGATTTTTGTGCCCTCTAATGCAGCATCAAGAAATCGGAATTTATGTCCAAAAATCGAAGTCAAAATCCAAGAGTTGACCCAAAGTCAACTCTGGTCAACACTGTCTAGAAACCCTAAAAATAGTATGAAAATTACAACAACTTATTCAAGTTCAGATTCACACGTGTGAGGGGGGGAAGCCTCTCCTAGGCTATATGAACCAATCAGATCACAAGAAGAATGTGTGTGATGAGTTGATGATGAAATTAACATCATCTCTCTCCAATTTATATCCATCAATGAGGGTGTGTGGCACATCTGTTGGGCTTGTGAACCTACATTACAAATATGGTCGACCTTGCACATGTCTGGAAAATAAAATAAAAATATATACTCTACTCATCCAAACAAGATGATATTTAAATCAATCTTGCACCTTTGTATTTTAAATATGAGGGGTTTTCGCGGTGCATTATATTAGATATCATTTTCGGGATTCAACTGCGTTAAGTAAGTCATTCATCTATGACCATTTCCATGAGAGGTAGTCATAACTGACTAATTTCTCATGATTTTTGAATAGTCCACTTAGCACTCATTGCATCGGGTGATGCTCTTTGCAAAACCTTAGCAACTATTGTGCCTCATGAACCATTCAAGTAGAGATCCCTTTACTCTTTGTATTTTAAGTATGAGGGGTTTCCACAGTGCATTATATTAGATATCATTTTCGGGATTCAACTGCGTTAAGTAAGCCATTCATCTATGACCATTTCCATGAGAGGTAGTTGTAACTAACTAATTTCTCATGATTTTTGAATAGTCCACTTAGCACTCATTGCATCAGGTGATACTCTTTGCAAAACCTTAGCAACTATTGTGCCTCATGAACCATTCAAGTAGAGATCCCTTTACTCTTTGTATTTTAAGTATTAGGGGTTTCCGCAATGCATTATATTAGATATCATTTTCGGGATTAAATGGTTAAGTAAGTCATTCATACATGACCATTTCCATGAGGGGTATTCAGAGCCGCTTCAATTTCTCATGATTTTTGAAATAGTCCATGGCACTCATTGCATCGGGTGATGCTGCTAGGGGTTATGAACACTTGGCAACAATTTGTACTCATGAACATTCAAGTGAGATCACTTGCTACTTTGTATTTTAAGTATGAGGTTTCATGGGTGCATTATATTGAATGTCATTTGATTCCTTTTAATTAAGTAAGTCATTCATCATGACTATTTCATAAGAGGTAGTCGTAACTTTGTTAATTTCTCATGATTTTTTGAATAGTCACTTAGCACTCATTTACATAAGGGTGATGCTCTTTGCAAAACAACGCTATTGTGCCTCATATGAACCATTCAAGTAGAATCTCTTTTACTCACGTATTTAAACAGAAGGTTTCATGATTGGTATATTAGATATCATTTTAGGATTCATTGCGTTAAGTAAGTCATTCGTCTATGACCATTTCCATGAGGAGGTAGTCGTAAGCTGACTAATTTCTCATGATTTTTTGAATAGTCCACTTAGCACTCATTGCATCGGGTGATGCACTTACATAAAACATACTTGTCTTGTGCCTCTTAGTTTATTTCGTAAAGATCGTTTCTCTTTGTATTTTAGGTATAGAGTTTACAAATTGTTTATATTAGATATCATTTCGGGATTCAACGCGTTAAGTAAGTCATTCATCTATGACCATTTCCATGGCAGGGCGAAAATCGAAACCCCTCATACCTTAAAATACAAGAATAAAAAGGGATCTCTACTTGAATGTTTCATGAGCACAATGTGGGCGTATCTGAGTAGTGCTAGAGGTGAGCCTATTCAAAAATCATGAGGAAATTGAGTCGATTCATTTGCCTCTCATGGAAATGGTCATGAAGCAGACGGAGTCCGAAAAATGACTGGCTCCAATCTTGCACCTCTGCGAAGAAATCCCCTTGAAATACGTGTCATCATATGAGTAGTGCAACATGAATTTTGAACCTAGTTTCCCAAAATTAAAATACTTCATACTCAGTTAATACATTTAAGCCACAATAGCAATATGTACAGATAAAATACAGTCACAATTTTATTAACTTTTGAAGGGATTCAGTTACATTCAACATATATAAATACTGCAGTCAATTGCATGAATTCTACATGCAAATACCCCAGTGCCAAAGGTAAGAATATTCTATTTGAGTAATGGGGACCTCAATTATCTACCGACCCCAGCTTATTACATTCTTTTGGTGGCTAAATTAAATCAAATAAGTAAGGACAATAGTCTCACATACTACTACTTTACTCACTATTTTGATAAAGCTTTATCAACTGGAATGCACAGAACCAAATTATACTAAACAAACTGCATAATAATTCTATATTTCTTAAAACTAGTTTGGCTTTATTTAGATCAGAGATTTGTAAGGTGAGAAGAGAACTTGATTTTCTTTCTAGAAATGGTTCTCTTCATTTGGATCTGGCAAATGGAGTTTCCATTTTTCTTTGGGGAGTGATAGATGGTGGTTTGGCTGCGAAGGCTATTCGTTTAGAAGAAATTTCAAAATCAAAGCAATCTGCGAATTTTAGTAAGCTGCTAAACAATATCTCCCTCTTCTCCAGATGTCGGACTTCATCTTCGAACCGGATTAGTGATGAGAAAATTTCTGGTCTTAATTCTTGGATCTGTTTCCAGAATTTAGGTTTCTTTTGTATCGGGGCCCATTATCGAATTCGGTTTGTCAGGCTCTCACGACGGAACCTGCTCCTTCAGCTCGATTTCCAAGGTTAGTTCTGATCACTAATGTGAGAAATAAGCCCTGGAGGTAATTCTGATCTTTCCGGAGTGGATATTTTTTGTGGCAATGAGGCTCTCGCTCCGAGCTCTGGTCTAGGACCTGGTTCCGCGGATTTGGGTCTCTAAAATCCTATTAATAGGGAAGTCTATGTCGGCACCTGGGTGGAGATCGATTCTTCCCATCTGGGCATCAGATTTGACAGGAGGTCTGAACCCTGTTCTCCTCCCCCGAGCCCTGAACCCGATCCTCTGTCCGCTGGTTCCGACATTGAATATTCGTAGCTCATTAACCTGCTCCCTAGTTCCTCTTCTTATGCCTCCTCAGAAGTAATCGAACCGCAGTCATGATTGAATAACTTGTCCCCCCCTGCACAATCTCCCTGCGACATGGTTCCATCCCCTCCAGCGTAGTTCCTGCTGCCTCATCGAAATCCTCCTACACATATCCCCATCATAATTCTCTCCACCTTGAGTACCCCTCGTCCCCCTTATCCTTGATTAACGGTTTAATCTCCCCAAATAATATTTTTTTGTATCTCTAACAATAGGAGCCTTAATACAGTGATGTGCGGTTTGACGGAAAGATTTCATGGGTGAAACCTAAGAGACCGCAGTTCAAATCTCATTGATAATGTACCTTGCTATGATCTTGGTTCAAGGAGTAGGCTCCCCCTTTCTCGAGGGGTCTCGGCTCTTGCTGAATCATAAGAACTGGTATATCTGACTTGCAGGCTGTTGGATATATCTTGGTGTTATATTGGCAACCATGAGGATTGATCTCGCCTCTGTTGGATATATCCTGGGGTTATATTGGCGACCATGAGGATTGATCTCGCATCTGTTGGATATATCCTGGTGTTATATTGGATATATCCTGGTGTTATATTGGCGACCATGAGGATTGATCCTGGGTCTCCCCTAGATTACTCTAAAGAATTACCGATTCACCATGTGTCAAAAAAAAAAACAATAGAAGCCTTAAATTAGCTTATGAGATAATTTCAAGTCCAATCCCTATAACATTAATAATTCATCTTGTAAGATTACCCCTAATCACATATCAAAATCAAATAATAATTCTAATAACACTAATAAATTGTCATGTAAAATTTTAACTATTAACATATCCAATCCAAATAACATTAATAAAAACTTGAATAATAGCATTTCTAATAATAGAAACAAGGGAAACGAGAAAATTATTATTATTATTATTATTCTACTTTAGTTTTTTAAAAATGTTATTACTTTCTTTGGCAAAAGTTTAGATTTCTTTGTTTTTAGCCTTCTTGATAAAGAGCTTAATTTTTCCCTTTCCCCCAAGAAGATTCTTATTGATAAAATTATTTGTAACATCGAATTTGGTATTAGATACCTTCCGGATAATATTAAAAAAATTACTAGGCAAGAATGTGCTATCGTTCTTAGAAATGCTAAGCCTCCCAAAAGAAACATTAGCAAGAACGAGTTCCTTGCCCTTAAAGCCTTGAGGGGAGACTCTGACATTGTCATCCTTAAAGCTAAAAGAGGTGGGGTTATCGTCATTTTAGATAAATCTAACTATGTTAACAAAATTTTGGATCATCTTCATAATAGTGGTAGTTACATCAAGCTTAATAAGAATCCCATTAAAATAATTTCTAAAGAAGTTTCAACCACTATCAAATCCAATAATTCTCTTAAACCTCGCTGCAAAAAACTCATTGAAATAAATCCCCTCACCCCCAGAATTTATGGCCTTCCTAAGATTCATAAGGTTTGGATCCCATTCATACCTATTTTTAATACAATAGGTGGGCCCACATACCTCCTTGTCAAATTCTTGGCTCAAAAGTTCAAACCTTTTGTTGGTCGCATTGATTCCTTTGTTAAGGACTTAGCATCCTTTGTTAAAGAGTGGAAAGATATTAGACTTGACCCTGGGGATTTTTTAGTCAGCTTTGACATTATTTCCCTTTATACCAAGATCCCCATTCAAGATTCCATGGATTTCATAAATTGGGTCACTGACATTGACACTGCCAAATTAGTTGGCCTCTACCTCACCTATAGTTTCTTCACTTTCCAAGGTGAATTCTACGAGAAAACCTGTGGGGTGGAAATGGGCTCCCCTCTTTCCCCTATAGTTGTGAACTTATTCATGGAAGATTTTGGTACCAATGCCTTAGCCTCTACTCAATTTCGCCCCAAAAGATGGAAAATATTTGTGGATGACACTTGTGTCATTTTGCCCCATGGTCTTGAAAAAATAGATTTGTTTCTTAGCCATCACAATTCTGAATTTGACTCCATCAAATTCACGATGGAAGTTGAATTAAACGGGTGTGTTTCATTCCTTGACATCCTCCTCTCCAGAATGAATGATGGTCATGTTTCTCACCGACTTTTTCACAAAAAAAACTCACACGGAGCAATATCTTCTTTCGAATTCTCATCATTTTCCAATGCAAAAATTTGGGGTTCTTAGCACTCTTGCAACCCATGCTCTGAGAATTTTGGATGATTATCACCTAGAGCAGGATAAATCTCATCTTCTTAAAGTTTTTGAAAATAATGGATATATCAGAACTCAAGGCTTCAAAAAATTTCAAAGAGCCTCTAAAGAATCAAGGGTTAATACTTCTCAGGATGATCATATTTCTAAGGTTCAGCTTCCTTTTATCCAAGGAAACACCGACAAGATTTCCCATATTCTTAAAAAGTATAAGGTTTATGCTTTGTTCAAACCCCTTAATACCATTAGAAATTCTCTTAGATCTATGAAGAGCCCCTTGGACCCTAAATACATGAAAGGAGACTACTCGATTCCTTGTTCATGTGGGATTCCATACATTGGGGAGACTGGTCGCCCCATTAACCAGAGAATCTGGGAGCATGCAACGGACCTTAGGCACAATTGTTCTCGCTCATGAGCACTAAATGGACTTGCAGAAAAATCCAAGCACCATGTTTGCATTGAGGATTCTAAAGTCATTGTTATAGTTTATTGCTTCCACCAACAAAAGTTTAGAGAGGCTATATAGATTGAGAAGCATACTTTAAATCTCAATAGAGATGATGGTTGGAAATTGATTAAAAACTGGATTTTGTCCCTCTCTTATTAATCCCCCACTTTTCATTTTTCTCCTTTTTTAATGACTTCAATTATTATTCTATTCTATTACATTAAAAATATTATGCATCCTCCATTGAGATTTCCTTTTTATTACTAAAATTTTAATCAATTAATTTTAATATTAAATAAAATATATATTAAAATTAATAAATATTTAACCCTCGTAATAATATAAATTATTTAACTCTTAATATTTTTATAATAATTTCATTATTTAATATGGTTATATTTGATTAAAATGATAAATTTTAATTAATTTGTTCTAATATTAAATAAAATATATTTTGAAATTAATAAATATTTAATTCGAGTAATAATATAAAATTATTTAATTCTTAATATAATAATTTTTATTATTTAATATTGTTCTATTTGATTAAATAAATATATTTTAATTTATTTATTTTAATATTAAATAAAATAAATATTAAACATAATAAATATTTCAACCCCTGTTATATTTAATATTTTTATAATAATTTTTATTATTTAATATGTTTTTATTTGATTAAATAAATAAATTTTAACTAATTTGTTTTAATATTAAATAAAATAAATATCAAAGTTAATAAATATATTAACCCTTTTAATATTTAATTCTTATAATATTAATATAATAATTTTATTATTTAATATGGTTATATTTGATTAAATAAATAATGGCAAACTATAATCGGCTAATTTACAAACAAAGTTGTATTAATTCAATAACTAATTTCCAAAGGCTAACTATGGATGATGATGCATCATTGATATTTATTCTGAAAGATCGATAGATTTTTTCACCTTTGTCCTAAGGATGAACCACATTAATTGGTTAGAAACGTCGACCAAATCCTAATGATGTGATTAATCTGAAAGTCTTTCTCCTTAACTTTTTTTTTATCATTTGCCTTGTATATACTTTTCCTTATAGATACATTTGACTTTTTTAATCAATTTCGTGGCTAGAAATTCATGTTTCAATCTTCAGTATGACATGTGGCCTCACACATGTCACATGCTCAAGGCTCTTGTTTTTCATCCTTATGGCCCTTTTTAAAGTTGAATGATGTATGAGAAGGTCCCTTCTTCTAAACAATGTCCATAATGACAAACCCTAATCCAATTACAAGGGCTTTGACAACCCTAGCCAATTACAACAACAACAAAAAACCAAATTAGGCACCAAGTTTAGAGATGTCCTCAAGCCCAAAATGAAACTTCTTTTCCTTACAAGGCATGTAAAATACCTAGTAAAGAACAATATAAATCCTATTTGAGGTATTTTAGGTGTCCGTTTAAGATAAGGGTTCCATTATGAGGTTTTCCACATCATATATGGGAGTTAGGGCTTATACCTTGGCCAAGGAATTAAAATTGGCATTAGGCCTAAAACAATTATTTCTCATGTTCAATTTCAATGAACAAGATATTAGATTGGGAATATGGGCACAATTAGCATGTTTTGCACAATAAAAATGGGTTTTATGGACTCTATGATGGATAGGGAAGGAAAGCAAGATCCTTAGTCCCTAAACAAAGCTTCTCTAGTTCAATGGATGTGAATAAGGCCTAAACAACCAACATATCCTATCTAAGATACATCTATCCTTTAGGTGTGTTATGGCTACTATTTGAAGGTTTTATGTGTCATAGCTGCTTCTTGGGGCCTCTAAGTTTGGCCTGAATATCATTAGGAGATTTTTTGCACCATGTATGGAGCTTGGGGCCTTAACCATGGTCAAGGAAGGATCATAAAGTGCTTAGGTAATATTTTAATCTTCCCATAATCAATCTTCTTGAACAAATATTTGAATTACCACATAGGACATCTCTAGGGAATATTTGGCCCCTATGGGGGATCTTTGTCACCATTAGTATGGTTTACATGATAAGATTGGGTCTTGGGGAATGTACTATCTAGAGGTGAGGAGAAAAGAGGGTCTTAGGCCCTAAATAAATCTTCTAGAGTTCAAGGAACATGAATTAATCCTCAAACAACCACATAGATACCCTCTAAGGCATATCCGGATTTCAACTTGGATATGGGAACCATGACATGTTATTTTACTAAAAGAGCCACAAGAATTAATAGTATGTATAAGTTTTCTAATAATAGTGTGTGCACATTCTAAGAATGTGAATGTGTTGTTAGAATTTGTGCACATTTTTGTAATGCATGTATCTATAGAATAATATGGATTTAGAGTAATTTATAATTATATTAATTGACCAAGTTTAAATCAACATACCTTGAATTCAAATTAATAAAATCATTCTCTATGAATCTAGTGCAATAATCAACCATGGTATGTAACAACACCACAAAAACCCCACAACAAATAGTGTGTTGTCTCTCAGCTAAGATGTGAGGAGAAAATTCATATTAACCCTTAAAAACATTCTATACCAGTTTCAAACTCTCTTTATTGGCACTCCTTCCAAAGGGAGTATACAACTATTATATATTGTAAACTTATACTCTCTATTATATAAAATTGTTATAAGTTTAGCATTATAGATGGATTCATATGCCCCTTTAAGAGGGTCATTGAATCCATCTACCTAAATTTTAACATTGTAGACGGATTTAGAGACACCCTTAAAGGGGTCTCTAAATTTTAACATTATAGATGGATTCAAAGAATCCTTTGTCTCTAAATTTTAAGGGTGTTTCTGAATCCATCTGTAGTGTTAAGATTTAGTGAAATGTAACACTTCAGTATCAAAAATGTAATTTTCCATTTTCTGAGTGACACAATTAAAAATGACTAGCATAAATGACTAATTAATATACTTGTTGTATTTATTAGTTGGTCATATTTTTATTCTTGGAATATATAGTACGCATTTATACTAATAATTTTTAATTTTTTCACTTATTATTTAGTCATATATTTTAGTCCTGGACTAAATTAGTCATTTAAGTTAGTCGTTTTTCGTTGGGTCACTCATTATCTAGTCGTATATTTTATCCCTAGACTAAATTAGTCGTTTTTAGTTGGGTCACTTAAAATTTCTCAAATTTAGTAGTAATTCACTTGAAATAATTATGGTGACTAATGTTTTTAGTCACGTAGTCACTAATCTCTCATTTTTTACTAGTGATGGTACTCTTTGTTTTCATTATTTCCTTGGATATCTATATTCCTTTTAGGAAGCCTCTCCAAGAGAAGGTATTCCATGGAATTCATGGATTTTCGTACTACTTCATTATTTGCACTGATCTTCTTTTCTATTTCTTCCTTATTTTCATTCATCTTCTTTTATATTCCTTCCATATTTTCATTCATCTTCTTTTTTATTTCTTCCATATTTTTCATTCTTCTTTTTCTTTATCTCTTCCTTATTTTCATTCATCTTATTTTGTACTCTTTCCTCTTTTTCATTCATTTTATTTTCCATTCCTCCTTTAATTTTTTCTTGAGAACGTGATAAACACAAATTTTTAAAAGGACTACCATCCATTTCATTAACTTTCCTCTTTAATTAAGATAACCTAAATTCTGAGTCTTCAATCCCTTCATGAGTCAAGGATGAGCCTTCAATAGGATTAACTGGTTTTTTGATAGCCTTTTTTGCTAATCCCTCTTGTAAATAATGATATGAATTGTAATTCATATAAATAATATGCATAAGTAACACATTTATTGGTTGAGGGAAGTCCACATGAATTCAAAGGAATGAGGAGGAGGAGTTGCTTATAAACCCAAGCCATTGTATTTATTCACAACCTATCTCCTTGACGGATTTATGGCATTGTTGGTGCAATGGTGAATTGAGGGAATGGGCTCCCTAAGTAAAGGACGAGCATGCAGTCTTGGTTCTCATAGAAACGAAAGCATGGTATATATACATGGAAACGTATGAGAAGACAATGAAAATGGGAGACAAGGGTGAGAAGGAGAAACATGGATGCATGCATACAATAATACTAACTAGGTAGTAATTGAGTAAGAGAGAAAGCTCGCTAAGAAAAAAAAAATAGAAAATGAGAAAAATAAGTGAACACAAAGCATGAATTGGAAATGGATATGAATCTGCCAAGAAACAAAGAAATTGATAGATCCTGTTTTATTCTTTGGGATGGTATTCCCTATGTTTGTTGAGGCCTGTGAGTGTGTTTATGAATTTATTAGCCAGAGAGAGTTTAGTGGAGTTTTGACACTCAAGTGCTAGTCAAGGATGATAAACCACTCTAGTGCTTACTCATAGAGTTGATAAACACCTAGGTAGTGGCTAGCCTTGGGGCTGAAAAATAATTGGGATACTAGTTAGGGTTGATAAACTATTTGGCAGGATGAGACACCCAAGAATTAGTTGAAATGTATGATAAACCCTTGAGTGGTTTTCCTTGGGGCTAATAAATGAATTAGGTACTTGCTTAGCAAGTTAATAAATTTCCTGGAAGTGGACTCTTTACTCTCATTACTAATCAAGATAATAAACCTTTGTTTATACACATATATTCCTTGTTCTAAAATTGGGTTGACACTCACTAAGCCATGGATGAACCCTTTTCATTGATGTTCTACCAAACAAAGAGTCATTTTGGTGTTATAGTTGGGGGTTGTTGAGAAATCACCTGAGAAACTGACTCTACCTCTTACCATTTGTTAAATGGATTTTTGTGAGAGTATTCCTAAGTAATTTCCTCATCGGAATCTGAATCCAGCTAGGTGGTGGTCAGCTGCGAGAAATATTACAGTGTAGCTAGCCTACTGTTGGGTGGAGAGTTGAAATACCTCCCTCAATTTCTAGTTATTAAGCTAAACAAATAAGTGTATCTACATGTATTCTATTGCATTAGGAATTTTGAATGTTATTGTTATGGGTTATAATAATGAACGTATTAGTAGAACAGAATGAAAACACTCCCAAACCATACATTATGGAGCAACTAAACTGCATTCCAGAATTAAACATCAAGGCACCAGAGATTGAGGAACATCGCTCCACATTTGAAACACGGGAAATAATATGCAGATTTAACTGTTACTGGCCAAAACCAATGGACTTTTTCCATTGGATTTTTACAAACTGGATCATGGACTGCAACATACATCTTTGCTCCAAAGGGTATTTTATTGTCAAGTTTCAATCACAGGAAGCCAGAGATATCATAATCAGGGCAGGACCTTGGTTATGGGGCTCCACTGGACTCTTCATACCCCACTATTTTCCTAATTTTGACGCAAACACGATGGAGATTACCAGGATGTCGGTTTGGTTCAGGCTATATAACCTCCCGCTCCACTTCTAGAATGAAGGTGTATTAGAGGGCATTGGTAACAACCTTGGGAGATATATCAAAACAGACATTCAACGACTAGAGGAGAGAATATTCACTTTTGCACGAATCTATGTGGAAGTGGATCTCAGTACGGGGTTGCCAGAAAGTATCTACCTAATCCATAACCAACAAAAATGGTTACAACATCTGGACTATGAAAATACAGCGTTTAGATGTCGGATCTGCAGGAGAATCGAGCATCTACAAAACACCTATCCGGACGCAAAACTGGAAACTAGAAAGAAGAAAAAAATAGGGAAAGCATCCAAGGGATGGAAATTCCCTACAGGAGGACCAGAGCAAGAGACAAAAGACAAAGGGGACATACCAACTCAGAATGAGAGGAAACAACTAGTATAAGATGAAGGGACACAAGAACAAGAATTAGAAAAACCAATGGAAACTAACACGACCTCTCAAGTTGAACCGGCAATGGATCCCACACCACCTGAAGCACGTTCTGACGTAAGCTCGAGTTCAAACAAGAGAGCGCGTGTGTCTGAAAGTTCAGATTCTGACAAAGAGAATACAATATAGAACAATGAGTTGACCTTGGTTCCCTCCTCCCTGCATTCGGGGAATTGGCAGATTGTCCAAAAGAGGAAAGGAAAGCGTGAAAAGCCCAACCCTGTTGGAAATGTGTAATTTATTGGTAGCCTAGCTACATGGTGTAAAAAGTAAATGGGCCCTTTGGGCATCTCGAATTCTTAATTTCATGTACTAAGTGTAACTCTCATTAATTTATTAATAGAAAGTTGCCAATTTTTTCCCAGGAAAAAAAAAATTAATGAATGTATTAGCATTTCTTATGGATAAATGGTTTTATTATTGGTTTCTTATGATGAGATATATGTGTGATTTCTTTCACAGTTTGGAAGGGACTTGAAAATACACTGTGATTATTGATAAACTCTAAAATGCAAAGTCGCTTACCTAGTATATATGGCTAAGTTGTTGATTTCAACAAATTTTCACTATCTGTGACTTCTATTGTTGATGTGCATGAAAAATATGGATATTTTTTATGTATAAACTACTGGAATTTTGTGGTCAATGTGTATGTATTAGTGAACTTGATGGAGCCTATTGATAGGCATGCAAGTAGTTTTATTTCCTTGTTGTGGACATGTTTAACACATGAGATGTCATTGATGGAATTCAAGATTTTTCCTTATTATGTTAATGGTGCATAGCATCATTGGTCACCTAGAATGGCTTCGTAAGCCATTGGAGTCCTTAAGACTCTAAGCTCCGTCATCGTTGAACGAAAACCTTGCACTTGGGATGAATAATTCCCAACAGTGTTGCAACAAAGTTGGAGCCTATATAGGTTGAGAAATTTCTACCAAGAGATGGAGATATTTTATCCCGGAAAGTGGATATGTGTTTGTGAGACAGGAATTGGTTGTTAATGAAAAAATATTAAAACCAATAAAAGGCATGGAATAGCAAGGGTGTGGAATGGGAAAGTTCCCATCACTTGTAATAGATATTCATGTCGTGTTGCACCAATGTTGATAAGTGGCTTTAGGGAGAAGTGGGTGTGGTCAATGAAGGGCACAAGATGAGAAAATTCATGTCACCTACTACTAAGATTTTCATCGCTCCATGGAAGAAAGGCAATGGTGGTATCACCCATGTGGGTGCATTGTCGCCATTGACAAAGGGCAGGGGAAAATTCCCCCCTCGTCACTAAATAGGAAAACGTGATTAGCACGACATCTAAGAGTCTAAATTTTTAGATGTAATTACGAAGAAAGATTCGTTGCAAGACTGGATCCATGATGGGCTAGGAATAGTTTGATGTATATTTTTAACACTACACAATCCATATCTAATGTAGGACCTGTATAAATTCCTTGTAGATTCAAACTGCTAATGTAATTTACTAAAACAATAGAATTGAATCTACTATACTCATCAGCATAAAATAAAATCACGATCGAGAATCAATATCAAAAACATATGACATGAATCAATTAACACAGATAACACGATGACATATCTAGGGGAAATCCATTGCTCAAAACCCCTTCTTGTTTGTATTGTATTAATCAAAAAATAGAGAATAAATGCAATGCTTGTTCAAGCTTGAACAATATATGCACAATTATAATCTATCTCACTACTTCACAAGCCTTCTCTAGTCAATACTTAATCAATTTCATTCCTTCCCAAGCTCCTATTTCCATGTGATGTTTCCGTGGGAATTAGCCCCTATTATTTAGGGAAATTCCTCATCCAAAACTGCGCAATCCCTATAGGACCTTCTAAGACTGCATGCACCATTTGTACAACTCGGATAACTATACAACTAATAGTACACTGACCTTAAAATCCAATCTCAATTGGGTAACCCATAGATCACACTTGCATCAGTTAATTATGGCTGAATTTATCAGTTAACCAGTTGATCACGAAGTACATGATCCAGGATGATCCTCCAATTTCTCTAAGTTTAAATGTCTGATTTGTTCTTGGAAATAATGCCAAGCATTAGATCCCGTCATTATGAATCTGACGGTACTTTCGATTTCTCATTTGGTCTTCGGATGAAGGAGAAATCGTCCTTCAAATTTTATGGTGAGCAGGTGCAAAAGGGGCCTTGCTGGCCATGTGATGCTCCCACTAATCGACACATGGAAATGGTCCAGTCAATGCAGTCAAAAGGTTCAAAATTCATTTCAAGTGAAAATATTCAAGCTACATGCTGATATTTTGAGTTTGATTCGTTAAAGGTTCCAATTTCATGTCATGGGTGCATTAGTAGGTTTTTGGCGTAGTTTCAAATATTAGAATCTATGGTTTCTAAACCATATGCCAAAAAAATGGTGGTGAATTTCTTATGTTAAAAACATATGCCTAAGGTTCAAACTACATTAGTACAAAGACATGTGAAATGGCGCATATGTATTAAAACTATGGGATATGAGGTTAAACGATGGCGAAGTTTTCAAATGACAAATCCTCTGGTAAACAATGTATGGTGTATTAAATATTGGATCGAAACTATATTGTTTCGGTGGGTTGATGTCAACAGATATGTGGTAGATCAAATGTATATGGCAGAGTTCTATAGTTATGTAACATCCAACAGTGTAGAGGTGGAATAATGAGAATGCAGTCTGATGGCACAGTTGGTGGATATCAGTCTGCAATGCCATGAAGGTTCACTTACCATCCACCATGAGGTCGAGATTTATATGGGTTGTTGATGGCACAGTTAGTGTTATTGTCGAAGCATGTGGGACGATTCTGTCTTGGCACGGAGTCAGCATGCCACAGTTGATCAGGTCAAGATCGTCGAAGAATGCACTGCGTCAACAATTCCATGGGGATGCCAACCATCTTACACCATGGGGTTCCAATTGTTTCACGTCACTGTCGGATAACCATGACTTCGGTCCAATCAAACAGCCATATGTATAAACCTTATGCGCCATATTCAAAATTCATATAAAAAAATACATTTCTTTGTATGGTATACTGAGATAAGGTTTAATATGATGCGCTATATTAAAATATATGTACCAAAAAACATAGTATTATTGTTAAATAAAAAATGCGCCATACCATGTGCTAACCTAAGTTTTAGCACGGTGTGGAAACATGCTAGTGAATCCTTGACTTTCTGCTTTGATAAAGATATCTCTTCATTCTCCTGAAGCTCTGAGAAGAACAATATTATTTTAATTTCTTGAAGGGTATCTGTAACTTTTTCTGTGTATCCCTTGAATGAAAAACATTTTGTAAATATTTCCGCAATTTTTTCCCAGGTACCAGTTCCTCTCTTCGTCTCTTATGTCAAGTACCAAGCTTATGGAATGGTGTCTAGTGAATGTATAAATTTGTGTACCCATAAATATTCTGGATATCCCTCTTTCCTCCACTTATACTTGCAACTACTTAGATGTGCTAGGGGACCAGAATTCCCTTGGTATTTCTCCCCGAGTTGCAATCCTGAAGCCGCATGGAATATTGTTCTTAACACTCTGAAAATATCTTCCCATCGTGAAAGAGCGTTGTGATGGGTTTCCCACCATCTTGCTGACGTGGATTGTAATGTTTCGTCCATGAGAGGGACTCTATGTTGTATTGGTACTTTTTCTTCCACTTTGATAATAAATGTATTCACAGCTTACATATTTGAAAGAGTTGGATACTATCTTACCTTTGTACCAATCCAATTGACTCCACGAACGTTGGCGCATCTTCTGGTGTTGATCTAATATCCTCCCTACTGCCAATCATCCCATGCTACTTCTGACCCTAGGTCAGAACTATGAATGCTTCTCCAGCTTACGGTTCCCCCTGCTGTAGGATTAATGTAATATTCTCTCCTTCCTTCCGTCATCTAGTAGATTTGATCTAGAATTTGTGCATCTTCTCTGTTGTCAACAATATCTGAGTATCGGGGTCCTTGATACAGTTCCAATGGTTGAACTACTCTGACTTCACCATCTTCTAATATCATTAATTTCTTCTTTAAATCAATGACTACATAATTTTCAAAGGCCCAATCTATCCCCAGCAAGGTAGGATAGGGATCCTTGTCACCCATGATGTCTATTACTTCAAAGTTTGTATATGTATTTACTCCCGTGACATCAACCTCAACTTCTTCCAACCTTGATATTGGTACAATATAGTATTGATTTTCCATTCTGATTTGTATTGGTGAGTATGCCAGCTTTGGTTTTCCCAGTGCTTCCCATGTCTTTCGAGGTATAATGTTGACATCTGATCCGAGATCTAGCATTGTATCTCTGGTTTGGAATCTCGCAACTTGAGTGTTTACACGGAACTCCTTTCAAGTCCTTCTCTTATTTATTTTTACTCTTCTTATGTATTTTTCAGTTGAATTACCTGAGTCTCCAGGTCATGCTTCTCCTTTCATGACCATTTCTAGATTTTTTTTTAATTGTTCCAGCATTTGTCCATTGTTCACCATTTTTAGGAATAGTTGGAACCACTCTTCTATCAGTGTGCTTGTATGGATTCCCTTCCCTCCTTCACTGGATTGTTGTGGAAGTTCCATACTTTGATGTCTTCCTATATGTGAAAATGTTTCTAGTGCTTCTTTTAAATACTGCTTCTATCGGTCTAGGCTGAAAGCTTTATTTGGGGATGCAGGTTTGATTAGCTTTATCGGGTCCATGTCTCATGAATCTTCTCATGTTTTCTTCCCTCCTCATGTTACTATAGCTACACTTTGAATGGGTTGAGCCTCTACTATCCTTGGTTCTGCATTAACCAGGTTAGCTCCCCTTTGTCTGGCTCTCTCTTCCCATCTCTTAATCAACTATGGGCATTCTTTAGTAGTATGTGCATTGACTCTACATTGAGAGCACCATGGTCTCTTGGGTAGTGGAAATTTTCTCGCTACATGCCCTTCCTGATCACAGTTATAACACCTTAATTTTCCTCTTCCTCCAATTCTGATACCTCTCATTCCTCCTCCTCGCCCCCTTGGAGTCTCATTTACTCTATAAGACGGCCTGTCTAATCATTCTGCCAATGCATCAAAGGCTCTACATTGCTCCATATTATAAGTTGTAGAGGCACAAAATTCATAGTAGATATTGTTTGGAACATTTGAGTATTTTTGCAGAATTGGGCATACTCACATGGGATGACCAATACCTTTGCATATTTCGCATCATTCTGCTGTTGTTTGATTTTGATGATTGGGGAACCCTGGGAAGTGGGTTTGTGTTTGGTATATCCCTTGAGTATTTATCTGCGCAACTCCACAAACTGGTGGGGCCCCTTGTGTTTCGACCGCTAAAGTTCCAGCATTTGCTCCCCGCAACCTCAGACATTCTATGTCCACGTGTCCTTCCATAAAGCAGTGTCTGCACCACATGTTGGGCCTTGCAAGTCGTACCAGTTGAATATATTTTAGTTTCTCTGTCAAATTGGCTATTTGATCTTTTAGTCCTAGTATAGATGGATCTTGTACCGTTGCCCCTCCTCTGAACTCCTGCAGGTATCCTGCCATTGCTTCTATCTTCATGGCTTGCTCGAGAGCATCCTGAAGGGTATCAATCTTATTTTGTGTCAACAGTGTCCTTGTCAACGATGGGAGTGCTTTGATGAACCAGTGTCACTGGAAATTTGGATCGATTGGGTAACTTATCTTTCCAATCATGTCTTTAAATATTCTCATCAAATCCCAGGTTGTTTCTCCTTCCCGTTGTTTGATTTCCCATAGCTCAGAAAATCCTTGCTGATTCATCTGAGGTAGCTTGAATTCTTGAACAAATTATTTCTTAACATCGTCTATTGTTGGGTTCTGGTGTGCTTCTGACCATTTGATGAACCAACACAAATCTCTTTCCCTCAGTGTGGTTTGAAACTCAATTAACTTGACTGCATCTGGTGTCTGTCAATCTCTCCAAATTGCTTCACAGAGATACCAGTGTTGTTCTACATCTTTGTTACCTTTTCCAAATAATTTTGGGTATCAGGTGAATGATCTCACCATCTTTCCTTGGGCTGGTGGTACTAAAACATAACCTCTTCTTCCCAGCTGAGAGGTTCCACTACTAGCATTGTTGCTAGTAGATATCTGTACTGTAGATTTAGTACTACTCAACTTGCTAAACTCCCGTAACTTAATAAAGAACTTATCCGGTGGATGATAGAATACCAGGGGAAGGTTAAGACTAGTGCTACTTGAAACTTGGGGAATAGGATTAGCTTGCGTTATGGGTGTCGCCCTCTCTTGGAATAGTTGCTCCATCGCAACATGCAGCTCCACATCAGACTCCTCCTTAGGGCGCGCATCCTCCTCATTGGATTTTTCTCCCTTTTCTCTTCGGGCTAGGCTCATATAAACTTGCCTAACTTCCTTAACAGTCCCTTCCATTCCTTGGGATCCCATTTGACCTTCTCTTTCCTCTATCATCTGTGATGCCTTTTCCCTGTTCTATCAATTCTCTTCCTGCTTCTCAAATTCTCTCATCACCCTTTCCCACCACTTCTCATAAATTTGCGCCCTTCGATGTGCTCTCCGCTCTCTCAACCTACTGGAGGTTCTAACATCCATATCCATATTCCCCCTTTTTCTTTACTCGTACCATATTTCCCTCAACTCCTTCCCCAAGTATTGGAGGTTTAGGTCTCCATCTCAGGGTTTTGGAATAACATCAGACCCTCTTCCACCATTAGAGCTTTAATCCACAATGGGATTTCTTTCAACAGTTCTCCCCGCAACCAATATCTAAATATGTCTTCGGCTTTTGTAAAATATTGGTAACACTCACCTGCAAACTCTATAATGTACCCTTCCAAGGTAGTTTGTACCCAAAAATATATTTCTTGGGTTAGATCTGTATCTAGCCGATGTAGTTCTACTAGATCTGTGTGCGTCCAATTGCGATAAACTCTACACAATCCTTCGGGGAGTGACTTGATCCGGAGTCTTCGCAACCGGTTGTAAATATCTTTGAGAAACTTTCCCCAGAATATTTCATACGTCACTCGCAGAGTCAAAAATCAAGACTCGATCCTTGATAGTATTTTCCCTCTGTTTCTAAAGTTCTGCTTTTTGAGATATGAACTGATCTATGTGCTTGTACTGCCAGCTTCGTAGTTCCTCCTCATAGATCCTCGATACCATGATCTATCTTCTAAATAAATTTTTAGGTCATGGCAACATAAACATTTGTTGGTGAAAAAGGAGGTCTATGGGCAAGACCCAGGTTCAGGCTTGAGGCCAAAAAGGTTTCCACAGTATTCTAGGACAACGCTGAAATTTTCACCCTGCTCAAGGGAGCAAGGAGTCTCACCTGAGGCGTGTCGTGACCTTACAAAGATTAGATGGTAGATCATTTATATTGAGGGAATATTACTAACACGTATAGAAACTTTGACGATACAGAAAACATATAGATATCTCAACTCCAAGAAGTAAGCTTGCATTCATCATGACATGTTTAGAGTACCAAATTAAAATTTAAGCTAGGCATACATTCACCATAATCAAGTAATCATCAATCAATTCATGATACACAACACAACAAAAATTCGATTCCATTAACTTGGATCAAACAGCATAGACATACTTCATAGAGGCTATTACAATTCAGTTCAATACAAAAGGCTTCATACAGATCTCTCTTGAGGCTCTCCTTCCTATCAGCCTCCCGCTCTGCCTAACTAGATGACTAAAAAAGTCACTACGGAGTCACTTCTTTCCTGCCTATTTGTTCCTTCCGACTGACACTATTAGTCCTTGCCTATTTTGCGCTTGTCTACTCCCTTGTGCTCCACTGCCTTCTGTTTCTTCTTTATCACTAGGAGTTCTACTATTCGTTCCTTGTCTCCCATATTTTCCATTTGCACTGTTATCCATCTATGCCCCACCACCTGTCTTCTGGATTTTCGCAACCGTGAGAGCTCCCTGCCTACCTTGATTGCATTTCGCCACCTATCTTCCAGCTCTCCGCAACTCCAAAACAGTTTTGTCCAAAACAAAGGCCCCAAAAATGGAAAATGGATATTGGAAGGGGGAGGGAGTTATACCCTCACCCCATGTCTTCTTAAAACCAAATTTTTGTTGGTCTAAAAGCTTCCAGTGGAGAGGAATGATACAGGAGGATCCTCCAATTTCTCCCAATTTATATGTCTCACTTGTTCTCACAAATAATTCCAAGTAGTAGAGCCCATCATTCTGAATCGGGCTATGCTTTCGGTTTCTTATTTGATCTCTGGATGAAATAGAAATCATCCGTCAAAAGGAGCCTTACTAGCCATGTGGCATTCACACTAATCAACACGTGGCAATGGCCCATTCAATGCAGTCAAGAGGTTCAAAATTCAGTTCAGGTGTAAATATTCAAGCTACATGGCGACATTTTTTGTTTGATTTTTTAAAAGTTCCTATTTCATGTCATGGGTGAATTAATATTTTTTTGGCACAGTTTCAAATGTTAGAAACTATGGTTTCTAAACCATGTGACAAAATAATGGTGGCACATTTCTAATGTTAAAAACGTATGCCTAAGGTTCAAACTACGTTAATAAACTATGGTACAAAGACATGTTAAATGGTGCATATGTAATAAAACTATGGGATATGAGGTTAAACGATGGCGGAGTTTGAAAATTGTTATGTGGAATTGTGATCTACGGATAAACCAAATTCCCTAAGTGTGGTGCTAGTCACTTAGAAAAACAGAGGAAATAATTAATATCACTTTCTCTAAAATAAGCAGATATACAGAATGGTGAAAGAGCCTACTTGTGATTCAATCGCTTCTCCTTCTCCTTTTGTCGTTGTTGTCATCGCTCTCAATCTAACTCAAATCGCCAATCGATTCCTGCAAACACAAACAGAGAACAACAAACAACATGCAATATACAGATATCTACTTATCTTACTCAATCAAATCGATTAGATATGAAATATATATATATATATATATATATATATATATATATATATATCATTCAAGAATCCATTGCACAATAAATAGAGACATATACATGGGAAAATGAACAACAATCTTTGTTAAATGGTAGAAGGGGGAGGTTACAACCAATGATTTGTTTTTTGCCACTATCTCTAGCTTCATCCCAACCTCATCACATCCAACATCATACCAGCAGCATATCAGTACTTTCACTCTCTCAAATGAGAATCCAACAGCATAACTTTACCAAAATTATTCCTTTTCTAGCACTATAATGAGTGCTCAATTTATAGGGAAACTGATGGTATTTTCTGAATAAATGACCTTCTAATAATAGGAAATACATGCTCCCAAGTTCATAGGTGTTATATGGACACTTGGATTTGAAGTTTGACACATATGGACTCTTCTAGAAGGCACTAGCCATGTGGAGATTCCCGGAACAATGAGAATTCTGCTCCCAGGTGACCAACAAACTCTTGAATGTCGGGAAGTGTACTGCAGTGCACCCTTGAATGGAGGTTTTGGAATTGCAACGCAGTTAGTCCCTTTAGAGGCTGCATTGGTGAGTCAATAAGTGATATAACATATACTTCAAACCTTGGTAATCTCAAAATAGAATCCATGAATGAATTGTTCTTCTCTTAAGGAATATAGCAATTGAAATATAAGGGGATGATAGATCCTATTTCATTGGTCTTGGGGATGATGTCCAGTTTGACCAGGTCATGGGGGATGATGCCCAAATTGACCTATAACAAGGTCCCCCTAAAGCATGAAGTCAAAATAATATTAATAGTTTTTGGATGAGATGCTTTACGATGCGATGAGTTGGAACTGAAGTGGAGTGACGACCTGCATCAATATTACAATACATTACATCATGATATTTTCATATTGATCATGAATTGCTGAGGTAGGCATTCCCATGCTCAACACATAAAATATCTAATAACATGTACATAGTTCAGAAATTAATCTACATTGGAATGTTGCCCATTACAAACATGCCTACAGATATAGGCCCATGTTCGGATGACGATATGTATGTAAATTCATCGTACAGATGATGTGTACAACAATCTTGAAATCACAACCTGGATGGATGAAACTAAATCTGGGGTCTTCTTATCCTGTTCACTCGATCGTTCGGGTACAAGTCTAGCCATGCGAATATATGATTTGTAGTCGAACATGGTAATACATCGTTTGATTACCAACCAATGATGTGAGTTGTTAACAAACGTGAGAGAACCACCATTGATGTTAATGGATCTCAAGGTACTGCAGTATAGTTTGTAAGGTGTAAATAGATGATTTGATGTCAAACGCCAAGAAAAACCTTTTGGTCAAAGGTCCAGAAGCGAGGAACTTGTCGATGCTTTAACAAGCATCATGGTACTGGAAGATGATGTTTCTAAGTAAACTTCCTGGATGATGAGCTGATGTCGACAGGAAGCCACTTTATCGCGAAATGGGAGTTACTGATTTCAGAGACAAAATGTGACTTGATATAGCAATGTTCAGCGATGACTGTCATGAAAATTAAGGTTTATGAGTATTGCAGAAGGATGAGTATTCACTGGATGACTTCTCTTGAACATATCGGTGACAATAAGATGAGTTGGAAGCATTGACCCAAAACCGAAGTGAAGGTATGATGAACCATAGGTATGAATGAACAATCAAGAATATTACCCAACCCAAAAGTCACGATGATGGAGTGAAAGTGTCATGGTCAAGAGCGACCTGCTATCATAAATTGTTATGTTCGCTTTCCCAAATTTTCCCTGGTCATTTTCCTATTAGTACCTCTTTATTTTTTTAACAATATTGAGGAGGATAACATATTATTGATCTATAATTCAACCCTTCAGGCGAATGCATTGCTATTTAATAATTTAACGAGTCTAGCGATAAATGAAACTCGATTCTTGCCATGATTGCCAAGCATGTCTCTATTTTCTGTTTTAATGAGCCTAACGACAGTGACAGGCCAGTCCTTTTTCATATTTAGAGAGTTTGAACAAGAGGACAAAAGAAAACTCCATGAATCTTTTTTCGTAAATTGTTGCTCAGATCCGAAAAAGTGTAAAATTATATCTGAGAGAACCTCCTAGCCATGTTCGACTACAGTTTTCATTTTTCGTAAATAATCTATCTTAGTATGGAAAAGGGTTAAACTTATATTGAGTAGATGTCATTTCATTTACTTTTACGAGCTCGATAAGACAAGTGCTCGGAAATATTTTCACATTATCAAAGTTTGAAAAGAGCTAAAAGAAGACTCTAGGGGTTCCCTTTTCTTCGTTATCGAAGCTCGAAAAAGATATAAAAGTGTGCTTCAAGTTCTTTTTCATTTTTACCAAAGCTCGAAAAATAAGGATAAAAGTATGATTTGTTCGACTTTCAATTTAATTCATGAGTAGGAAAATACAAAAAGAACTCGACATTTTCATGTGTTTTACGAGCATGAAAAATAGCAAAAGAAGCTCAGGATTTTCATGAGTTTAACGAGTCTTGAAAATAACCGAAATGAACTAGAGATAGTTTTGAATGCCCTCTGTAAGATCACATGTCAAAATCCCCCTGCAAGAGCACATTCCCCCCATGCTTCATTTCATTCACCTAAGTAGACTACTGGTTACTAATAGCTGGATGGAATGAAGGTTCATTTACGAGATCATATGGAAGAATTGTCTTAATTAGGAGAGGATTTGTTTCATTTTTTAACGTGCTTGACACAAGAAAAGAACTATTCTCATGCAACCTTGTTTCATTTAATGAGCTTGACACAAGAAAAGGAACTATGTGCATGACTCCATTTCATTTATCGATGTTGACACAGTAAAAGAACTATCCTCAAAAATTTGTTTCATTTATCGAGGTTGACACAATAAAAGAACTTTCCTCAAAACATGTTTCATTTATCAAGGTTGACACAGTAAAAGAACTATCCTCAAGGGAACCTGTTTCATTTTTTAACGAGTTTGACACAGTAAAAGAATTATCTTGATCACATAATTCATTTTTTTTAGTGAGGTTGACACAGTAAAAGAACCATCCTCATTGTGAAGTCAGACCAGTGAACGCGTGCTTGAAAAGACGGTTTAACTGAGTCATCATTTAAGGAGTTTTATGAGCACCATAAATGATAAGTTATAACATGCGTTGACGGGTCTTCTCCACAATTTCCATTGAATTTAGGAATGTCAGAGGGTAATTTATGTGGTATCACCGGCCACCAAGACGAATAACTGATGGGACCAGCTTGATATTGCACTGGAGATGTGAATAAAGGGTCAAGTCGTTCAATACTCATAAAGGAGGAATTACATAGGATTCCAGATGATGACATGGGTGAATTAAATGGAAAAAACATCGAAGATGAAGCAACAGTAGATGTTGTCGCAGCTGAAATAGATGGTTCAGCCTGGGATGTTGTCTCAACCATGGTCGAATGACCCAGTGTATACCCTATAGGATCTACGGGAACTCGAATTGAAACAGGATCAAAGAAAGCAATGTAACGTGATTGAGGAAAAGACTCGTAAAGATAAATCTCTGATCCAAAATGGGTTGGAGTCGAAGGTGTTTCATCTTGTGGTATTTCTTCAATCGAAATCAAACCAGGTGGAAGGACTATGCCGTCAGGCCCGAAGTATATTTCAGATCATTGACTGCACGATATGGGAGACTCAATGGCTACAATAGATTGTGAGGTGACCGATACAGGAACAACTTTGGGTTTTTCGACTTCGGGATTCAGATGTTCTAGTAAAATAACGACATGATCTGGATCAAATTCCAGTTGAACAACGTTGGGTTCAGGAGGTATGGTCTCACTGATTGGATGGATCGTGACCACAGGTAGCTGACAGCACTCCGTCTCGACAATAGTAGATGAACCAAGATTTGTAGAAACAACTCGAGACGACTCTAGTATATGTGAGGATGATGTCACACAAGAGGTACTAATAGTACTATTTTCGGTAGAATGATGTCGCCTTTGCCGACCATAAATGGCTTCCGGTGCTAAAGGTGGTTTAAGTGCTATTCTACGCGAACGATGGGGAAAGGGATGTTCTTCTTCCACGATGAATGATTTCTTTTATGACCAAAAACAAACAAACAAAATAAAAGGGTAATTCTAGGCAAAAGTTTTACCAAGTAATTGTGAACTCTAGAATACCTCCTGGCGAACCAAGAAGTATGGGTAGGAAATCTCCCCGAGTGATGTGTTCGTTGTATCACAAGTTACAAGGTGGACGACTCGATTACCTATGGATGGATAGAAACCTAAAATTGTCCTTCCAAATATAACCGAAGGTACGTGGAGGCCTAAGTACGCATTAGTGTTGTCTAATGTGAAACCGCATAGTGAGAGCACCCCCTTATACTTTTCGTACTAGAACACTGCCCTATATACCCGAAGGTACGTGGACAAGCTCCGATATACTTACGTACATGGAGTGAGGTATCACAGTCGGAATGTACCACAGACAAGTTAACGGCAAATGCTATGTTTAACGACTTCGGAACACGTCTCTAGCCTAGACCTTCTAAATGTTATCGTTAATGTTCCAATGCTTTCTTAGGTAAATTGATGTAAATTTTATGTTGATCTTGTTTAAAAGTTTGTCTTTGAGGTTCACCACGTGATGTGATGGAAATTCCTAAAAATGAAAACTAAATGATAAGAAAACTTTTAAATTTAGCTTTTTCAATGAAAATCCTAGCTACTAAGGGAAAGAGCAATCAATTTTAGAGAAAATAAAAAAGAGCACAAACTAAAATGCAACTTTCCAAACTTTTTCTTATGCAACACACACAATTCACTATATGCACACACATGTTTTTCTTTTCATTTCCCTTAATGTGAATGAAATAAAGGAAAATATATGCATCAACCAATAAAACAAGTGTTTTCTTCTTTGAGAAATGAGGAATGAAACAACAATTTCTCTTTTAGGAAAAACGAAGAATGAAACTATAATTTTTCCTATAGGAAACAAGGAATGAAACAACACTTTCCTTTACGAAAACAAAATGATCTAATGCAGAAATAAAATACTTTGAATTTGATTTTCCAATGATAAAGAAAAACACTAAAGATACATTGAACAAATTTACTTTTCAAAGGAGGAAGAATTAGGAAAGTTAATTGGTCTCTAAGAGATATCAAACAGTTGAGAATACAGCTAAAAAATGGCTGAGAATGATAGCAATGAAAATTTTAGATGGAATTTTGTTGGCTAAGGGGGAAACAAAGTCTCTAAGGGGAGACACTGTGTTGCAAAGCACCCCTGAGTGGGAGACAGTGCACTATTGTTCAGAGTGTCTTCACCAACAGTGCGTTGGGCGCATCAGGGATTTAAAAACCAAGTAGCAGAACACACTTCTAATGCAATTCTTTCATTCAAATGTCTAATAACTGAAAGTAGATGCTACTGATGAGGATAAGAAGAAGGAAAAACACCAGGAATGAGAGGATACTCCCTAGTGGAGTCACCAATTTGTTATGTGGAATTGTGATCTACGGATAAACCAAATTCCCTAAGTGTGGTGCTAGTCAGTTATAACAATAGAAGAAAGAATTACTATCACTTTCTCTAAAATAACCAGATATACAGAATCGTAAAAGAGCCTACTTGTGATTCAATCACTTCTCCTTCTCCTTCTGTCGGTGTTGTCATCGCTCTCAATCTAACTCAAATCGTCGGATTGATTCTTGCAAACACAAATAGAGAATAGCAAATAACATGAAATATACAGATATCTACTTATCTTACTCAATAAAATCAATTAGATATGAAATATATATATATATCATTCAAGAATCCATTACACAAGAAATAGAGACATATATATGGGAAAATGAATAGCAATATTTTTTAAAGAGTAGAAGGGGGAGGTTACAACCAATGTTCTATTTGTTGCCACCAGCTCCAACTTCATCCTAGCCTCATCACATCCAACATCATACCAGCAGCATATGAGTACTTTCACTCTCTCAAATGAGAATCCGACAACATAACTTTACCAAAATTCTTCCTTTTCTAGCACTATAATGAGTGCTCAATTTATAGGGAAACAGATGGTAGTTTGTAAATGAATGACTTTCTAATAATAAGCCAGACATGTTCCCAAGTTTAGAGGTGTTAATAGACACTTGGATTCAAATTTTGACACATATGGACTCTTCTAGAAGGCATTGGCCATGTGGAGATTCCTGGAACAATGATAATTCCGCTCTGAGGTGACCAACGCACTCTTGAATGTCAGGAAGTGCACTGCAGTGCACCCTTAAATGGAGGATTTGGCACTGCAACGTAGTTATTCCCTTTAGAGGCTGTGTTGGTGAGCCAATAAGTGACATAAAATATACTCAAACCTTGGAAATCTCACAATAGAAGCCATGAATGAATTTTTCTTCTCTTAGGGCATATAGAAACTGAAATATAAGGGGATGATAGACCCTATTTCATTGGTCCTGGGGATGATGTCCAATTTGACCAGGTCATGGGGGATGATGCCCAAATTAACCTATAACAGCTGCCCCCTAAAGCATGAAGTAAAAATAATAATAATAGTATTTGGATGAGATGCTTTACGATGCGATGATATGGAACTGAAGTGGAGCGGAAACCTGCATCAATATTACAATACATTACATCATGATATTTTCATCTTGATCATGAATCGCTGAGGGAGGTATTCCCATGCTCAGCACATAATCTATCTAATAACATGTACATAGTTTGGAAAGTCGTCTACATTAGAATGTTGCCCAATACATACATGCCTACAGATATAGGCCCATGTTCGGATGACGATCTGTATGTAAAGTCATCGTATAGATGATGTGTACAACAATCCTGAAATTGCAGCCTGGATGGATGAAACTAGATACGGGGTCTTCTTATCTCGTTCACTCGATCGTTTGGGTACAAGTCTAGCCATGCGAATATATGATTTGTAGTCGAACATGGTAAGACATCGTTTGATTACCATCCAATGATGTCAGTTGTTAAAAAATGTGAGAGAAACACCACTGATGTTAATCACTCTCAAGGTACTGCAGTACAGTTTATAAGGCATGAATAGATTATTTTATTCGAACGCCAAACAAAATATTTCGCTCAAAGGTCCGAAAGCGAGGAACTTGTCGACGTTGTAACAAGCCTCATGGTACTGGAAGATGATGTTTCCAAGTAAACTTCCTGGATGATGAGATGATGTTGACAGGAAGCCACTTTATCACAAAATGGGAGTTACTGATTTCAGAGACAAAATGTGACTTGATATAGAAATGTTCACAGATCACTATCAGGAAAATTAAGGTTTATGAGTATTGCAGAAGGATGAGTATTCACTGGGTGACTTCTCTTGAACATATCGGTGACATTGAGATGATTTGGCAACATTGACCCAAAACTGAAGTGAAGGTATGATGAACCATAAGTATGAATGAACCGTCAATAATATTACCCAACCTAAAAGTCACGATGATGGAGTGAAAGTGTCATGTTCAAGAGCAACCTACTACCATAAAGTGTTATGTTCGCTTTCCCAAAATTTCCCGGTAATTTGTCAACTAGTACCTCTTTATTTTTTAACAAGATTGAGTAGGATAACATATGCTTGATCTATAATTCAACACTTCGGGTGAATGCATCGCTATTTAATAATTTAATGAGTCTAGCGATAAATTAAACTTGATTCTTGTCATGATCGACAAGCTTGTCGCTATTTTATGTTTTAACGAGCCTAACGACAATGACAGCCCAGTCCTTTTTCATATTTAGAGAGTTTGAAAAAGAGGAGAAAAGAAAACACTATAAGTCCTTTTTCGTAAATTTTTCGCTCATATCCGAAAAAATGTAAAATGATATCCGAGAGAACCTCCTAGCCATGTTCGACTAAGGTTTTCCTTTTTTCGTAAATAATCTATCTCTGTCCGGAAAAGGGTTAAACTTATACTGAGTAGAAGTCATTTCATTTACTTTTACGAGCTCGAAAATACAAGTGCTTGGTAATATTTTTACATTATCGAAGTCTGAAAAGAGATAAAAGAAGACTCCATGGGTTCCTTTTTCACCATTATCGAAGCTTGAAAAAGAGATAAAAGTGTGCTTTTAGTCATTTTTCATTTTTACCAAAGCTCAAAAAATAAGGATAAAAGTATGCTTTGTCCAACTTTCAATTTAATTTATGAGCAGGAAAATACGGAAAGAACTCAACATTTTCATGCGTTTTACAAACATGAAAAATAGCAAAATAAGCTCAGGATTTCATGAGTTTAATGAGTCTTGAAAATAGCTAAAATGAACTCAAGATAATTTGAATGCCCCTGGAAGAGCACATGCCCCCCAAGATTCATTTCATTCACCTAAGTAGTCTACTGGTTACTAATAGCTGGATGGAATGAAGGTTCATTTACGATATCATATGGAAGACTCGTCTTAATTAGGAGAGCATTTGTTTCATTTTTTAACGAGCTTGACACATGAAAAGAACCATGCTTATGGAACCTTTTTTCATTAGTGAGCTTGACACAAGAAAAGGAACTATGCTCATGAATCTATTTCATTTATCGAGGTTGACACAATAAAAGAAATATCCTCAAAAATATGTTTCAATTATCGAGGTTGACACAATAAAATAACTTTCCTCAAAACCTGTTTATTTATCGAGGTTGACATAGTAAAAGAACTATCCTCAAGGGAACCTGTTTCATTTTTTAATGAGGTTGATGTAGTAAAAGAACTATCCTAATCATCTGAATCATTTTTTTTTTAACAAGGTTGACACAGTAAAAGAACCATCCTCATTGTGCAGTCAGACCAGTGAAAGCACGCTGGAAAAGACGTAGTCTAACGAAGTCATCATTTAAGGAGTTTGATGAGCACCACAATTGATAAGTTATAACATGCATTGACGGGTCTTATTGGAGTGTAAAAACTCTGGTAAACTTGAATAAGTATATATTATTATTGATAAAAGATGAGATATGATTACAATGGGGAATCACCGAGGCTTTAAATATAGCCTCATGGTGTCCCTTGGTGAAGAGGCATGATCTTGGATCATGCCCTTTCACTTAATAAAACCTAATATAACTATATCTAACTAATAATTAATAAAATATACATAACATTGCCCCTCTCTTAAAGATGCTTTGTCCTCAAAGCATACGTAATAATGGACAATGTTGACGAATGCCTGGGTTTCTCGAGTGGCGAGCTCTTGCTTCCCACATTTTAAAAAGATCGTGGAGCATCTTCTCGAGTTCAATCTTTTGGTGATGTGGATAGCAACAAGATTTGATATTGACAGGGTCAGGTCCTTTCTTGACTTCTATTGGATGTTCATGTTCCTTATTAGGAGGTATTTTTATTGGTAGATCCTGGAATACTTTTTCGTGTGTCTGAACTAATCCTTGTTCCTCTGGTGACTCTTCGTGGCTCCCTTTTGAAGATAACATTTCTAACTGATGACATTGTACTCTAGATGTTGGCACTCCTGTTTGAATCATCTTCATCATTAGAGAGGAAGATACGACTTGATCTTCTAGGGCTTGGAATCCATACAACCTGTGTTTCTTCCCTTTCCACTTAAAACTTATAAACTGCTTCTGATGGTTGGCAGAATAAGTACCTAAAGTTTGTAGCCATTGAATTCCTAAGACCACATCTACTCCTCGTAATGGAACGGTGTAGAATGGAGATTCTAAATGAAAGTTTTTTATTTGTAGTTTGACCTTATGGCATTTCCCTACTTTCTCAATCTTCTTACCATCGGCCACCATTACCTTCATATTAGGCATGGGGAAGGTAAATATGTTAAGTCTTTTTGCCATGGTTGAATCTAGAAAATTGTGGGTACTGCCAGTGTCGACGAGAACCATTACGTTATTGTTCTTGACATGTCCTCTTAACCTTAGGGTTTGAGGTTGTGATATGCCTGTCATAGCTGATAATGACACTTGCGGAATAGTTTCGCCATCCACTTCTGGAGAGAACTATAAGTTTTCTTCTAATCCTTCTATATATGAATCAATATTGTTAGCGTCATTAGTTGCTTCACAACTGTATTGATGTTTCGCTTTTCCATTAACACATATGTGCTTAGGGTCCCAGTTTTCACCGCAACACTTGCACTTGCCCTCTCTCATTCTTTGTTTTTCCACACTAGATTTTTCTTCTTCACGAAGATGGAGTGGGACATATTTTGTGTCATCTATATTTTCAGATTGAGGAAATATTTTTCTCGAATATACTTTTTCTGGTTTTGATAATCTTTCCAATTTCTTTTCAGCAGCTTTTGCTTTTTGCCTTGCTACTTCTACGGATGTAATTTCATGCAGTTCGAGCTCTTCTTGTATATGGATTTTAAGTCCTGAGATGCAAGACTGAATTAGACGAGATTCTGACAATCCCGGTACTCGTGTTGCCAAGGTCTCCCATTCTCGAGTGTACTCATCCACATCTCCTTTTTGGTGTAATTTGATAAACGTTGAAAAAAACTTTTCTTCTTTTATGCCTTGAAACCTTTTGAAGAATGCATCCTTAAATTTCCTCCAACTGATAGCAAGCATCGTCTTTTTCCACCACATATACCAATTATATGCTTCTCCTTCCATTTTCATGGAAGCATGCTTAATTTTTTCGTCATCACTAGTAATGTCATAAATCTCAAAATATTCTTCTGCTTTATTAAGCCATGCAACGCTATTTTTTTCATTACCATCAAACTTGGGTAGCTCGATTTTGGTTTTTTGCTGATATGCTAATGGTGGAACAAGAAGAGGATATTGATTATCAAATGCATTCCAGAGCTGCTTATTTTGAAAATCTGCATTACTATCTTCTTGATGATGTGGGGAATCGGTTTTTTCCTAATGCTCTTCTGAGTTCCCTGAATCTGTGGAATTGTTTTGTTGATTTTGTTCCATGTTAGGAGATATTGGGGATTGTGTCTGACTTAACTTATCTATCTTATCATTTAGCTTATTGAAGAGTTCTGTCATATTGTTCATTGCTTCGCTCTGCTTTTCTGTGGCCTCGTGATGATTTAGCCACATTTGTCTTTCTATTCGATTTGTCGTATCATGAACCTTTTTGATGTCGTTGTAATGTCCTGCAACTGTACCTTCAAGATCGACTAATCTTTTTCCGAATTCTTCGAAATTATTATTGATCTGTTTCTCGAGATCCACCAATTTCTTCTAGAATTCGGCCATTGACATTGATGAAGACATTGAACATGTATGAGGTGGGGAATATTTTTCTGCAGTTTTCCCCCTTTTTTTAAAATTAATTAAATTAATTTTTTTTGAAATAATAATTATAATTTTTATTATTATTATTATTATTATATATATATATATATAATTCAAATAATAAAATTATTATTATTATTATTATTATTATTTATATATATATATAATTATGGGGAAAAAATTTTGTTAACTTTGAAAAGTCACGTTGTTTTGAAAAGGGTGAATGGGTTTTAATACCATGGGCAATTAAAACCACGAGCTTGTAAACCACGAGCAATTACTCTTCCTTATTTCTTTTTACTTTGTCTTCACATGTACGTATATGTACTTCTTTATATATATATATATATATATATATATATATATATATATATATATATCTCTTTTTACTTTTTCTTTTTTTCTTTTGGAACTATTTTCTTTTAAATATTTTTTTTTTCCTTTTAATTTATTTCCCCCTTTATGTTAACTTTCCTTCTCTCTTTTATTTTAAAAAACAAATGTTGCTACCCACAAGCACTTGGTTTTTAAAAAAATCTGCAATTTTGGAATTTTCTTGTAATTCCTTAATTCTGGGTGATCACACAGATCCCGAAGAGCGATGGCTCTGATACCAATGGAGTGTAAAAACTCTGGTAAACTTTATAAGTATATATTATTATTGATAAAAGATGAAATATGATTACAATGGGGAATCACCGAGGCTTTAAATATAGCCTCATGGTGTCCCTTGGTGAAGAGGCATGATCTTTGATCATGCCCTTTCACTTAATAAAACCTAATATAACTATATCTAACTAATAATTAATAAAATATACATAACACTTATCCGGGGTTTCCATTGAATTTAGGAATGTCATAAGGTAATTTTTTTGGTATCACCATCTACCAAGGTGAATAACTTATGGGATGAGCTTGATATTGCACTGAAGATGTGAATAAAGGTTCAAGTTGTTCAGTACTCATAAAGGAGGAACCAGATAGGATTCCAGATGATGACATGGGTGAAATCAATGGACAAAACATTGAATATGAAGCAACAATAGATGTTGTCGCAGCTGAAATAGATGGTTCAGTCTAGGATGTCGTCTCAATCATGGTCGAATGACCCAGTGTATATCTTATAGGATCTACAGGAACTCGAATTGAAACATGATCAAAGAGAGCAATGTAAGGTGATTGAGGAAAAGACTCGTAAAGTTAAATCTTCGATCCAAAATGGGTTGGAGTTGAAGGTGTTTCGTCTTGTGATATTTATTCAATTGAAATCAAACCATGTGGAAGGATTTCGCTGTCAGGCTCGAAGTATATTTCAGGTGGTTGACTGTGCGATATGGGAGACTCAATGGCTACAATATATTGTGAGGCGACTGATATAGGAACAACTTCTAGTTGTTCAACTTCGGGATTCATATGTTCTAGTAAAAGAATGACAGGATCCGGATCAACTTCCAGTTGAACAACATCGGGTTCGGGAGGTATTGTCTCACTAATTGGAAGTATCATGACCACAGGTAGCTGAGAGAGATTTTTCTGAAAAACAGTAGATGAACCGGGATTTGTAGAAACAACTCGAGATGACTCCGGTATATGTGAGGGTGATCTCGCACCAATGGTACTTATAGTACTAGTTTTGGTAGAACGATGTCGCCTTTGCCGACCAAAAATGACTTCCAGTGGTAAAGGTGGTTTAAGTGTTATGCTACACAAACGACAGGGAAAGGGATGTTCTTCTTCCATGATGATTGATTTATTTTATGAACAAAAATAAATAAACAAAATAAAAGGGTAATTCTAAGAAAAAGGTTTACCAAGTAATTGTGAACTACAGAATACCTCCTGGCGAACCAAGAAGTACAAGAAGGAAATTTACCCGAATGTTGTGTTTGGTGTATCACAAGTTATAAGGCAGCCAACTCGGTTACCTATGGATGGATAACAACCTAAATTTGTCCTCCCAAATATACCCGAAGGTACGTGGAGGCCCAAGTCCGTATTAGCGTTGTCTAATGCGAAAGTGCACAGTGAGAGCAACCCCTTATATTTTTCGTACTAGAACACCATCCTATATACCTGAAGGTACGTGGACGAGCTAGGATATACTTACGTACATGGAGTGAGGTATCACACTCGGAAGGTATCGCAGAAAAGTTAACGACAGCTGCTATGTTTAATGACGCCGAAACACGTCTCTATCCTAGACCTTCTAAATGTTATCGTTAATGTTCTGTTAAACACCATGTTAAGCACACACATGGTGTATGAGGAAGATGAGCACACACACACACAAGAGACTCAACACAATGAAGGATAAGCGTGAGGCTTTCTTATTTTCCATTATACAAAGATGTACATTTATAGTACAATGGTGTGACTCTTGGTTTCTCATTCCAAGGTCACTTGGACTCCATTGTGACTTTTTGCATTCCACACCTACCCATGTAGGATTAGGTGTTCCAACATCCCCCCTTAATCCGAAGGGGTATGTGTGAGTCCAAGAAAAGAGTTGTAATACAAATCTGCAAAGTATACATGACAGCACTTGGGCTGAATCAACTCTCTGAAATGTTGGAAAAAGAGGTGGTTTTAGGATGACCACAAACACTGGAACGAAAAACTTGTTGCAGTTCCCGGAACTCTTCCAAAACTGGCAAGAAGCTGAAAGCTTCTGCTAGAGGAATTGTCCCTCATAAAAAAGGGAGACCTTCGACCTAAAAGAAGGGAGGTCTACTACCTGTGGTGGTTTTAGGTTGTCCACCAACCAAAGATGATGGTTTTAGGTTATCCACCAACCAAAGATGATGGTTTTAGGTTATCCAACAACCGAAGGTATGCTCATGGGCATTCGTGTCTCTGGCTACATCTCTGAATCCGGAATGACGAATTGTGGCTCAGGCTCGCTTGAACTGCTGGCTACAACTCTGAACATGGAATGAGAGATTGTGGCTCAGGCTCGCTTGATCTGATGTCGAAGCTTGTACGTGACCACCATTTTCCCCCCTGTTAGGGACAAGGTGAGATGATGGCGAAAACTCAACTGCAAGTTTGCTCAATATCCGTGAACAAGTTCTAACATGTGTCGTAAACATCTTCTTGGCTGCTGATGCCCATTGCCAAGAAGCGATCCATCCAAGATGAATCTTGGTTCTTTCAGGAGGCTTGTGTCTGAAGCATCTGTCTGGAGAATGGGTGTGCTGACCACAATGCTTGCATGGATGAAGATCAAAACAGTGATCTTTCATATGGCCAACTCGATCACAGTGTTGGCATTTTACAATCTGATGTTGTTGTGGAACAGGATCTGGAACAGCTGCATGTGAACTGTCATACATGAATCCGACACTCTGAAATATGATGGGCTTTGTGTAGTCTGGAATATGAAAGGACACATCCTTGTCATATCCAAGACCAGTTCGATGCTTGTTGTGGACAAGCTCTTCCCAAGGTCTGATGATGGGCTTGAGAAGTGCAGGCTGAGCTGCTGCATCTGCATGTACATCTGCTCTAGTACAAGGAACTGAATGTGAATCATCTGCAATTTTATCTTCTTTCTTCTGATGAGAGTCCTTCACAATCTTCTGAACAGAAACAGGTTCAGAATGGTGACTCTTTTGCTGAAGTTCGTCTTGTTGGAGCTGAGATTCCAACTGCAAAAACTCAATCTTTTCATGTGCATCTTGCAAACAACTGTGAATTTTACAAAGAGCATCCTTGCTCATTTTTATCATGTCATCAACATTTGAATGAATGAGGTCATTCAACAACATTAATGCCTCATTGATTTTAGCCATTTCAAAAACTTAGGCTCAAAAAATGAAAGGGTGTCGGCTTCAACCGAAAATGCACCCGTTTACAATGTGATGCAACAACAAATACAAATGACTCAAGAGAATTTCCAACTATGGAAATCTCAAAGTACAAAATCTGCTCCTCAAATGATGGAGGGCAATCAACAATGACTTACATCAACAACTCAAATTCACTGATTCCAACTATGAATGAAGAGGCAAATTCACTCACAATGTGAGTTCAATACAAAATCTCTGCAAAAATATGTGCAGCTGAAAACACTATGAAAGAAGCCTTTAAAGCAGCTGAAATTTTTCTTCAAAGAGCTGTTTTCAATGATGGCAAACTTGTCTTCACATGTAAAATTCTTTAAGAAAATCACCCTTCAAATCAATGCCACAAATCACGATGTCAAATCTGCAAATTTCAGTCCATGTGCTCCTCATATGCCATTTTCCATTTTCTGCTGTTCATAACTCTCTTTTTCCTCTCTCTCTCTGCTGTTTTTTTTTTTAATTAATTAAAAAATGGGGATAAGTTAAAAAGGGAAAGGGAAATATTAAGATGGGATGAGAAACTATATAGTGGGGGGGGATTAATTAATGGAAGGAAATAAATTAAAAAAAGGGAAGAAGATTAATTAAAAAAAGGAGAGTAATTAAAAAGGTCGAATTTTAAATGATAATAATTAATGGAAATGGGAAATTAATTAAAGGGAGGGTTATTATAATGGGGAGGAGGGTTATTATATGGGGAGAGTTTGATATTAAAAAAAAATAAAAGTGGATTAACTTAAAAAAGGGAAGGGAGGAATTAATATAAGTGGAGAGAGTATTAGCGTAAGGAAGAAGGGAATTAAAAAGGAGAGAGTATTATATGGTGGGAATTGGAGTGATAAGGGATGTTTTATAAAAAATTTAAAAATTAAAACGTTGAAAGGACTTTGCGTGAAGGGAAGGAGAGATTGTGGAGGGAGGGCAGCGTTAAAAAAAATTTAGGAGGGGCGTAAGGAGAATAGGTGGGCGTAGTGTGAGGGAGCAGTGAGCCATGAGGGAGCGGTGTAGAGAGTTGGGATGGCCGTGGAGCAAGGGTGAGGGCCGGAGTATGAGGGCCGTGAGGTAGAAGGGGAGAGTGCGGAGTTAAGGGGAAGGGGTAAGGGCGTAGGGGGAAAGCGGATGTGAAGCGACCGTGTAGTGAAGTGTTATAACAGTCGTGATGGCGGAGGGGGCCGGGGATGTAAAGCCGGAGTAAGGTGAGGGCCGCGTAGGAAGAGCAGGTAGAGTGGAGGCCACGGTGAGAGGGGCGTTAAGCAGATAGGCGTAGAGAGTGACAAGGGTAGAGAAATGTTGTGCGTAGGGTTGTGAAGAGGGGGTATCGAAGGTCGATTGGGAGGAGAGCTGTTGCAGGGTTTGAGATGGGGGCCGAGAGGCCAAGAAGAGAATTTGTTTTTTTTTTTTTTTAATTTTTTTTTTATTTTATTAAAACAGCAGAGAGATTCCAGAATTGCAGAATTTTCCAGAAATTTTTTTTTTTTTCAATAGCTCAGCAGCAGAAGAATGCAGAAATCTCCAGAAAATTTTAGCAGTAAAACCCAGAAATTTGCAGAGATTTTCAATGAAAAACTCAGAAATATTTCTTCAAAAACCCAGAAATTTTCTTCAAAAAATGCAGAGGGCCATATAGCAGCAAAAAAACTCCGAATTCTCAGAAATCTTCCAATGAAAACTCAGAAATATTTCCAGTAAAAACCCAAAAACTTCTTCAGAAATCCAATTTAAATAAGATTCAAGCAGCCTTTCAAATGCGTAATTTAAAATTTAAAATCAGTAGACAAAATGAGAATGAAAAACCTTCGAGAGTATTAAGGTCGCTTTTTCAAAATCATGGCTGAATGCTACCAATTCTCTAATGTCGTCTCTTCTCCAAAACACTTCAATGGCGATAACTAGGCTCATACATATTTCCAATTTTAAAAACAAAATGCTGCACAATTTTTATACACTATAAATGTTTAATTAATTTGGATATGTTAATGTCATCATATAAACATGTTATTACATTATTGTTGCAAGGGAAAGACACACGTTACAGAGACTCAACAATCAAAGATGTTTGAGTTTATTTTCCATTGTTAAAAGATGCATGATAGAAAATAATAAAAGACTCTTTAGCCTCATTCAAGGTCACTTTGGACTCCATTATATTTTTCTGATTCAACTGCACCATGGCACTTGAAATCAAACAGTGCCCAATGCTTCTTGCAAATGATGTAAATTTTATGCTGATCTTGTTTAAAAGTTTGTCTTTAAGATTCACCGCGTGATGTGATTGAAATTCCTAAAAAATCAAACTAAATGATAAGAAAAATTTTCAATTTAGCTTTTTTAATGAAAATCCTAGCTACTAAGGGAAAGAGAAATCAGTTTTAGAGAAAAAAACAAAGAGCACAAACTAAAATGCAGCTTTCCTAACTTGTTCCTATGAAACACACACAAATCACTATATGCAGATGCATGTTTTTATTTTCAGTTCCCTTAATGTGAATGCAAGAAAGGAAACTATACACATCAATCAATAAAACAAGTGTTTTCTTCTTTAAGAAACGAGGAATGAAACAATAATTTCTCTTTTAGGAAAAATGAAGAATGAAACTGCAATTTTTCCTTCAGGAAACGAGGAATGAAACAAAAATTTCCTTTACGAAAACAAATTGATCTAATGCAGAAATAAAATACTTTGAATTTTATTTTCCAATGATAAAGAAAAACACTAAAGATAAATTGAACAAATTTACTTTTCAAAGGAGGAAGAATCAGGAAAGTTAACTGGTCTCTAAGAGATATCATACAGTTGAGAATACAGAAAACAAATGGCTGAGAATGATAGCAATGAAAAACTTAGATGGAATTTGGTTGGCTAAGGGAGCAACGCAGTCTCTAAGGGGAGTTGGTGCATTGCAGAGCACCCCTGAGTGGAGACAATGCATTGTGTCTTGACCAATAGTGCATTTGGCGCAGCAAGGATTAAAAAACCAAGTAGAAGAACACACTTCTAATGCAATTATTTCATTCAAATGTCTAATAAATGAAATTTGATGCTACTGATGAGGATAAGAAGAGGAAAAAATACCAGGAATGAGATGATACTCCCCAGTGGAGTCACCAATTTGTTATGTGGAATTGTGATATACGGATAAACCAAATTCCCTAAGTGTGGTGCTAGTCACTTAGAACAATAGAGAAAATAATTACTATCACTTTTTCTAAAATAAGTAGATATAAAGAATGGTGAAAGAGCCTACTTGTGATTCAATCGTTTCTCCTTCTCGTTCTGTCGTTGTTGTCGTCGCTCTCAGTCTAACTCAAATCGCCAAATTGATTCCTTTAAACAAAAACAAAGAACAGAAAACAACATGAAATATACAAATATCTACTTATCTTACTCAATCAAATCGATTAGATATGAAATATATATATCATTCAAGAATCCATTGCACAAGAAATAGAGACATATATATGGGAAAATGAACAACAATCTTTGTTAAAGAGTAGAAGGGAGAGGTTACAACCAAAGATCGATTTGTTTCCACCAGCTCCAGCTTCATCCCAGCCTCATCACATCCAACATCATACCAGCAGCATATCAGTATTTTCACTCTCTCAAATGAGAATCTAACAACATAAATTTACCAAAATTCTTCCTTTTCTAGCATTAGATTGAGTGCTCAATTTATAGGGAAACTGATGGTAGTTTCTCAATGAATGATTTTCTAATAATAGGCAAGACATGTTCCCAAGTTTAGAGGTGTTATATGGACACTTGGATTCAAATTTTGACACATATGGACTCTTCTAGAAGACAATGGCCATGAGGATATTCCCAGAACAATGAGAATTTGGCTCCCAAGTGACCAACGCACTCTTGAATATCAGGAAGTGCACTTCAATGCATCCTTGAATGGAGGATTTGGCACTGCAACGCAGTTAGTCCCTTTAGAGGCTGCTTTGGTGAGTTAATAAGTGATATAACATATACTAAAACCTTGGAAATCTCACAACAGAAGCCATGAATGAATTGTTCTTCTCTTAGGGCATATAGAAACTGAAATATAAGGGGATGATAGACCCTATTTCATTGGTCCTGGGGATGATGTACAATTTGATTAGGTCATGGTGGATGATGCCCAGATTTGCCTATAACAGTTTCCCCTTAAAGCATGAACTCAAAATAATAATAGTATTTGGATTAGAAAGGTACAACAAACAAAGTAGTTGATATGTTGTCAATATATTCTTTGAATATTTCAGTTATTTTGAAAAATAGTTCTTTAGCACATGAAAATTACATTAAACGATATGTTGCATATACTATTTTCAAAGAAGTTTATGAATCACTAACTCATATTTCTCATGTGGAAGAAGATAATTACCATGTTTATGACAGGTTACTTTACCATCATGGCAAGTTGTCAATACTGCAGGGAGAAAGAACGCATGTGATCATGGAAGCACTTGCTTCCCATGTTTCAAGGAATGTTGGTGTAGGAAAGATAGTGGAACAGTTACAAAGGATTTGATATTTTTCTCAGATGTATGAAAGAGTTCACGAATTCAAAATGTGTCATGATAAGCATCAAAACGATCATCACTTTCAGGTTGGTGATCAAGTATGGATTTACATCGGCAAAGGATGAAAGGTGAAGGTAAAATGAAAGTATGCACTTCCATGCATGGAGATTTCAAGTATCATTGAGTGAGACTCAAAGGCTTGAATCCCAACAAATCAAGGCAAATGGAGATTGGAAGGGTGAGGGAGTTGTAGACTCACCTCATGTCTTCATAAAACCAAACTTTTGGTGGTCCAAAAGCTTCCAGTGGAGAGGAATGATACAGGAGGATCCTCCAATTTCTCCCAGTTTAAATGTCTTAATTGTTCTCGCAAATAATTCCAAGCAGTAGAGCCCGTTGTTATGAATCTGGCAGTACTTTTGATTTCTCATTTTATCTCTGGATGAAGTAGAAATCGTCCATTAAAATTTACGCTGAACAGGTTCATGTGGCGTTCCCACTAAACGACATGTGGCAATGGCCCATTCAAGGCAGTCAAGAGGTTCAAAATTCATTTCAGGTGTAAACCTTTAGGCTACATGGTGAGATTTTTAGCTTGAATTGTTAAAGGTTCCTATTTCATGTCATGGGTGCATTAGTAGGTTTTTGGCGCAGTTTCAAATGTTAGAATCTATGGTTTCTAAACCATATGATAAAATAATGGTGGCACATTTCTAATGTTAAAAACATATGCCTAAGGTTCAAACTACATTAATAAACTATGGTACAAAGACATGTTAAATACCGCATATGTATTAAACCTATGGGATATGAGATTACGATGGCGGAGTTTGCAAATTGTTATGTGAAATTGTGATCTACGGATAAACCAAATTCCCTAAGTGTGGTGCTAGTCATTTAGAACAATAGAGGAAAGAATTACTATCACTTTCTCTAAAATAAGCAGATATACAGAATGGTGAAAGAGCCTACTTGTGATTCAATCACTTCTCCTTCTCCTTCTGTCGTTGTTGTCATCACTCTCAATCTAACTCAAATCGCCAGATCAATTCCTGCAAACACAAACAGAGAAAGGAAAAAAAAATGCAATATACATATATCTACTTATCTTACTCAATCAAATCGATTAGATATGAAATATATATATATATCATTCAAGAATCCATTTCACAAGAAATAGAGACATATATATGTGAAAATGAACAACAATCTTTGTTAAGGAATAGAAGGGTGAGGTTACAACCAATGATCGATTTTTTGCCACCAGCTCCAGCTTCATCCCACCCTCATCACATCCAACATCATACCAGCATCATATCAGTACTTTCACTCTCTCAAATGAGAATCCAATAGCATAACTTTACCAAAATTCTTCCTTTTCTAGCACCAGAATGAGTGCTCAATTTATAGGGAAACTGATGGTAGTTTCTCAATGAATGACTTTCTAATAATAGGAAAGACATGTTCCCAAGTTCATAGGTGTTAGATGGACACTTGGATTCAAAGTTTGACACATACGGACAATTCTAGAAGGCACTGGCCATGTGGATATTCCCGAAACAATGAGAATTCCTCTCCTAGGTGACCAACGCACTCTTGAATGTCGAGAAGTGCACTGCAGTGCGCCCTTGAATGGAGGATTTGGAACTGAAACGCAGTTAGTCCCTTTAGAGGCTACGTTGGTGAGTCAATAATTGATATAAAATATACTTCAAACCTTGGAAATTTCACAATAGAAGCCATGAATGAATTTTTCTTCTCTTAGGGCATAAAGAAACTGAAATATAAGGGGATTATAGACCCTATTTTATTGGTCCTGGGGATGATGCCCAGTTTGACTAGATCATGGGGGATGATTCCCAAATTGACCTATAACACAAATGACAAATCCTATGGGAAACAATGTATGGTGTATTAAATATTGGAGCGGAACTATATTGTTGTGGTGGTTTAATGTCAACATATATGTGGCTATTCAAACGTATATGGTGGATTTCTATAGTTATGTAACATCCAACAGTGCGGAGGTGGCATAATGAGAATGCAGTCTGATGGCACAATTGGCAGATATGAGTCAGCAATGCCATGAAGTTCCACGTACCATGCACCATGAGGTCGAGATTATGGGTTGTTGATGGCATGGTTAGTGTTACCATCGGAGTAGGTGGGACGATTTTTCCTTGGCACGGAGTCAACATGCCACAGTTGATCAAGCTGATACCATCGGAGGATGCTCTGCATCAAAAATTCCATGGGGATGCCAACCATCTGACCACAATGGGGTTCCAATTGTTTCACGTCACCGCTGGATAGTCATGAATCAAACAACCATATGTATAAACCTTATGTGCCATATTTAAAATTCATACAACAAAATACATTGCATTGTATGGTATAATGAGATAAGGTTTAATTGCACCATATTAAAATCTATGTAAAAAAATACACAGTATTATTTTTAAATAAAAAATATGCCATACCATGCGCTAAGCTAGGTTTTAGCATGGTGTTGAAACACCATTGCATCGAGACTAGGTTTTTCAACCTAACACCAAACAGGTTCTATGTACAACCTAGGAGGTTCGACCCTGGAACCTGCTCGAGGCTTTATAAAAAAATTTCCATTTCACCAGTGATAAAAAGGGTGAACAGTGAAACTTTTCACAAAGATTTATGTATGCCTGCAAATTCTCTTTTGGGCATATCTTGTTCGTCCTTGGGACTTTTGGAGAATGGAGACAAGCCTTGGAAAGCTAAGACAGAGGGCCTCTTTTTTACAGTAACCAGTAGTGCCTTCATGCACAATTTAGTTGGCGAAATTCCTTGTAAAGAAACGTTTTGGAGCATTCCTAATAAAATAGACACCGACTTGGAAGCAGACCCGACGATGTAGTCTAGGAGGGACGATCTTCTTAATCAATGTTTGTTTTGTTTGCATCTATTATTTATGATATTTATGATTATTTTTTGTTCTTAGGTTTATTTTTATGGCATAAAAAATAACTCAGTTTCCTTCATTCATTCACATAAACGCTTCCTTTTTCAATTGTGTAAGTAATCAATCTTGTAGATTTCAGTTCAGTACACACCCCGCTACTAGACCTCCCACTAGTTCCTCCAACATTTGGAGCTAGTTTAACTTATTTTAGCTTAGTTTAACTGAATTAAATTATTATAACTCAAATTAAACTCAACCTAAGCTCCTAAAAAGTAGGAACCACTCTACATGAATCAAGTTAGGCCCTTAACTCAAATTAAGTGAGCCAACTAAGTCTTTCTAACTTAGTTAACATATTCTTGTTGTCTTCTCATGTGGAATTACATTTCTCTCCTAATTTAATTCAAGGGAAAATTAAATCAAATATTCTTGTTGCCATTTTCAACACTCTCTCTCAAAAATAAAGGGATTATCAGATACCCCAATCCTGCCTCTATGAGACTCAAATTTTCCTCTTGACAAAGCTTTCATCAAAATATCAACATCTTTTTCCTCTGTAGGAATGTACTGCAACAAAATAATCCACCTCTTTACACAATCTCATAGATGGTGATACCAAATGTCGATATGCTTGGATCGATCATGAAAAAATAGATTTTCAAAGAGTTTGATACAACTCTTATTGTCACGGTAAATCACTGTAAGATCCATCATCTAACCAAATAACCAAAAAAATATTCCTCATCCAGATAGCTTCACGAGTTTCTTGACTAGAATCCATGTATTCTGCTTCTGATGAATTGAGTGCAAATGAACTCTACTTCCTACTGTACCAAGAAACTATTGTTGACCCAATATTGAAGACTCCTCCTGAAGTGCTCTTCTAATTTGATGGACTACCTTCCTAATCTACATCTTTGAATCCTTGAATATTCACTCCCTTTGGTCATTTGTACCAAAGACCAAACTGATTATTGCCTCTGAGGTATCTCAACACATGTTTGGTCACCTTCCAATACAGTTGGATTAACCATTGCTTAACTAAGTTGGTTAACTGCATAACACATGTTTGGTCATGTGTTCACCAAGTACATAAGTGAACCCACAAGCTGCCTGTAAATAGTGGCCTCCACCTCCTCACCTGAAGTGGCATCCTCTTTCCTCCAACTTCTTTCTAGAGGAGTTTCCATGGGTTTTCTACTCTCTGTGCAGAACTTCTTTAGTATCTCATTGGCATACTTGCCTTGAGAGACAAAAATTTCCCTGTCTCCTTTCCATACTTCCAAAATAAGGAAATAATGCATGAGCCCCATGTCTTTCATCTCGAATTCTTTTGCAATATCCTCTTTGCATGGTTTTATAAAATTCTCATCACCGATTAAAATCAAAACATGAACATATAATATTATAATCAACAATTTACCTTCAACAAAAATATGGTAAAGGTTTGCATCTACTTCACTTTTGGTGAAGCCCAACCTAGTGAAATAGTTGTCGAGCCTAGTGTACCAAGCATGGGGTGTTTGTTTCAATCCATACAGTGCTGGCTTGATTCTGGACACATGTGACTCTCTGTCGAAGTTCTAAAATCATTTTGGTTGTTCAATGTACACCTCCTCCTCGATCACTCCATTGAGGAATGTTGTCGTCACATACATCTAATGGATATTCCATCCCATATGTGTTGCAAGTGCTAGAAATGATTTGATAGAAGAGTACCTTGCTATTGGAGCAAAGGTCTCCTCGTAATCAATTCCCTCCACCTAAGAGAACCCCTTGGCCACAAATTTGGCCTTGTGTTTCTCGATGCTTCCATGTGATTCTTGCTTCACCTTGTATATCCACCGCAAACCTACAACTGACTTATTATCTGGTCTTGGGACCACTTCTCAAACATCATTTATGACTATGAAATCATATTCCTCTACCATGGCATCAACCCACACTAGCTTCTGCACTACTTCCTCGAATCAGGATGGTTTTGTCTCAGCTAGATCACTCATCAGAGCCATGTACCTAGTGTACCGATCTGGTGACTTCCTCTGCCTACGTTGTGATGTGGGTTCTCCCACATTCTCTTTAGCATCAGGAAATAATCTTTCAGCTTCCCTAGTGCACTTCCTTCCATCTCTATATGTTTATACATGAGTGGGTGTTTCAAATCTCTGATCCTTTTCTTTTGGTTGTTCCACAATATCCTAAGGTTATTCCTTTGTAGCTAAAAGATCATCATCTTCATGCAACTAAAGCTCCCTCTCAAGGGAACATCTGATGGCCTTCTCTTCATTTAACTTCACATATCTATGAAAAACCGTCATCCTATGAGATGGCAGGTACACTCGATATTTGTGAGGTGTATCAATGTACCCCAAAAATATGCCAAACTTTGTTGTCGGCTCCTAGCTTTTTTGTTTTATCCTTGGAAACATGATAGTAAACTGATGAACCAAAGATACTGAAGTGTGACACATCTGGTTTCTTCCTTGAAAAATCTCGGTCTGGTGTACTCATTCCAATAATCTGACGAGGACTCATGTTCTGCACATATAACATTGTGTTGTGTGCTTTAGCCCACAAGTGCGATGCTAGGCCCTAATCATGAAACATCATCCATTCAACTCCCACAATACTTATTTTCTTCCCTTCAGCAACCCCATTTTGTTGTGGGTTATGGGGTGATATTAACTCCCATCAAATTCATTATTTTTCACATAAGTTATTGAACTCATTCGACACATATTCACCGATGTTATCACTCCTCAAAGCCTTCACTTTCTTGCCAGTGTCTTTCTCAACAAGTCCTTTAAATTCACAAAATTTGGAGAATGTTTTATATTTCGTCTGCATGAAGAAAATCCAGCACAAAATTTGGAGAATGTTTTATATTTCTTCTGCATGAAGAAAATCCATCACTTACATGAGAAATCATCTACAAATATAACATAATACATGTGCTTGGTTGTGGAGGTTGTTGATAACGTTCCACACACATCTGAGTGAACTCTCTCAAGGATCGTTTGCGCTCGACTGTCCTTATCATGAAATGTGGATTTGGTGCACTTCCCCAGTGTAAAACCTTTTTTTTTTTATCCCGCTGCTCTATTTCACCTTTGGGAAGTCATGTATAAATATGTTGCATGATCTTCAAAGCTCCATGATGCAAACGGCCAAGTATCCTATGCCATAATTCATTGATGTCTCGACTTTGCACCTTCCCTTCTTTCGCGCTCAAAGAAGCATGATATTATACATCTAATTTGTAGAGGTTATTCATATGAACCCTAATCTGCTTCACTTTTCCCATGGAGATGTGATGAAGGAAAGCCTTTACTTTGGTAAATATCACATCATAGCCACAATATTCCAACATAGAAACTAAAACTAAATTATTCTTTAGACCTGGAACATACATGATACTTTTTAATGTGAGAGGAGAACTAGACTCCCTATGAAAATTAACTGTACCGATGGCGGTTGCACTATACCTTCCATCATCTCCCATCTCGATATGCATCTGGAGGTCCTTCTCCTCCAAGTCGCTGAAAAATTATTTGTTACCTGTCATATGGAATGAGGCTCCACTATCTAGATACCACACATTACCCATCATCGATGTCACCGTTCATGAAATGAGGGTGAAATCCAACTCGAATTATGCAGCAAGAGCTTTACCTGACACTCCTTCTGAGGGCTTCTTGTTGGCCTTCTTGTGCGAACACTTCATGGCATAGTGTCCCAGTTCATGACAATGAAAACATTTAATATTCGACAATTCCTTCTTCTTTCCCACCTGATTGGAATCTCCTTTGGATTGGGATTTATTCCCTTTCCCTTTCTTTGCCTTTCCATCCAAGGAACAATTCTCCTCATCTTCAACCTTGGATGAAGTGTCGTCTTTGGTGTTCTACCTAAACTCCTCTTGTACCAAATCTGACCATAATCTTTCCCAGTTTGGTAGCTTTTCCCTCCCATTGGCTGAATCCTGGTAGTTGTTCCAACCCTTGGGAAGGCCTAGAAGTGTTAGGCTTACCAGATCATCTTCTATAACCATAATACCAACACTCCCAAGCTCATCATGACATTTTTTGAACTTGTCCATGTATTGTGGTATTGTGTTTCCCTTCTACATTTTTATATTTTGAAGCTTATCTTTTAGTGCCAACTTCTAGTGGTCACTAATTTTCTAGAACAGTTTTGTCAATGTCTACCACATTACATATGGATTTTCCTTCCTGTGGATATTAGAGACAATATGGTCTCATACTCCCTCCAACATGATCCTCGTCTCCTTGGATGCACTCTTTTTCCAACCTGCTAGAGCTTAAGCATCAGTTGTTGTTGGTTTTAGAACATCACTATCAATGTATTCCTTTAGCCCATTATCTTCCATACATACTTCCATTTGTTCCTTCCAAGCAATGTAATTAGAGCTACCCTCAAGGGCATACTCGATCCTTAGACCATAGAACTTCATCTTGATCCTGTTGCTAAGTATGAAGAATAGATCTGGAAAACACATTCCTCCTACTAAGATAACTTCAAATTATCTTCTTTGTTGTGATTATAGCTTTGATACCATGTAGAAATTCCTTGTAGATTCAAACTGATAATGTAATTTACTAAAAAAATAGACTTAAATCTACTCTACTCATAAGTGGAAAATCAAATCATGATCGAGAAGAAATATCAAAAACATGTGACATGAATCAATTAACACACATAACATGTGGAAATATATAAAGGAAATCCACTGCTCAAAACCCCTTCCTATATTTATTGCATTAATCGGAAAATAGAGAAGAAATACAATGCTTGTTCAAGCATGAACACTCGATGCACAAGTATAATCTATCTCACTGCTTCACAAGCCTTCTCTAGTCAATACTTAAAGAAATTCCTACCTTCCCAAGCTCATATTTCCTTGTGTTTTTTCCTTGGGAATTATCCCCTATTATTTAGGGAAATAAACTGCGCAATCCTTATAGGCCCTTCTCTAACTACAAGCACCACCTGTACAACTCAGATAACTATATAAATGATAGTACATTTCCCTTGAACTCCAATCTCAATTGGGTAATTTTGGTTTCTGGTAGCATCATATGTACTCTAAGTCTCAAATTTTTAATGGAGGCTTAGACACATGTATCCCAAAATACCGAGAAAGTGTTTTGGGAAATTCCACCAAGATGGAGTTTTATTAAAATAATTAATTATTTTTAATGGAAGCCTAAGTATAAACTGAGGGAATTAAAATAATTAAAGTATATTAATAGAATTTGGTGTGAAACTTCTAGAAAAAAACAGAGATCGAGTCAAATATGATCAAAGACGTTGATTATGTTTTAATATGGGTCATTGGTTATCCAAAGAGAATATTATAAAGACTTTGATGGGAATTTGGAGAACATGCTGAGTGAGTCTAGAGATATAATTTCTCAAGTGAGTAGCGTAGAGCAGCCATAGGATTTGACCGATTTGATTCAATTTTAGTGAGGGGAAGTGATAGTTCTGGTTGGAAGACGCAGCATAGAAGCTACGTTGTGAATCGCAGTGCCACAATGAGGCAACGTTGTAGCCCTGAGGAGATCCGAGATTTTGTTTTGGATTAGTTAGATATAGTGCTAGAGTGTTGGGTGTGGGACCGGCGGGGCATAAGATCAGCATTTAGCTAGGAGAAGATACAGCACAGAGGTAGTGACGCAGAGATAGCGTGGGGCTATCCAGTTCAATGTTGGTTCAGTTCTATATATCCAGTGTCAGTGTGAGGTAATCCTCACTAGTTCTATGTCAGTCAGATTCTCTGTGGATAGCCAGAATTTGGGCATCAAGTTGTATTCAGAAACGTTTGCTTAATAACATCAAACCCTCATCTGCTACACTAGTTTTCCCGCATTGGGTTTTTCTGAGAACTTAGTCCAAAAATAACGATGTCATGTGTGTTTGTTTTTCTTCTTTCTCATGTCTTATTTCCACGTTTATTTTTCCATAGTTTATTTATGTAATGAAGGTGGCATTGTATTTGCTTCAATATTTACTTGTAGAACATAGTAAATAACTTGGATAATTTATCAAGTAGGAGAAGTAATATCAGGTTGCTGCAATAGGATTTCGGGTTTAGGAATTCTCATAGGTAACTTTTGGATCACACATTCATGAGTTAATTATGTCTAAATTTATCATTTAAATGGTTGATCACGAAGTACACACCCCACTACTAGACCTCCCATTAGTTCCTCCAATAATTGGAACTAATTTAACTGGTTTTAACTCATTTTAACTGAATTAAATTATTACAACTCAAATTAAACTCAACCTAGGCTCCTAAAAAGTAGGAACCACTCTACATGACCCAATTTAAATTAGCCAACTAAGTCTTTCTAACTATTTTAACATATTCTTGTTGTCTTGTGATGTGGAATTAGAAATTTCTCCTAATTTAATTCAAGGGAAAATTAAATCAGGATTTTCTTGTTTCCATTTTCAATAGGTCACATCTAGGATATTAATTTTTTATATTCATTAGGTTTGGATCCATCGCAAGTCGAAACTCAATAGAATTGTGATATGGGGCCCTCTAAAGGAATGGTTGCATAAGTCTGGTGGGATGATGGATGCATTTAAAAGTCTGGGGCATCTGGAGGTGTAGATAAAGTTGGGATCTCGACATCCCTGATGTGGGCCAAGCCCAAATGTGCTTCGTATGCAAAAAATTATTGAATGTCCAAAGTTCTAGGACATCCAATGGCACATGGATATCTGCAATCTTGGAGACATTGAGGTGGGCCAAGCCTAGATGTGCCTGTGTAGGGGAGTTAGTCTAGAAGTCTGGGGGTCTGAAACATTTTCCATGTGAGGAATTAGAGGAGTGCCAAAAATCCTGAAACCATAGACATAGTGGCAAACATTGACATAAGATTCCAAGGGAAATAATTAAGGGGTTACAGGCTAGGTGATGTGGCAGGTTCCATAGGACCTCTGTTATGGACACGTTGGTGCCTCGGGTTTACATGGAACCACTACTGAAAGTTTGGGTTTCCACATGGATGACATTTGGGTGCCACATGGTAGGTCCTTTCCTATATGGCAAGTTTTAAATGGAGAAACTTTAAATGGACATAACTTTTGATCAAAGTATCGGATCAGAATAATGTTTATATTGCTTGAAATCTCTCAATGAGATGATTGTGATAGTGTTATCCAAAATTAAATTCCATTAGCTTTGGGAAAGTTTCAATTTTGTAACCCCATTTCCATAATGACACCATGGACGTTGGGTTATTTACAAATAACACCTTTAATTCATCATAGAAGCAGCCAAGGGTTGCCAGGGAGCATTACAGAGTGGTATCGGAGAATCCAGGTTCAATACTATGAAAGAGATAGTGGAAACAGGAAGATTCCCCCAACTAGATGAACACCATTAGAAGCATAAGAGCAGAGAGGAGAAGTTACAAATCTAACAATGAAAGACATGTTTTGGATCAAGAGAACCAACAATAAGTAAATTCCATCATATTGTAGAGTTTGTCTAACTTACAAAGGTAGAAGTAGCATGATCTAGGTGCCAAAACCCTAGGAAGAGATAAAGTAAGTCAAAGTCCATTCATTAGAGGAAATTTCAACCTAAAAGTGCCCATGAAATTTTCACGTACATAATATGTAAACCAATCAAAATCCTTTAAATTTAAAAAGAGGTACAAGTAAATATTTTGGAGGGAAAAAAAATACTTTTTTTAATTGTATTTTTGGCTTATCTCCTTATAGCTTTACCCAACTTTCAAGTGTATATATTCATTGGATGAAGAATTAAATTACACATCCAACGAGTACCCATTATGCATACTTTTGAGAATACCCACATTGATAAAAATTTAAAGGAAAGGGGTAGAAAATTTGTGGACTTCAAGAAGGTGGAAGTGTGAGGTTCACTACTTTCGCGAGAGGTGAATCTCAGCATAGACCCGCTACTGCTAATCAAGACCAGCTCTATATGATTGCAAGAGAGGAAACAAAAGGGTGCAAGAGAAAACCCATAGAGTGTTGGAAATTCTAGGAAGACCACTTCTAAAGCGATTATCCTCAGCTACATAGGAATTGTATAAGATTGTAGAATGTGCAGGAAGCGTAGATAGTAAATGATGTGGCTTGGAGCATACCATGCATCTATGTAGCACTAGACAATAGGGAGGACAATGATCAAGCCTTAGTGATTGAAATGGAAGGTACGATCAATAAACAATTTGTTTCAATTTTGATTGACCCTGGCCCTAATTTCAATTATGTAAGTTCACAAGTTGCAGAAAATTGTGCATTGTAGATAAAATCCCATGTTAGGTCATGGTTGGTCCAGTTGTCCACAGGGACTAAGAAACGAGTTGAACGTGTGGAAAATTTATGTCTAGTTCTGTTAAACGGCATGTCTACAACTGTAGATATAAACCTATTACTATTGGGTTCGTATGATGTACTAGGCAGAATGGATTGGCTAGCGGCCCACAAAACCAAGTTCAACTGCTATAACAAGTCAATAAAGTGTCTTACTGAGGAAGGAGAAAAGATGATACAAGGAAATCGAAAGCCTATGACAATTTGGAAAATCATTAAGTTTCACTTGAATAGGTGTAGTAGGAATGAGTGTGAACTATTTGTTGTGCAAGTGACCAGTGAATTAGAGGCTAATAAGGAAAAATTGAAAGATCACCTAATAATAAAAAAAATTAGTGATGTGTTCCTTGAAGAGATCCTAGGACTTCCACTAAAGAGGGAAATAGACTTTTCAATATAATTACTAGCAGGATCAACTCTTTTATCCAAAGCTCCATACTGAATGAGTACACTAGAATGGGTAGATTTGAAACTGAAATTGGAAGAGATGTTGGATAAAGGATATATCAAACCTAGCATATCACCCTAGGAGCACCTATATTATTTTTAAAGAATAAGGATAGCACATTGAGGTTGTGTATATACAATAGGCATCACAATAAAGCAACAATCTAGAAAATATATTCTTTGCCGAGGATTCATGATCTTTTTAACCAACTAAGAGGTGGTGTAGCCTTCTCAAAGATCAAATTGAGGTCTGGGTACCATTAGGTATGCATTAAATATGAAGAGATTCACAAAATGACATTTAGAACCATCTATGTTCATTATGAATTTGTATTTGTATCGTTTGGGCTCACAAATGCCCCAACAACATTCACGCTTTTAATGAATAATGTTTTAAGTCCATATTTGGAATTTTTTTACTATTTTATGTCAATGGCATCTTGTTTTATTCAAGAACTAAGGAGGAGCACGAAAAATATTTAGCAACAATATTGCAATTTCTGAGAGAGCACAAGCTCTACACCAAACTCAAAAAATGTGAATTTGGGGAACATTGTATCCAAATAAGGAGTGGCAGTGGATCCAGAAAATATCAAAGCCATTATGGAGTGGCTTACTCCTTGGTACATTACAAAGGTCATATATTTCATGAATTTGGTTGGTTATTACCAGAGAATCATCCACAATTTATCAAGGATTATGAATCCAATCACATCTCTCCAAATAAAAGGGATTAAATTCCAATGGATACCAGAATGTGAAGCCATCTTTAATAAATTGAAATTTTTTCTCACACATGCAAATATATTAAGGATTTTTTACCTAGAAAAGGATTCTATGGTATGCATGGATGTCTACAAGTAGGGGATCTATGGATTCCTAATGCAATAATGATAGGTGGTTTCCTATAATTTAAGCAAGTTGAATGAGTGTGAGTGAAATTACATAACTCATGATTTGGAATTAGTATTGATAATGCATGCATGAAATATGTGGGTGCATTACGTCCTTGGAAAAAAATTATCCTAATTTCAAATCACAGAGGGTTGAGATATCTATTTGATTAACCCAAGCTAAATGCAAGATAGGAATGATGGCTAGCCTTGCTTAGTGAATTTGATTTTGAAATTGAATATATCAAAGGAAAGGAGAAAATTTTTTAGATGCAATCAGCATAAGGCCATAGATAGCTCATGTGGCAGCTATAAGTTCCTTTGAAGTGGACTTCCAAGAAAAGATTGAGACCATACAATGGTATGAGTTTTATCAACAAGTGAGAGAATTCTGGTAATAAGATATGGAAGGGGAATTCAAAATTAAATATTCCCTCATAAAGGATGGACTACTAAAGTTAAAAGGAAGGTGGTATATACCTTGTATGGGCGAATTGAATAAGCTCATGTGGGATTAATTTCATAAAAGACCATTTTCAGGTCATCTAGGTTATCAGAAAATTATAACAACTATGAAAAAGTTATATTATTGTCAAGGGATGAAAAATGATGTGGCCAAATATAGTTCTATATGCCTAGAGTGCCAGAAAGTAAAAGTGGAATATAGAAAACCAGCAGGATTACTACACCCAATTCCCATTCCTTAGTGGAAGTGGAAATTCATTTCAATGGGCTTCATCATAGGACTACCAAGGAAAACTAGACAGCCTAATGCCATCATGGTGGTAGTAGATAAACTAAGTAAGGTGGCTCATTTTGTAGCTACTAAATCCACTGATAAGGAAAGTGATATTTCTCATATTTTTATAAAAGAAATCGTGAGATTTCATGGTGTACCTAAGAATATTATCTCTAACAGAGATGCTAAGTTCACCTAAAAAAAAATTAAATTGTTTTTCGTTGAATTTGAGACAAAATTACCATTGAGTACATCATACCATCCTCAAAGAAATGGACAAACTAAAAGAGTTAATAAACTATTGGAAGACATACTAAGAACATATGGCATGCATCAACCTAAGAGGTGGGAGGAGTTTCTTCCTTTGGTATAGTTTCCCTACAACAATGGGTACTTGGAATAATTAAATATGAGTCCATTTGAGGCTCTTTATGGTAAAAAATGAAATACACCTATCATCTAGAATGATCTAGTGAATAGGGTGCATGTCAAGCTTGATATGCTAAAGGAAATGGAACAAGAAGTGAATCATATCAGGAAGAAATTGATAATACCTCAATATAGGCAGAAGATATTTGCATATCAATAAAGAATGCACCAGGAGTTCCAAGTGGGGGAACATGTTTATCTTCACATGAAACCAAGGAAGATTTCACTGAAAATTAAGTCTTGCACAAAGCTAGCAACTAGATTTTGTGGACCTTTACAGATCATCGATAGAGTGGGGCCAATGGACTACATATTTTCCTTGCCATACATATTGAGGGCACAAGATTTATTGCATATCTCTTTGCTTGAAAAGTATGTACATGATTTTAATCATGTTGTGGATTGGTCTATGAAATAGGTGAAATCTAGGGGAGAATTCTAGCCAGGGCCACTTTTCATTTTGGATTGGAGGAAAATCATGCTCTAGAATCGAGCAATCAAGTAGGTCAAGGTGTAGTGGAGGGAATTTGGACTAGATTAAGCCACTTGCGATATGGATGAGCCAATGAGGGTATCATGCCCATTTTTGTTTTTTGAATAGGAAACTATAAATGTAAATGTAAATGTGAAAGAGTTTTGTATATAAATCTCTTTTAAATTGTTTGTTGGGGTATAGAACACCGAGGATGGTGTTCCTCTAAGGGGATGGGATCTATGACAGCCATTTTTTCTAATCCCTCTTGTAAATAGTACTATGAATTGTGATTCATGTAAATAACATCGATAGCTAACACATTGACTAGTTGAGGGAAGTGGATATGGATTCAGAGGACTAAGGAGGAGTATTTGCTTGAAAACCTAAGCCACCTTGTTTATTCACCACCTATATCCCTGTTGGATTTATGGCACTATGGGTGCAACATTGAATTGAGGGAATAGGTTTCATAAGTAAGGATGAGCATGCAGTCCTAGTTCTCATAGACACGTGGGTGTGGTCAACATTCATGGAAATGTACAAGAGGAAAATCCCTATGGGATACAAGGAGAAACATGGATGCATGCATAAAAGTAGAAAAATTGGGTAGTATTCGAGCAAGAGAGAAAGATTTTGGAGAAAAGAAAAAGAATAGGTGAATGTGAAAAAGAAGAGAACACATAGCGTGAATTAGCAGTAGATATGAATATGTCAGGAAAGAGAGAACCTGATAGAGCCTATGTTCTACTTTGGGATGGTACTCCTTATGTTTATTGAGGCCTATGGGTGTGCCTATGAATTTATTGGCCAGAGTGAGTTCAATGGAGTTTTGGCACTCATGTGCTAGCTAGGGTTGATAAACCAATCTAGTGCTTACTCAAAGAGCTGATAAACACTTGGTTAGTGGTTGGCCTTGGAGATGAAAAACCATTGGGATATTAGTTGGGGTTGATAAAATACTTGATAGTCTGAGACACCCAGTAATTAGCTAAAATATATGATAAACCCTTGAGTGGCTAGCCTTGGGGCTAATAAACCACTTAGATACTTGCTCAGTAAGATAATAAATTTCCTAGAAGTGGACTCTTTAATCCTACAATACTAATCTAGCTGATAAAACTCCCTTTATGCATATATATTCCTTTTCCTAGAACTAATATCAAACTCACTGAGCTTTGGATGAACCCGATTGATTGATTTTTTACCAAACAGAGAGACAATATGATGTTACAATCGAGGGTTTTTGAGAAATCACCTAAGAAATGGACTTTGCCTCTTACCATCTGCTAATTGGTTGTTAGTGAGAGTACTCTTGAGAACGTCCTTAGACTTTGAATCCAGCTCAAGGGTTGTCAACTGTAAGAAATATTACAGTGTAGCTGGCCTATGGTTGGGTGGAGATTTCAAGTCCCTCCCCCAGTTACCAATCATTAAGTTAAAAAAATAAGTGTATCTACTTGTATTTTTGTTACATTGTGCATGTTGAATATTACTGTTATGGTTTATAACATTGAATGTATTAGCATTTCTTATGGAGGATTTTTTTAATTCCTAGTTGCTTGTGATGAGATATATGTGCGATTTCTTTCATGGTTTGGAAGGTATTTCATTTCCCCTATGAATTTTGATAAACTCATGAATGCACTGTCACTTACCAAGTATGTAAGTTTAAGTTGTTGAGTTCAAAATATCGTCACTTTGTGCGACTTCTATTGTTGATGTGCATGAAAATTATGGATATTTATTATGTATAGACTAGTGGGAGTCTTTGTTCGATGTGTATGTATTAGTGAACCTAATGGTGCCCATTAATAGGCATTAGAGGAAATTTCATCCTAAAAGTGTCCATGAATTTTTCATGTAATTTCCATGTCATAATATGTAAACCAATCAAAATGCTTTAAATTTAAAAAGAGGTAAATGTAAATATTTTGGTGGGAAAAGAAGAAAAACTACTTTTATTAATTGTAATTTTGACTTATCTCCTTATAGCTTTACTCAAATTTCAAGTGTAGAAACTCGTTGGATGAAAAATTAAATTCTCATTCAACGAGTACCCATTATGCATAGTTTTGAGAAGACCCACCTTGATAAAAATTGTAGATACATTAAAAAAACCTATTTCAACACGTTTTTTAAGGTATCTGCAAATTTTATCAATGTGGGTCATATCAAAAGTATTCATAATGGAAACGCTTTGCATGTGAAATTTAATTCCGCATCTAATGAGTGTCTAAAAGAGAAATTTGAGTAAATATATAAGGAGATAAGAAGAAAATACAATTAAAATAAAAGTAGGTTTTCTCTTTTCCCTAGAAAATTCATAACTCTTATTTTATTATTTTTACTATTGTTTTATTATTTTTCCTTAGGGGGCCACTTTTAGGCTGAAATTTCCTATAATGCACACTAATAGTTTTATTTCCATGTTGTTGAAATTTTTAACACTTAAGATGTCATTGAGGTAATGTGGGACTTGTTATGTTAATGGTGTAGAGCATCATTAGTCACCTAGAATGGCTTCATAAGCCATTGGAATCCTTAAGACTCTAAGTTTGGTTGTCATTTAATGAAGGGCTTGTTCTCGGTAATGAATAAGTCCCAATATTCTTACAACAAATTCAAATCATGCATATGCTAAGAAATGTCCACCAAGAGACGGAGATATTCAGATCTTATGAAATGGAGATGTGTCTCTATGGGATGGGAACTTGTTGTCAATGAGAAAATATAAAAATTGATATAATGTGTGGAGTATCAAGGATGTGGAATAGGAAATTTATCATCACTTGTCTTATGTATTCATGTTGTGTCATGCTAAGATTGATAAGTGGGTTCAATTATAAGTGGGCACGGTCAATAGAAGGTGTGGGATGGGAAAATGCATGTCACCTACCGACAGGATTTCCACCATGCTATGGAGGAAAATAAATGGGTGTGTTTCCCATGTGGGTGCATTGGTTCTATTTATAGAGGATGGGATAGAAGGTCATCCCCCGTCGTTAAACAAAAAATCTTGACTATGAAAAATTCTAAGTCTAGAGGGAATGATTAGCGAATATTTGTTGTAGGGCCATATCTTGGATGGGCTAGGCATAGTTTGATGTAGGTGTTTAACACTTCAAATAATACATATCTAGTGTGGGTCCCTTTATGGTATCATTTTCTAGTGATCAAGGTTGGATCCATCGCAAACCACAAATCAATAGAAGTTTGGATGGCTCCCTCTAATGGAAAGGTGGCATAAGTCCAGTGGGATGATGGATGCATTCAGGATTCCTGTGCATACGAAGGTGTGGCTAAAGTTGGGGTCTAGGTGGTCCAGATGTGGGATAGGCCTAGATGTGTTAGAAATTAATTAACGGGGCAATAAAACACATAAGATATTTTGGAAACACAAACACATAAACGCATAAAATAATAGAGACATCGATATGTGTGGTTCCCCCAATTTGGGCTACATCCACAGAGAAATAGATAGTCCTTCCTTCTATACTATCCAACAAAATGAAGAGATACAATCTATAGAAGAGCTAGTGTAATTTCCTCTTCGCTCTCACACAGACTCCTCTCTCTTTCTCACTCAAAATAATAATACATAGCCACAATACAATTCCCTCAAATAAACTGAGGGTTTTCTTCTAGGGAAAAAACCCTAAATCAACATAAATTCTACCATCATATCATCCTCCTAATGAATGACCCATATTAACTATGAAATCACAATATTTTACAAGCCAATTTTTCATTTATTTTTAGCTTCATGGGTGCTTCCTCTGAACTCTCGCTAGGGGGAGCTCATAAAATCGTTTTCCTCCCTGGACCCCCCTAACGGCGATTATACAGGATACGTTGTTTCCCCTTTAGGAACAATGATCCAACATGGCTTAAAAAAAAAAAAAAAAAACTTATGAACAATCAGGAAGATAATTAGGCTCCACATTCAACAATCTCTGACTTGGAGATTGATTATATAAACTCCATCATTGCTTCACTTGCTAGACAATGACTCCACTTGGACCTGGTTGTTTCTCATCTTCATCATCATTCTTGAAGGCCAATTGAAACTTAGAAAAAGCTCAATTTCTCCCTGGTTACAACCTGTTTCAACATATTTTCAAGGCTTTAGCTAGTGTGTATCTTTTACAGCTTCAATTATCCATCTTCCAACACTTACTGTATGAAATGGTACTTGAGATATATATGTTTAGTATTGGAATGAAATGTTGAATTATTTGAAATATAAATGGCACTATGGTTGTCACTATATAACCTACCCATCTCCTTCGTATTTCCCAATTCATTCATAAAACTTTGTAACCAAATCATTTCTTTACTAGCCTTTGTAGCAACAACATATTCTACTTTCGTTGTTGAAAGTGCAACAATGTTTTGCAATTTTGAAACCCAACTGACAATTGTTCCACCTACAGTAAACACATGCCCTGTGGTGCTCCTCATGTTATCTCTATCACTTTTCATATTTACATCAACATATCCATTTATAATAATGTTTGAACCTACAAAACATAATCTTGGTTTGTGGTACCTATCAAATACCTAAGAATCCACTTCACTGCCACCCAATTCTCTTTCCCTAGATTGTTCATATACTTGCTTACCACTCCCACTGCATTGGAAATATCAGGCTTTGTGTGGACCATGGCATACATTAAGCTTCCAACTTTTAATGCATATGTAACTTTACACATATGATCCATCTCTTCCTAGATCTTGGGAAACATCTCCTTTCTTAGTTTGAAATGGCTAGCCAGAGGTGTACTAATTGGTTTTCCATTCTGCATATTAAATATTTCCAACACCTTTTCTATGTACTCACTCTGATACAATGTTAATTCGTGTTTTTTTCTATCTCTAGTTATTATCATACCAAGGATTTATTTTGCATCACCTAAATCCTCCATTGCAAATGAATTGGAAAATTTTCCTTTGAGCACATTTATTTCTGCATGTTAGACCCTACAAAAGGTGTGGCATATACACACAATAGAAATATAATATAGTTTCCATCCTTTCTCCTTTTAATATAAACGCAATGGTCAGAGTGACATCTAGTATAACCTTGTTCAGACATAAACATGTCAAATTTTAGATACCATTTCCTTGGAGCCTGTTTTAATCCATACAAGTTCTTCTTAAATTTACACACTGATTTCTCCTTCGCTTTGACCTCATACCCTTGTGGCTATTTCATATATATTTCTGCCTCCAAATCCTCATGGATAAAGGTTGTATTTCAATCTAAATGCTCAATATGTAATCTTATGCTGCCACTACACTTAAAATAATTCTGATTGAATTCATTTTAACAACAAGAGAAAAAAATTCATCAAAGTCTATACCTTTATTTTGTGAAAACCCCTTCAACATTTTCTAGCCTTATACCTCTATTTACCTCCATCTTCTTCCTTCAACCTATAAACCCATTTATCCTGCAAATTATTTTTACCTGCAGGAAACTTGACTAATTCCCAAGTCTAGTTATGCATTAAGGATTCCATCTCTTCTTCCATGGCTTACTCCCACTTCTTCCTAGTTTCTACCTGCATTGCTTCTTCATATATTTCCAGATCACCAAAATAAAACCATAATACATAATATAATGAAGGAGAGTATCGATCAAGGGGTTTACTTATCCTGGTAGATCTTATAACACCACTTCCAGGTGTTTGAGGTGCCTATTTTTGTTGTGGTTTTTTTTGTTGTCGTTGCTGATCATTATCATTTTCAAGCACCTTTACTTTTTTTGTGATCTCATCAAGCACTGTGTATTCTTTTTTTTATTTTTCCTGTTTCTTTCCCTGCATCTGATCCTTATACAATACCTTTTCATTAAATAGGAAATCTCTGCTCCTAATGATTTTGTGATTTTAATAATAATATAAGTGTTAGCCAAAATCATTAACACCATATCTAATAAAGGTACATTTATTTGATTTTTCCTCAATATTTTTTCTATTTCCTTTATTAATGTGGGCGAACGCTTCACAACTAAAAGTCTTTAAAAATGAGTATTTTACATTTTACCTATCCATGCATCCTAAGGAATACTACCATCCAAGGAACTTGAAGGCTCTCTATTTATTATATATAAAGAAATATCTACAACATCTGCCCAAAATTGTAAGGGAAATCATGCATGAAATCTCATGCACCTTGCACGCTCCATGATTGTCCTATTCATCCTTTCTGACACACCATTTTCATGTGGTGTTCCTGGAACTATCATCTCCCTACGAATGCCCTGAACAGTAGTTATCAAGATGTTTTTTGTAGTATTCACCTCCATTGTTTAATATGGGACACTTCAACTTCTTTCCTATCTCATTCTAAACCAAAGGCTTCCATTTATTGAAAGTATCAAATACATCAGATTTATTCTGAATACAATAAATCTAGGTCTTCCTAGTTGCATCATCAATAAAAGTAACATAATCGTGATAGCCACCGAGAGATGATACCTGAATAATTCCCCATACATCTATATGCACAAGCTCTATTTTTTCACTCTTATTTTCCTTCCCAACTCTGAGAATTTTGACTCTCTCTTTTTTTTCCATAAACACAATTTTCACAGAAATTCAAATCAACATGCTTCAAACCTCACAACAAATTTCTTGAGTGAAGAATATGCATCCCCTTCTCACACATGTTCCTGAGCCTATGATTCCAAACTATCATATATGCTCTTGTGGAGGTTAAAGAATTAGCAGAATTAAAATACCATTGCATAAATACAATGTACCAACCTTTTTCTCCTTTTTCTATTACCAGGGCTCCTTTAGTGACCTTCCAAATTTTGTCTGTAAAAGTAGTTACACAACCTTCACCTCCCAATTTCCTTGTTGAAATTAAATTTTTCTTTAGATCTGGAACATGCCTTACCTCCTTAAATAGCCATTGGTTTATGTTCTTTTTAATTATAAAAACCTTACCCATTCCAACGATTTTATAGGTTTTATCATCACCCAAACAAACCTATCCAAAATATCCTTGAACATAGTCATGAAAATATTTCCTCTCAAGTGTGGCATGGAATGGAGCCCCTCAATCTACCACCCAGGCATCGATAATATTCTCTAATGAAATAATCAAAGCATATTGCAACACTTCACCTGTCACATTCGCTTCATGATTGTTCTATTGTTTTCCATATCCTTCTTTCCCCTTACAATATTTGCATACTTTCTTAAAGTGTCCTTTCTTCTCATATTTCTAGCACACTTTTCCCAAATTGGATTTGGATCTACCTTTCCTTGACTTACTACAATTTCCTAAGATCTTTGGCCTCTCTAATTTTCTTCCTCTAGTCCCTGCAGTCAAAGCATTACCTATTGTCTCACCTGAGCTTTTCCATCACATTTCCTCCCTAAGGATAGCACCAACAACATCATAAAACTTTAAAGTACTAGATCTAGAGACATAGTTACTAATATCCATAACTAAGCCATTCCAACTTTCTAGCAATGAGCACAGAAACAATAGAGCCCTAACTTCAACATCAAAACTTAAATTATTGGTAACCATATTAAATTAATTTAAATGATATTCAACAGATCCACCTTCTGACATATTTATATTAAATAAATTCTTAATAAGAAATACCTTGTTCGAGGCCGGGGGTTTTTCATATAATTTTTCCAATGTCGTCATTAAACCTTTTTTTCATTTCCTTTGAAATGTTTAATGCCAAAAACTCTGCCGGACACATTTGTATTGTTCCTAGTGCCTTTATGTCGAGAAGATCCCATTATTTGTTCGTCATACTTGTCGTATTCTTTGATTTTATGCTCAATGGTAGGTAAAGATATTTCTGATATGGATATTCTTCCATCTGCATCTTCCACAGCTAATATTTTTTGTCGTTAAATTTATTGACACTAAATTTACCATATTTCACCATTTCTCCCACTTAAACCAGGAACCCTTCTCTCCTGTGAGTTTATCAGCCAAATACACCTTCAACTATGATACCATTTGTTAGAAATTAATTAACAGGGCAATGAAACACATAAAATATTGCAGAAACACAAACACAGAAATGCATAAAACAAGAGACACACAGATATATGTGGTTCACCCAATTTTGGCTACACCCACAAAGAAACAACCAGACATTCCTATTTATATTATCTAGAAAAATGAAGAGATACAACCTACAGTAGATTCATTGTAATTTCCTCTTTACTCTCACACAATCTGTTCTCTCATTCTCACTCATAATAATAATACACAACTACAATACAATTCCCTCATATAAACCTAGGGTTACCTTCTAGGGAAAAAAACCATAAATTAACATAACTTTTATTGTCAGACCATCTGTCTAATGAATGGACCAAATTGACTATGAAATTACAATATTTTACAAGGAAATTTTTCATGTATTTTTAGCTTTGGGGTTGCTTCCCCTGAAACCCCGCCATAGGGGGGTCATAAAATCTTCATGAATCACCCCCCCCCCGCCTTGACCCCCCTAATGGTGATCATACGGGAGATGCTTCCACCCTGTTAGAAATAAGGATCCAACATGGATGAAACTAAAAACTAATCAAGAAGATAATTAGGATCCATGCCCAACATGATGTGCTTGTTGAGTAATTTTTTCTTGGAGGTCTGGGACATCTAGTGGTGTGCACATGCTTTCAATCCTAGAAGCCTGAATGTGGTCCAGGCCTAGATGCACTTGGAGAGGGGAGTTAGTCTAAAATTACAAGGGTCTGAAACATTTGTCATGCAATAAATTTTGGGAGCATTAGACTTCGCTAAACCCAAAACATGGCATAAAGTGTTGGCGTAACATGCCAAGGACCTGACTTATGGGGTCGCATGCCAATTGACCTCATAGGTTCCATGCTGACCTATATTATGGACATGTTGGTTCCTGGGGGTGACATGGAACCACCAGAGAGAGGTGGTTTTTCCATGTGGGTACCATGTGGATGCCATTTGAGTGCCACCTAGATTCCATGTGGATGCCATGTGAGTGCCACTTAGATTCCATGTGGGTTCCATGTGGTAGGTCCTTGCTTATGTGGCAAGGTTTAAATGGTGAATATTTAAATTTGATCTAAGTATTAGATCATAATAAAATTTATATCACTAGAAAGCTCTTGACAAGTAGAGTGTGATGGTGCTACCCAAATTTAAATTCTCCTATCTTTGGGAAAGGAGAAATTTTGTAACCGCATTTACATAATGAGATCATGGAGGTTGGTTTATTTTCAATTAACACCTCGCATTCATTCTAGAGGAGGCTATGGGTGGGAGGGAGCATTACAGGTATAATATGTTTCTTTGGAGGCATGTTGGAATAAATAATAGTCTCCTCTTTATCACAACTTTCAACAACAACAAAAATGATATTCTAATCAAGATTTAGATCACTTTTAATTTATTTAACTTTAAAACCTTAATTTGGAGAATATTTGAATGGCTAAAGTTTTTCTTCATATATATTTGAGATTTGAATCCTTCTAGATCTTAAAATTTGGTATGTAATAATATGATATGTATTTTCTACAATTCCATAGGCGTGATGGTAATTTGATATTCCAAGTGAAATTATGGTAACTTTCCCAAAACTTGTTGATTTATGGCCTCTTCCCACAAAAAAACGTTTATAAGATGCCATGTGTCCAATTCTTCAAATATAATTATGAAATTTGTCCCTGGGGTACTTTTTCATGTCTTTGATATCCCTGAATATTTCACAGTTTGAAAATTATTAAAAAATATCAAGTTCACATGTTTAGAATTTATTTCAGGACTGTTCACAAACACAAAGTTCCATAGTGTATGAATTTAAAATAATAGCACACCAAACATTGAAATTTGAACAAGATGTTTTGTGTGATTTTTCCTTAATATGTTCCAAGTTTAACTATCTAAAATCTCCTATAAAAAATGTTATTGTGAAAATTCCAAACTGACCTATTCATGAACCCTAACCTCCTTAGAGTATATATCTGAAATTATAGAGAACCAAGAGCTAAAATTTTAACTAGATGTTTTCCTATATTTCGCCTCAATATTATCCAAGTTTCACTTTATGAAACTAATCAGAGGCTTGGTGTTAAGCTCAAAAATGAAAGTTCTCATAAATGCTCCAAACCAGAATGACAGTGAAGCGCTCGTCGCCAGGAATCTGGCACAATTTGTTTCATCAAAAACCGACTCCTTATGAGGAAGATATGAATTTTTGTTTGTTTTCCTAAACAGCTAAAAAATTTGAAGAACAGGACAGAATGATGACATGGAAGCCCAGTCAGCATAAAAATAATATTCTGTAATATTCTGTCATTTTCTCCCAATGACACTGTGTCAAGTGTCACTACAATATTCGCTAGAGAGCTTTGAAGGTGAATTTTTTTTTTACATCCTATCCTAAGGTCGAATTTGATTTTTTTTAATATGCATGGACAGTCCAACCAAAGGTGGACACGTGGTGCAGCGAGGGACCGCCACGTGTCCCCTATGGTGGACCGATGTTTGGAGGATGGTCGAATTTCATTATATCATATGGTCCGAACATTATTTGCAATGGTAGATTTCTGGATTATATTAAGGGCGGCCACATCTTATGTCATAGCCTGAAATATTTTAAATTTCCAAAGTTCAAACTATATTAAAGAATTGGGGGCATACATTTTTTATTACAGAGCAAAATTATCATCGGATGGGCAGAGGTCGGGGTCGACCCCACGACCTCCCCCACGCCAAACACTCGGCTTACCACCAAGCCACACCATATTCCTTGTAAAGCATTGGGTTCAACTTCTATTTAATGTTGCAAGGTTTCAACAATGGGGATTTGGAGGGGGGCGGCCCTCCCCGTGAGACCATTCCACCAGACCACTGGCGAAGCAAAATTCAAATACGATGGATTATTGGTTAAGTATGGATTACACAGTGTTAATCCCAGAGTTAAGGCCTAAATTATGTTTAGTGTAAAATGCGCTTATGTGCAGTTAACACGTGCTTATTTGCATTTAAACCATACTTAACCGCTAATTAAACCAACATTAAAATAATGGTGATTCTGGCAGAGTCCGCCGGTTTCGGCGGAATCCCAATTTTAATTGCATTAACTGGAGTTCTCCCCAATTTTGGAGGAGAATTCTAGGGGAAAATTGAATGAAGCATAACTGCAGAAAATTTCGACCAATTTTGGCTCAGGAAGAGCCTATCTTGGCAGATTGGGATGTTTTGAACACATTGGAGTAGGTTTTTGGACCAGTAGGTGAATGTAGACAACATTTTTTTCACATTTGAGCTAATACAAAGGCCCAAGCCATGGAAGCTGGACCAAGTGGATGTAGCCCAGGAGGGGTGAACTCCTTCATCAAAACACTATGTTAATGGATCAATTGTGATGGTTTTCTGTATATTTTGTTGTTGCTCTTCAGCATTATGTTTTTACCTTTTTATGTTCAAGAATTCAACATAATCTCCATACATTTACTTGTTTAACAATCACAAACACTTTAAGAAGCCCATGTACATGAAGCAAAGATCAACATTTTTAATATAAATCTGAAGATGAAATTAGCACAACAAAACTAACCTTCAAATTCAGATCAAGATGTTATCAGAGAAGGTTATTTGCTCAATTTTCTTGAGTTTTATGCAAGTAGGGTTTTAATGGTTGCAAATTTATGATGCTTACAAGGTTGAAGTTGCATAGAGGAGAAGGGAAACTATTGGTTGCTAGTCTTGAGGTTAGGACCAGAAGCAGGAGAGCCATAAGGCCACCATCTCCACCCAAAGTTTCACTCCCATCTACACTTGAAGCACCTCAAGATTTATCTCTATCTGAGATTGAATAGGTACAAGTTACACCAGAAGTTGATTTGATTGAAGAGGTACAAGTTGCACCAGAAGTTGAGCTTGAATCCATATCCAACATGTGAGGTGTAGGAGATACTGAAGGTCTTTCAAAAAAGGAAGCATTCAAGAAGGCTTTCTATGACCTAACTGAGAGGGTTAGGATCCTCTTTGAAGAGAGGAACACCAAGATGGTTGGAGAGAATTCTAAGTATCCACATGGAGAGGGAACCTTAGAAGTTAAGAAGGATGAAGAGATACTTTCCAACTTCTCTTCAACATCTGACCTCAAGTACCTTGGATTTCTTTAAGTCTCTTTAGTGGCTTCTCTTTAACCATAGCCCTGATGCCATGTTGATTTTTCATGATTTTCTAGATTGATAATTACTTATTTATTAATTTATCTTGTGTCACATTTATCATTAAGCAACTATAAATATAAAATATCAATTGTAAAACAACAATGACAATAGGATCAAGAAGAGATGGCCAAACACAAGAGACACAAAAAATTATCCTGGGAAAACCCTAACCAGGGAAAAACCCAACAACCTTTTCTTAGAGAAAATTTTCTAATTCAACAAGAGATATAATATGATTTTCCAAAAATAAATTCGAACTAACCACAAAGATACTTAGGTCGAACCTAGCCAACGAGAGACAAATTTAGCCTCCTACACTTTCCTTAGAAATTTTTAGTTTGTTTCCTCAGAAATCATCCTTATAAAATCCCATGTGTGAAAAGAAGATGAATATGAGTGATTTTAATTGGTGTTAAGAGGAGGAGGATGGATTTCCTTTATATAGTGATCTAATGAGCCTGAATAGGTATGTCTTTCGGGGCTAGATTACTTGAAATTCTTGGAGTTGACCTTAAACAAATTAATTTAATTCAAATATTAATTGTTTTCCTCTATTTTAAATTTATTTCATGGATTACTTGGAGTAGTTTGGAATATCGACTACAGCTACCCCAAAATTCAACAAACATGAATAAGGCATTTTATGAAAATCATCCATTATGATTTTTTGCAAGTCGCCCATACAGGGAACATACCATATATCCATGAATTTTAACATACCATCGTCAGTGAATGTGTCAATCGTGCTCAATTATCCTTCTCAATCCTACTGCAAGCATCCCTTCATATGCTAGTAATGCTTGCCATGAAGTAATTCCCCATTTATCCTTTCTTTGATTTCAACTTCACAAGTTTTCATGGCTTCTAAGTGAGTCACTTGCAAACTTCTACTAAGTGCATCTACAACCTTCTTCTCCTTGCCCTTAATATTATTTATCTCAAATTCAAACTCATTGATCAAATCCAACCATCTGGTTTGCCTTGAATTTAATTTGGGTTTGTTAAACAATTATATCAGCCCTCAATGGTCTGACATTAACACAAGCTTCCTCTCAAACAATTAATGCCTCCACATTTCAATGTGTGAACTATCGCTACAAGCTACAAGTCATGAGTGACATAGTTATTATGCTCATTTAGTTTTCTCAATTCATAAAAAATCACATTTCCCTCTTGCATCAAGACCCCATCTAGTCCTTCCTTGTAGGCATTTTTTCAAACTAATAAATCCTTCTCCGAATAAGTTGTTCTTAGGATAGGTGCATGTGTGAGAAATTTCTTAAGTTGTTCAAAGCTATTTGCACATTTTGATGTCCATTGGAAGTTTGTCCCTTTATTTTGTAAAGTTATGATTGGGTTCCTAACCTTTGAGAAATATTGAATGAATTGTTAGTTATATCCAACCAATCCCATGAACGATCTGACTTCTGTAACATTTTGATGGTTGGGCCACTCCATGATGGAATTTACCTTCTTTGGATCCACTAACATTCCTTCCCTTGAAACGATATGTCCCAAGTTCTTAATTTGTGATTGGAAGAAATTACATTACTAAGCTTGGCAGAGAGCTTATTCTCTCTCTACATTTGTAATACTACTTTCAAATTCTCTTCATGCTCTTCTTTAGATTCTGAGTAAACCAAGATGTGATCCAAAAAAACCAATATGAACTTCTCCAAATAAGGGCTAACTGTTGATCAGTGGTTGTCATTGATGTCAACCCAAGCAACACCAGGGGCTACCCTGATCTTGCATGGGAATTTTGACTTGACAACTTACTCTATTTTGAGTGAAGGATATTTTAGGATGGTTTCTACTTGTCGAGATGTTTCCATTGATATATTGAATTCCACGTAATTCTTCACAGTTTGAAAGATATTCGACTTTGAAGTTAGTAACCCCAGTTAAAGGGCTAAAACTCCATGCGGTTGTGGCATGAAACTAATCATTGGTTGTCTTCATTGAATAGTCAACAATTAATAATTTTTTAAACTCCTAAATCCCCTCCAATTTTCACTTGTTGAAGACCCTCTTAACCTAAGAATTTATATAAATTGTGACCTTCGTATCCTCCTGATGCAAGGATTTCGCTACTTAAAACATGTCATTGTGGAATTATCGCTATAAATTTTTTATGCGAAGATTCATATGCTAAAAAAAACCCATTTGAGCTGAACTCATGATGAAGTGCATGATCGAATTTCAGCTATTGGTTAGCTATATTTTTGGAGAAATGATCTGAGGAATTTAGGGTTTTTGCAGGCTCCCGAATTTCATGTCAAACAGGTGACCTTGGGAAAATCATCATAACTTTCTCTCTGGGCATTGGATTCAAATTTTCTAAAGTGACAGAAATAGGACGGACTGTAGTTTGTTAGATATCATTTTCAAGACCAAAGGTTGAAACAGTGACACATGGCACTTTGTACAAGTTCACTCTACTGAACTAGTCTATAATTAGGTCATCGTAGGAGATTGGGTATAAATATTTCTTAAAGAATCCAATATTGATCAAACTTGCAGGGTTGGAAATAGGACTCAGAGGGATACCACAGAGTGCAATTTCATACCTTGTAGATCTAAAATTACATAGATACATCAAATTCAATATCGAGCTTCTAGAAGGAAAGAAAAAATATGCATTCAAGGATCACTTCAGTAAGGACAACACATCAACAGTCAAGGGTTACTCTACTACAATAAGGTTTGTATGATTAGTGCTTGAATTTTAATTTGAATATCATCTCTGACATGTGTTTTTGCAGGACAGTGTAAGTATTTTTTATGTATGTTTGAATGGGCTTTATTCATAAATGTTGAAAGTATTTACATTTGAATTTTGAATATTTCTCTAACATATGGTTTCCAAGACAGTGTAAGTATTTTATTTGTATATTGGTTTGGGTCGTGTTCATTAATTCATGTGCAGGAAGGAGGAAACAATAAGACAACTCAGACACATACTAGAAGCACAATGCAACGCCAAATTACCATTACTTGAAGCAAGCACAACAATACCTCAGCAGCTGCTAGTGTTCAAAGAAGCAATGTCAAGTAAGTATCAGGTCATGTCAAAAATCAGTATTGTAAAAATCATCATTGTAAAATTGTAAAAGAGTCATTATTGTAAAAGAGTCAATATGCCTAGATTTGGAGAGGCATTGTTGGGAGGTATAAGTGTCATTGTTGGATAATGTTATGGTTGGGTTGTAGGTCATAGTGTGATTGAGTGATTGGTCTAGTTCAAGAAAATCATTGTGAATCATATTTTATCGTGGACCATTGTCCCTGTTATGGGCATCCACACTCTTGTCTTATTTCTGATCATTATAGAGTGGTAGGGAGGTGCTAGGTTGGTGCATGAAGTCACCTAGAGGTTGGAGCCTGTGAACACTTCAAGGTGGTAGGTCAGTTTAGGATGTCGGCCATCCATTCAGTTGACTACTAAAGAAACCAGGGCATTGGGGCGTCCTTCCAGTGGGATTTGGATAAGGATGCTTTTCTAGAATTCTAGGAATTTGTACCTTTCATTTCAGTGGGGGCTTAAGATTAAAGAATTTATTAGAAAAGCATTCGGTGGTTTTTGACCCGAAGGGGGTTTTCCACCTAAAATTCGTGTGTCTATTGTGTTCTATTGTTTACTGTTGTTACTGGATAAACATTAAGAATAATTGAATATTAACTAATTCTCTAAAAATATTTAAAAGTGCTAATTGATAAGAAACACCGATTCACCCCCCCCCCCCCCCCCCTCTCAGTATTTCCAACACTCGGTATCAGAGGTTGGTTCCTTCAATAGCAATCTAACAACGGGAAAGAGATCATGGAGTATACTAAGAATAGAGTTCCTCTGTTCAATGGAAATAAATACACACATTGGAGTGGAATAATACAGGTTCATTTGTTGGCGCAAGGATACGAAGTATGGGAAATAGTTGAAAAGGCTTTACAGTGACCCAGGATGAACAAGGTAAGAAAAATATGGTATATGATACAAAGGCTAAAGATCTCATTATCAATGGGCTTATCGAATATGTCTATCTTAAGGTACTGAGTTTCAAAACTGCTAAAGAAGTATGGGGAAAGCTTGAGAATATATATGCAGGTGACTCAAACCTGACAGAAGCAAAGCTTTAACTTTACAGGGAAAAATTTGAGCAACTCAAAATGAAGGAAGATGAAAATATTTATGCATACTTATAGTGTGTTGATGAAATAACAAATGCATTGAAAGGTTTGGGAGAACCTGTCAACATGAAATTTTTTGTCTGAAAGATCCTTAGAACCCTATCGGAAAGCTTCAACCTAAAGGTATCTGCCCACAAAAATGAGGTTGTTAAGAAATGAAAGAAAGGTTTGAGGAAGTTGAACATGCAAGGCAAGAATAAATGGTTTAAGTATAGTTTCTTCTCCAAAGAAGATAGCTCCTCATCTTATGAAGACAGTGATAACGAAGAGGAAATCAACATAATAGTATTGTTTATGGCCAAGCATAATAAGCAAGAAGGATATGAAGAAGAAGGAGACGAAGAAGAAGAGATGGCTGAGGTTGATTCTCAAAATGAAGTGATAAGGGTTATTAAAGAGCTCAAGGTCGAGAAGAATCATGTCAACACTCTTGAAGACGAGTTAAAGATAGAAAGGGAATAGTTCCTAGATCTTAAAATCAAGGTTGAAGAATATAAACGAGTTGAAGAATTAAAGGAAATCAACAAGGAAAGAGAAGCATTGGAAGTTGAAATAGTTTCTCTACAAAATTAAGTATAAACTGGAAAAACTCTTCAAAACTACACCAACAGCTCCAAGGCATTGGAATAAATCATCAACAATCAACAATCAAACAATGACAAGACTGGTCTTGGTTACAAAGAAAAATCTGAAAAGGAGCCAAGTCCTTCTATGAAACCAAAAGAGGATGGACGTGAAAAATATAACAAGCAGGTAGACCTCCCAGCCAACTCAAGAGACTAGGATTCGCAGGAAGAACCATGGAAGACAATTCCTCAAAGAAGATTTCCTCCCATGTATCAACTTATCTTCTATGGTCATTGTTATTCATGTGGAAGGTTTGGACATAGAGCTATAGAATGTCGCACGTATGTTTGGAATAAATACAGTTTCAAGAGATATTTCAGAAATGGATATTCTATAACTCAGCAGAATATTAAAAGATTTGATCATTTGAGAGATGATGTCGAATGTTACAAATGTAAAAATTTTGGACACCTGGCTAAAGATTGCAGACTTGAAAGTTATTCAAAAGAATTCTCACAAAATCAGAATGAACAAATAAGGAAAAAGTAGAGTGAAAGATGTGTTACCGCTCTCAAGGCTCAAAGCAACAAAAACTTTTGGTATGTTGATAGTGGTTTCTCAACTCATATGACTGGAGATAGGAATAATTTCATATCCTTGAAGTAAAAGAAGGATGGAATGGTGTCTTCTGGAAATGAAGGGTCTTCAAACATCATAGGAGTAGGTATAGACACACTTGGAAGCAAGAATGCATTAGCAAAAGATGTGTTGTTGGTTGAAAAAGTGGGTCACAATCTGCTCAGTTTTGGACAAATGTGTGATCAAGGACACACGATGTTATTTAACTCTAAGAAATGTGAAATCGGGAAAGGCAAGTTCGGTAAAATTGTGGCTACAGCAAGCAGAGCTCCAAATGACATATATATTTTGGATGAGACACCTAAAGGGTGATTTTTGGCGAAAGAAAACAAAAGTTGGTTATGGCACAAATGAATGGGACAAATAAATTTCAACAATTTGGTCAAGATCAACAAGAAGTAAGTAGTAAGAGAAATGCCTAAAATTTCAAAACCTACCAATACAATATGTGAATCTTGTCGGCACGACAAGCAGACAAAATTTGAGTTCAAGACAAAAGAACACTTTGCATCACACCATTGGAATTAGTACGTATTGATCTATGTGTTCCTATGAGAAAAAAAGGTTTATATTGAGAATTATATTTTATGCTAATGATAGATGATTACACCATAATGACGGTCGTCAGCTTCTTAAAGAAAAAGACTCAGGCATTCGAGTGTTTTAGAATCTACAAGAAATTGGTCGAAAATGAAACTGATTTGAAGATCAAATGTCTGAGATTAGCTAATGGTAGAGAATTCACTTCCAAGGTATTTCAGCATTACTATGATGAAAATGGAATAAAAAGCAATTTTCAATAGCCAGAACACCGCAGGAAAATGGAGTTGCTGAAAGAAAAGATAGAATCGTACAGGAAATCGCGAGAACAATGTTAAATGACTCAAAATTAGATGATAAATTATGGGTTCAAGCAATCGATGCAGTTGTACTCATTATAAGCAAAGGTTTGTTAAGGAGCAATTTTAACATGACTCCATACAAATTATGGAAAGGAAGACCTGTTAACGTCAAATAATTCAAAATATTTGGATGCAAATGCTACATGAAAAGAGAAGATAAAAAATTGGGCAAGTTTGGTTCCCGTGTCGATGAAGGTATTTTCGTTGGTTATTCAAGCAAAAGGAAAGCTTATATATGCTACAATCTGAGGCGAAAACAAATAGTGGAAAGCATAAATGTTACTTTTGATGAATATTGTGTTACAAAGCATGACGATGAGATTGTCCCTTCAAGAAAATATGAGGGATCTGAGGGAGAATCTATGAACGATGAAGAAGAAGCTCTATAACAAGACCAATCAAATAAGGAAACAAAATTCAACCAAGAGGAAATAAGAAATGATCAGCAGGATGTACAAGAAAATTCTCCAAAATATTTCATAGAATGGTGTCAAAAGAATCATCCATAAAATCAAATCATTGGCGACATAAATGAAGGAATTGGAACCAGAAGAAGTCGACAGCTTCATTCATCACAACAAGCCCACCTTGCTTTTTTAGAAACTTTTGAGCCTAGCAATTTTGAGGAATCTAGTCAAGATGAATACTAGGTAGTAGCTATGAATGGAGAACTGGATCAAATTGAGAAGAAAGACACTTGGGAATTGGTTCCACAACCAAAGGATAAAAATTTTATTAGAAATAAATGGGTCTTCAGAAACAAATTGAATGATGATGGACAGGTTACCAGGAATAAGGCAAGATTAGTCTGCAAAGGATATGCACAAGTCTAAGGAATTGATTTTTAAGAAACATTTTCTCCTGTTGCCAGAATGGAAGCTATCAGAACGTTTCTCGCTTATGCATGCTCAAGAAAAATCAAGGTATACCAAATGGATGTTAAGTCAGCCATTCTGAATGGTGAATTGGAAGAAGAATATTACATTGAACAACCTAAAGGTTTTCTTCTCTCTGAAAAGGAAGACTATGTCTGCAGATTAAATAAGGCACTATATGGTATCAAGCAAGCTCCTAGAGCTTGGTATGCTCGTATTGATGGATATATACATTAACAAGGATACAAGAAAGGAAGCACCGACAAAAATCTCTATGTGAAAGTGGATCAAGATAACCTAACAATTATTGAGGTATATGTGGAAGATATAATTTTTGGAAGCAATGATGACAGATTAAGTAAAAAATTTGCCACAAATATGCAAAGTGAGTTTGAAATGTCTCTACTTGGTGAGCTGAAATACTTTTTTGGGCTTCATATATCTCAGCAGGATAAAGGAATATTTATATATCAAACCAAGTACATCAAGGAAATGCTCAAGAAATTCAAGATGGAAGATTTCAAGTCTGTCCTTACCCCAATGGTAACAGGTTGCAGGTTAAGTTTAGAAGATTCATCAAAGGATGTGGACCAGAGGTTGTATAGATCTATTATTGGTAGTATTCTATATGTGACAGCTTCTCGACCATATGTAATGCAGGCATTTGGACAAGTAGCAAGATTCCAAGAAACACCAAAAGAATCTCATATTATTGTCGTCAAAATAATTCTTCGATATCTTAAGGGCACAACAGAATATGGTTTATGGTATCCCAAAGGAAATAATCTAGTTATCCAAGCTTATATAGATGCAGATTGAGCAGGAAGTGTTGATGACCGAAAGAGTACCAGTGGAGAAAAATTCTATCTAGGTGGTTACCTTGTTTCGTGGTTAAGTAAAAAGTAGTCTTCAATCTCGTTATCCATAACAAAAGCAGAATATATCACAGTAGCAGCTTGTTGTACTCAAGTTCTCTAGATGAAGAAAACTTTACAAGATCTTCAAGTCAAGTTTGATGAGCCTGTTTCCATATTTTGCAATAGCACCAGTGCCATTAGTATCTCCAAGAATCCTGTGATGCATTCCAAAACAAAGCACATTCTGATAAAATATCATTGCGTTAGAGAGTAGGTCACCGAAAATAATATCAAACTTGAATATGTTGGCACAAAGGAACAAATTGCTAACATATTTACCAAACCATTAACTCGTGAAGCATTTGAGTATCTTCGCCTAAAGCTTGGGGTTCTCCCAAGTTCTCATTAGAATCTTTCTCTTATCTAACTAAGTAAAAAAGGGGGAGTTTAGATGTGTACAGGGCCACATGATGACGTTTTTCAGGGTGAGTAACCCTTTGCCATTGATGACAAAGGGGGAGAGAATGTTGTAGGAAGAGGTGTTATGATCGCAGGGGGAGTAATTGTGTTGCCATCAATGCCAAAGGGGGATATTGTTGATTAGTGGTTGTAATTGATGTCAACCCAAGCAGCACCAAGGGATACCCTGATATTTCATGGGAATTTTGACTTGAAAAATTACTCTATTCTGAGTCAAGGATATTTTGGATGGTTTCTACTTGTCGAGATGTTTCAGTTGATATATGGCACATCACGTAATTATTCATAGTTTGAGAGATATTCGTGTTTGAAGTTGTTTGAAGTTAGTAACCCCAGTTAGTGGGATAAAACCCCATGGGGTTGTGGCATGACACTAATCATTGGTTGTGGTAATTTAATAGTCATTAATTAATAATTTTTTAAACTCCTAAATTCCCTCCAACATTCACTTATTGAAGACCCTCTCAACCTAACCATTTATATAAATTGTGACCCTCATATCCTCCTGATGCAAGGATTTCGCTACTTAAAACAGGTCATCATGGCATTATCGCTATAAAAAATTTTCTGCGAATATTAAAATGCTAAAAAAAAAAACCCATTTGACCTGAAATCCTGATGAAGCACATGACCAAATTTCAGAAATTGGTTCGCTATATTTTCAGAGATGTGATCTGAGGAAGTTAGGTTTTTTGCAGGCTCCCAATTTTCATGTCAAACATGTGACCTTGGTAAAATAGTCATAAATTTCTCTCAGAGCATTGGATTCAAATTTTGTAAATAGTAATAAAATTAAGACATATTTTAGTTTTTTGTATATCGTTTTCGAAACCGAAGGTTCAAACAGTGACATGTGGCACTTCATACAAGTTCGCTCTACTGAACCAGTCTATAATCAGGTCATCGTAGGAGATTGGGAATTAATATTTCTTGAAGAATCCAATATTGATCAGACCTGTGGGGTTGGAAAGAGGACTCAAAGGGATACCACAGGGCGCAATTTTAGACCTTGGAGATCTGAAATTAAATAGATACAACAGATTCAACATCAAGCTTCTAGAAGACATGAAATAATATGCATTCAAGGATCACTGTAGTAAGGAAAACACATCAACAGTCAAGGGTACGTCTGCTACAACAAGGTATGTATGACTAGTGTTTAAATTTTAATTTTAATATCATCTCTGACATTTGTTTTTGCAGGACAATTTAAGTATTTTGTATGTATGTTTGATTGGGTTTTGTTCATACATGTTAAACATATTTTCATTTGAATTTCAAATATTTCTCTGACATATGGTTTGCAGGACAGTGTAAGTATTTTTTTTTGTATATTGGTTTGGGTCTTGTTCATTAATACATGTGCAGGAAGGAGGACACAATAGTATAACTTAGACACATACTAGAAGGACAATGCAACGCCAAAGTACCATTACTTAAAGCAAGCACAACAATACCTGAACAGCTGCTAGTGTTCAAAGAAGCAATGTCAATTCAAGTATCAGGTCATGTCAAAAGTCAGTATTGTAAAAATCATCTTTGTAAAATTGTAAAAGAGTCATTATTGTAAAAGATTCAATCTGCCTAGATTTGGAGAGGCATTGTTTGGAGGTATATTAGTGTCATTGTTGGATAATGTCATTGTTGGGTTGCAGGTCATAGTGTGATTAGGTGATTGGTCTAGTTCAAGAAAATCATTGTGAATCTTATTTTATCGTGGATCATTGTCCCTGGTATGGGAGTCCACACTCTTGTCTTATTTCTGATCATTATAGGATGGTGGGGAGGCACTAGGATGGTGCATGAAGTCACCTACAGGTTGGATCTTGTGAACACTTCAGGCATCCATTCAGTTGACTACTAAAGAAACCAGGGCATTGGGGCATCCTTCCAATGGGATCTGGAGAAGAATTATTTTCTAGAATTATAGGAATTTTTACCTTTCATTTCAGTTGGGGATGAATATTAAATAATTTATTAGAAAAGCATTCAGTGGTTTTTGACCCGGAGGGGGTTTTCGACCTAAAATTTGTGTGCCTATTGTGTTCTATTGTTTACTATTGTTACTGGATAAGCATCAAGAATAATTGAAGATTAACTAATTCTGTGAAAATATTTAAAAGTGCTAATTGAAAAGAAATAATGATTCACCCGCCCCCCCTCTCAGTATTTCCAACACTAATGACACTGTTCTTTAGACACATAAATGTGGCTAGGGAATATTTTAACCCAAATGGTACCACCCCAAACTCATAGTGTCCATATCTAGTCTCGAAGGTTTTTTTGTCGATATGTTCATACTTAATTTGAATCTGATGGTGGTCTGAACTCAGATCTATTTTTGAGAACACTACAACCCCTCTCAGTTCATCAAACAAGTCATCAATTATAGGCAGCATATACTTTTCTTCATTATATATATATATATATATATATATATATATATATATATATATATATATATATATATATATATATATATATATATATATATATATATATATATATATATATATATATATATTTAGCTATCAGTAATCAATGCACAACCGTAATGTGCCATACTTATTATTTACAAATAGCACTAAGGATCCCCGGGGAAACACATTTGACCTGTTATATCCCTTGTCCAACATTTCTTTCAGTTGTAGCTTTAAATCCACTAGTTCTGGCATACTCATGCAATATGGTGATTTTGAGACTGACACTAATCATGGAATAATTTGGTGGAAAATTCTATCTCTCTCCTAGGTAGTAATCCTAGTATTTCCTCCAAAACAACTTCATTGGAATTCCTTAACACTGGGTTTTCTTCCATTTTGTCATTTTTGTTTCCTAATTCACTGGTCACCTAGACCGAATACAAGATGCACCCTTTTCTGCTACATATTTTCACTTCCATCATTGTGATATTCCTAACAGTGATAGGCTTCCTTATTCCCTACAATTTCAGTTCCTCACCATCATTGTTGAGGGATTATATTGACTTGTTGTAGTAGTCAATTTTGGTTTTATCTGAAACCAGATAATCCATTCCAATTATTTTTTCATATGATACCAATGACAAAGATTGAGGTTGGCCAAAGTGATCACTTTTTGATATCTGATATATGAAACATACCTCAACGACTCCAAAAAAAATTTAGTGTACTCATTAGTAGTAAGCTTCCCTATCTTATGCTCATGGAATTATTTCACTTTTTTATCATAGTACCTCTCAGACAAGTACCTCTCACAGAATTAATTATCAAACCTTCCCCATGATACCTATTTCTCACTAATGTTCTTGACATTTGTCAAATCCTCTAACCATATATCTTCCTTACCCTTCAAGCTAAAAATTGCTACTTTGGCCTTCATGTTTCAGGATTAGTCATGTATATTGAATTATTTCTTCATTCACAATAGCCAATATTTCCTTCTTAATCTCTCAAACAAAGGTGGTCGGTTTTTCTTTCTTAATCTCCTCTGGCATTAAGTTTTTCTTCACTCCTTCTTTGTTGGTGGTGTCTCCTAGTTTCATCACTAGAAAATTTCTCATGATTATTTTCCCTTCTCTTGGGACTAGTGAGTGGAGTTCCTCCTCTCACTGTGTCTTCACTTTCCTACTTATGTATTTTATTTAACTCGCTACATTCTTTCCTATTAGCCTCCACTCTATGCTTCCTTATTTAAAATGGGCCTTGCTTGGATTTGTGCCTACCTAGGTAGCTAGAACCAATTTCATGTTGCTTTTGCCTTTGCAGATCTAATAAGATCTGCAAAACCACTACATTTAATTCTGCTTACTTTTCTTGAGCTCTAAGAATCCTTTCATTATCTTCCTTACAACTTCTCAATTCATCCCTTAGGATCCTAAGGGTGTCCATTTGATCAAGGGAATTTTACTCTATCCTCTTCCCAACTAAGTGCTCTTCCTAATTATTTTGGGATCTATCTGTGTTTTATTGTACCATTATGCTACTCATTCCTTTATTTTCTTCTAGTAAATTTATTGTGTCCTTATGTGTTTTTACACACACATAATTGTTACATAAATCAAGAATAAATAAATAAATATATTCACCCATCACCTTGTCATATTTGTAATTAAGTGTGCATCTCTAAACCTACTCACAAAATAAAATCCGATGTTAATGTGAATGTTAGAAAACAAAATATCATCTCAAAATTTTTATCAAGGTTAGTATCCACATCAATCATAGGTCTAATATTTAGCACACATCTAAAAATTAAAAGTAGTAGTTTAAATTTTATCCATCACTTTGACCACAATTTTACTTCTGAGGGTTTAATATTGAACCTATGTTTTAATCTCACTCTATAAAAAAGCTCTAAATTTTCTTGTTTAAGCCCCATTCAATTTTAGTGTTGAACCTGGGCTTTGATACCACTCTCTGACACTCCCTCCCAAATGCTTTGTAATATTCCTAATTAGCACCGCTAATTGGAATATTTGATTTTTGTATAGTTTTGCCGCCTATAGTTAATTAATAAATAAAAGTGAGAAAAGAGAGGCTAACTCACTTAAATAAAATAAAGTGCTTCCCTAGTAGGAGCAACGTTATAACTTAAAGGGGAGCCTTGGGGGTCCACACCACGTATGAGGGAGGCCTCACGTAGCCTCTAGGAGCATCTGCGCAGACTTGGGAGGAGCACGTGGAGAGAGGGGGACCGCATTAGGGTTTTTTGAGGAGAGCTAGCATTATAAAAGGTGGGAGAGCCATTTCATTTGGCATTCTTGTTGTTGATGATATTTGAGCTAGACTTTTGTCTTCTTGAGCACGCTGGTTGTTTAGCCTGTCTGCAGCACTGTTTAGTGCGACTGAGTGTCTCCGGTCGGAGATCTCACCCTTAGTCCCGGGGGACTTCGAGTGCCTGCTCGGGCAAGGTCTTTCTACAGTTTTCAGCGGAGGATTTAGTTGTTGTTTTGCGGAGGAGCTGGGCTTCTTTTGGTGACTGCGCAGTCCCTAGGAGAGAGGACACAGTTCTTGGTGGAGGGGTGCTATTGCGGGGTTTTCTGCAAGAGATTCAGTGTTATTCGGTGTGGAGGTTCAATATTTATTAGTTGGAGAGTTTCCTGTGGAGTTTGTGGCTCCATCTCAGTATATTTCATTTGGTATCTGCGTTGGGCATGGAGGGACAGCGTTTTTCCTTGAGGAGGGTTTCTGGGGTGATTTTCGGAGGTGGTCCATTTTGTTTATGGTTTCTGGGTTTGGTCTGGAGTAGTGAGTACAGGTGATTTACAAATTTTCACCTCATTCCGGCGAGGGGATCAGCCCCTAGTTCCAGTTCATTCCAGCAGCAGCAGTTTACGGCAGTTTCTTCCAGCAGCTGGGACGCAGTTTCTGTAGCAGCCATTTCCTGTTTTTGAGAGGGTTCTTCACTTGCCTTGTGCAAGGATAGGTGCTCTTATTCTGATTATCCATTGTACCCATTTATATTCTCAGATTAATAAAATGGCTTAGCTTTCCTGGCATTTTATGTGTACTTGCTTTATATTCTATTTCCGGCATTTTTCTATATAGTTGTATGCTTTTATTTCTGTCTATTTCCTATTCGGGATATTACAGTGGTATCGGAGCATAGATCTGGCTCAGCCTGTGGAGCTAGCAGTCTATGACACCGGGGGATAAACCCTACATCTGTTACAGAAGCAAGAGATACAGAGACGTTGAGCGTAGGTTGGAGAACACCTACGGAGAGGGGGACTGTGTTCGAGTGGTGGACACAGATCGGGAGCAGCCCGAGATATACAGAGATCAGGAGCAGCCTGTGACAGATTCCGATCAGGAGCAGCCTGAGCCTGTGGGGGACGCAGAGCAGCAGGGTCCTATGGCAGACGAGGAGGATGCGAGGAGATTTAGAGATGCGCTCCTCCAACACATGCAGGATGTGTCGAGGCAGATGGAGTCGGTGGGACAGAGACTCACCGCGTTAGAGGTTAAGCAGCGGGAAACCCCAAGGGGTTTTCAGATCGGTGAGGGATCGGGCACGTCCCACCATATGCCGGAGCGTGATGCTATCCCCATCATGACATCGCATGCACCCACGCGATCCACTATGCCCACATTCCTAGCGGAGGACACAGGGGCAGGAGCACAGTGGGAGCCAGAGCTTGAGCCTGGCCAGATGGACGCCTACATTGCAGAGTACCTGGCACGCGGGCCGGCGATCAGAGATCTTATCTCATTCAGAGATTATGTTCAGCTCCAACGTGATGGTAGACCCCGTGATCATCACAGAGGGCACAGGCATCATCATGATGACCACCGCGCAGCTAGCAGGTTTCATTTGCCCACGTTTGATGGCACATCAAACATGTCGGCAAAGTCTTGGGTAGAAACGTTGGACATCTATTTCCAGCTTAATCAGATGTCACAGTCAGAGGCCATCAAGGTGGCAACATTACATCTGGATGGTGAGGCCCAGGACTGGTGGTTTCATGGGATGACGACACTCGGGCATTCTACAGTGGGGACATATGCCGAGTTTACCAGGAGGGTGATAGAGCGCTTTGACAGGAGGGATCCGAAGCAGCACTTCGTTGAGCTGACAAAGCTCAAGTAGACTGGGAGCCCAGAGACTTACATCTCAGACTTCTTGAGGGTTTCAGTGATGGTGCCTGATCTATCCGCGGCTCGGATGGTCTACATGTTTGTGGAGGGGTTGGCAGAGCCACTTCGTGGCCTAGTCAGGTCGACTAGACCAGCTACGCTTCAGGATACCATCAGCAGGACCCGGGATTTACAGGATGTCTTACCCAGGACTCGGACACCTTACCCGCAGAGACAAGCCTTCCAGCCTAAGGGGAAGGACACGAGGATTCCGCCTCCCAAGGAGAATCCTGGGCGAGGGCAGTTTGATGATGAGGCCAAGAGAGAGATGAAGAAGAAGCGGTTGTGCTTCACTTTCCAGGAGCCATGGGCACCGGGACATAGATGTGCTGCAGGGAAAGCACATTTCATTGAGGTCTTCTCCGAGAGCAGCGGGGAAGAGGATGAGGAGGATGACGTGGAGCAGGAGATTGTTATGCAGCGTAGGGTACCTTACCACCTCCACCACCAACAGCAGGTGGTGCATCATTTGCACCTACTGGAGGAGCTCTAGCAGCATTGTGGGGAGTTCCCAAGTATTTGACGCTGCGCGTACGGGGGACAGTGCGTGGACAGCGGGTCTCAGTCTTGGTTGATAGTGGGGCCACCCACAAATTTATTGATGCACATATGGTTGAGCAGAGAGGTATACAGACTGAGAGTTTTGATGGATTTTCCGTTTTGGTCCCAGGAGATCAGACCATGGTGTGTGCTCGGTATGTCCCCGAGTTATCAGTGACGATGGGCACTTATACATTGACAGATCATTTTTTCGTGGTGGATATCCCGGACACCAACATGATATTGGGTGTTCAGTGGCTCATTACTCTGTGGACGGTCACGACAGATTGGAAGGCCCTAGAGATGGAGTGGGATGATCCCAAGACAGGGAGGCATGAGAAGATACGGGGACAGCACACATACCCGCCTCAGACAGTGTCGGCACATAGGATGGAGGCAACCTTCCGCAAGGGAGACATAGAGTGGGCCGTAGAGCTGCGAGCTTCGGAGGCATTTGATACAGGTCAGGCAGTGCATCCTGAGATACAGACTATCCTTGACAGGTATGCCGTAGTATTCGGGGATATTCCACCAGGGCAGCCACCGGATCGGGGGTTTGAGCATACTATTGAGCTTGAGCAGGGTATACAGGCAGTGATTACCACACCGTATAGGCATCCCAAGGCCTATCGGGATGAGATTGAGCGTGCTATTCAGGATTTGCTGGCCCTTGGTCACATTCGGCCAAGCACGAGTCCTTTTGCTTCTTCCTTGGTGTTGGTGAAGAAGAAGGACGGCACATTGCGGATGTGCATTGACTACAGGGCTCTGAATAAGAAGACCCTGAAGAACAGGTACCCCATTCCCAGGATCGATGAGCTGATGGACGAGTTGAGAGGAGCACGGTTCTTCTCAAAGATTGACTTGAGATCTGGGTACCATTAGATACGCGTGAGGGAACAGTATATTCCCAAGACCGCCTTTAGGTGTCATTATGGGCACTTCGAGTTTCTGGTTATGCCTTTTGGGCTGACCAATGCACCCGCTACCTTTCAGTCATGCATGAACCACATCTTCAGGGGTCATCTGAGGAAGTTTGTGCTGGTCTTCTTCGATGACATACTTATATATAGCAGGACTTGGGAGGAGCATCTCCAACATATTGAGACAATGTTGCGCATCTTGGAGGAGCAGCAGTTCTATGCCAAGCTCTCCAAATGTGAGTTCGGATTGACGGAGATGCTGTACTTGGGGCATATTATAGGAGTGGATGGGGTGAGAGTCCACGAGGAGAAGATCAGGGCCATCAGAGATTGGCCAGAGCCAAGGAACGTGACTGAGCTTCGGGGATTTATTGGCATTTGCACTTACTACAGGAAGTTCGTCAAAGGTTTCTCACAGCTTGCTGCACCCCTCACAGACTTGACGAGGAAGGGGGCATTCAGTTGGTCGGATACAGCACAGCGAGCCTTTGATCGGCTCAAGGAGGTGATGAGCAGCTGCCCCGTGCTTGCATTGCCGGATTTGACGCAGCCATTTATCTTGGAGTGCGATGCGTCAGGAGAGGGGATTGGCGCAGTACTGATGCAGGGTGGTCATCCTATAGCTTTTGAGAGCCGGAAGCTCCTTCCACATGAGAGGTTGTATTCCATATACGACAAGGAGATGTTGGCCATTATGCATGCATTGGAAAAATACCGGCAGCATTTAGTGGGCAGCAGATTCAGGGTGAGGTCAGATCACAACAGCCTCAGGTACTTTCTGGAGCAGAAGCAGTTGCAGGAGAGGCAGCAGAAATGGATCAGTAAGATCCAAGCCTATGACTTTGACATTGAGTATGTCAAAGGCAAGAATAACGTGGTGGCAGATGCTCTTTCCCGTAGACCGGCCACGTTATCTCTTATGAGCTTGGACGCTGATTGGAGGGCTCAACTGTTGGTGGAGTACTCCAAGGACAGATTTGCTTGTGAGGTATTGGATGGGCAGGTGGCAAATGACAGGTACAGGGTGGTTGACGAGATTATCTATTACAGGGACAGGATCTTCTTGACTGAGGGGTCTCAGCTTAAGAAGAAGATACTCCATGCCTCACACGATTCTCCATTGGCGGGCCATCAGGGGTTCACCAAGACCTACAAAGCCATCAGGGAGAGGTTCTCGTAGAAGGGCCTCAAGGAGGACGTACTCCAGCATGTCAGGGAGTGCGATGTTTGTCAGAGAAACAAGGGAGAGATGAGCCATCCAGCAGGGTTACTTATAAATTTTCCCATCCAGTGGATATAGGATGAGCACCTATTCCATTTGGACCAGCACCATCAATTCTTGCAGCTTTTCACATTCAGCACAACTTACTATTTTTAGCAGGTTTTCGGGTCCTCCACTCTCGGAGCCGTTTTGGGGGCTTAATGATCCAGGAGGATATTGGTGGCCACCCACCTATTCCATTTGAACCCCCATCTTCAGTTCTTTCAATTTTCAAGTTGCAACAAAACTTACTATTTTTAGCAGTTTTTCGGGTCCTGAACTTCCGGAGCCGTTTTGAGGCCCTAAACGACATTTTTTGGGAAAATGGAGAGCAACATGGTTCCATGGACCGATGTTGCTCATTCAAAAATTGAAGTCCTCGGATAGATCTTTCTAACGAGCTATTGAACGCGTCAAACGGAGATCGGGTGCCAAAGTTATGCCCCCGGGAAGTTGAACCACCAATTTCATCATAAACGGGGCCTAAGGCTTTGATGTTTGCATTCCCTATGGTGTAGCTGGACGTTTCGGATTCTACATTGTTTCTCAACAATAAATAGGCCCTCGAGCCTCATTGTAAGACAGTTCAGGGGGCTGGGAGCCGATACATCTCTTCTCAAAGATAAGCGCTACTAGTGCCCTAGCTCGCTTGTTCTGATCATGTCTACATTGTAACACAGTTCATGGGGCTGGGAGCCGATACATCTCTTCTCAGAGATAAGCGCGGCCAGTGCCCTAGCTCGCCACATCTCTATCATGTCTGCATTGTAACACAGTTCAGGGGCTGGTAGCCACCACATCTCTTCTCAGGGATACGCTGCCAGTACCCTAGCTCTTTTATCTCCATTATGTCTATAATAGGCCTGCGAGCCTCAATGTAACACAGTTCAGAGGCCTACATACGCTACATCTCTTCTCGGAGATACGCTACCAGCGCCCTAACTTGTTTCCATTATGTTTGTAAGCTTATTGCAGTCATTCTTTTATTAATAAAATGAAGCATTCTTTCCGCTGCATCTCTGTATCTATGGTTATATCTATATTCTGTTGCGTTCCTGCATAAAATCCGGATCATCTTCCCATTCCAGAGGGGAAATGGGAGAGCATATCGATGGACTTCATCACAGGGTTGCCCATGGTGCAGGGCAAGGACTGCATCTTTGTCATCGTTGACCGACTGACGAAGTATGCTCATTTTTTCGCCATATCCGCACACCACACAGCAGCACAGGTGGCCGAGTTGTTCTTCAGGGAGATTTTCAGGTTGCATGGTCTACCTAAGACCATTTTCAATGACCGGGACAGCCGCTTCATGGGCGGATTCTGGCAGAGCTTTTCCGGCTAGTGGGGACAGAGTTGACGTCGAGCACTAGTTATCACCCCCAGACGGACGGACAGACAGAGATAGTTAACAAGTGGCTGGAGGGCTACTTGCGTAACTATATCAGTGGACAGCAGAGGGCATGGCTGAAGTGGCTACATTTGGGAGAGTATTGCTACAACACGACGCATCACATGTCCATTGGTATGTCACCATTCTATGCTTTGTATGGATATCATCCTTTATCTTTTGTGGACATGATGTTTGGTGCTAGCAGGGCTCCGAGAGCCAAGATCTGGATCCAAGAGAGTCAGGATATCCTCCGAGCTCTCAAGGATAACATGGCCACAGCACAGAATCAACAGAAGTTGTATGCTGATAGGGGTCGGGTGGAGAGACAGTTTGAGGTAGGAGACTTGGTCTACCTACGATTACAGCCATACCGACAGTCTTCACTTAAGCAGAAGGGGGCTGAGAAGCTTAAGCCCCACTTTTATGGGCCATACAAGGTGATACGCAGGATTGGGTAGGTTGCATATGAGTTAGAGCTGCCCCAAGGCAGCAAGATCCATAACATTTTTCACGTATCATGCCTGAAAAAGGCATTGGGCCAGCAGGTGACAGTCACGGATGAGCTACCACCTACGGATGATGAGGGGCATCTGGTGTTGCAACCAGAGGCTATTATTGACAACAGGGAGAGGCAGCTGCGGAGCAGGACGATCCGGGAATTCTTGGTGAGGTGGAAGAATTTGCCAGATGAGGATGCCACTTGGGAGGATGAGAAGATTTTACAGCATCCATCACTTCAGTTGCTTGAGGACAAGCAACATTTTGCCGGGGGAGACTGTAATATTCCTAATTAGCACCGCTAATTGGAATATTTGATTTTTGTATAGTTTTGCTGCCTATAGTTAATTAATAAATAAAAGTGAGAAAAGAGGGGCTAACTCACTTAAATAAAATAAAGTGCTTCCCTAGTAGGAGCAACGTTATAACTTAAAGGGGAGCCTTGGGGGTCCACACCACGTATGAGGGAGGCCTCACGTAGCCTCTAGGAGCATCTGCGCAGACTTGGGAGGAGCACGTGGAGAGAGGGGGACCACGTTAGGGTTTTTTTAGGAGAGCTAGCATTATAAAAGGTGGGAGAGCCATTTCATTTGGCATTCTTGTTGTTGATGATATTTGAGCTAGACTTCTGTCTTCTTGAGCACGCTGGCTGTTTAGCCTGTCTGCAGCACTGTTTAGTGCGACTGAGTGTCTCCGGTCGGAGATCTCACCCTTAGCCCTGGGGGACTTCGAGTGCCTGCTCGGGCAAGGTCTTTCTACAGTTTTCAGCGGAGGATTTGGTTGTTGTTTTGCGGAGGAGCTGGGCTTCTTTTGGTGACTTCGCAGTCCCTAGGAGAGAGGACACAGTTCTTGGTGGAGGGGTGCTATTGCGGGGTTTTCTGCACGAGATTCAGTGTTATTCGGTGTGGAGGTTCAATATTTATCAGTTGGAGAGTTTCCTGTGGAGTTTGTGGCTCCATCTCAGTATATTTCATTTGGTATCTGCGCTGGGCCTGGAGGGACAACATTTTTCCTTGAGGAGGGTTTCTGGGGTGATTTTCGGAGGTGGTCCATTTTGTTTATGGTTTCTGGGTTTGGTCCGGAGTAGTGAGTAAAGGTGATTTACAGATTTTCAGCTCATTCCGGTGAGGGGATCAGCCCCTAGTTCCAGTTCATTCCAGCAGCAGCAGTTTACGGCAGTTTCTTCCAGCAGCTGGGACGCAGTTTCTGTAGCAGCCATTTCCTGTTTTTGAGAGGGTTCTTCACTTGCCTTGTGCAATGATAGGTGCTCTTATTCTAATTATCCATTGTACCCATTTATATTCTCAGATTAATAAAATGGCTTAGCTTTCCTGGCATTTTATGTGTACTTGCTTTATATTCTATTTCCGGCATTTTTCTATATAGTTGTATGCTTGTATTGTTGTCTATTTCCTATTCGGGATATTACATGCTTGTGCTTTCTTAGGCTACGGGAGGTGTTACCTGTTGACTTTAACCTAACCTCCAAGGTTTGTTATCAAGACAGGGTTACAAAAATCCTCTTATCCAACTTCATCAAAACACAAAAAAAAAATCCACCATTACATTAAAATCGTCAAGAGCTTTCTAGTGATATAATTTTATCTCAATATAACTTTTGAATTAAAATTTATGCCCATTTGAATTTTGACCAATCATATAGAGTGATATCAATAATAAATTGCCACATGACATCCACGTGGCTCCTACTTGACCCACAAGGCACCGCCATGTCCTTACAAAAGTGGGTCCGGATCACCGGGGGTCCCTATGTGGAATCCATGTGGCCAGTGCTAGGTCCCCGTGGTGCTTACAACGTTAAATATAGCACATGGGCCCCATCAGGACTACCCCTTCATGTTTTGCAAAGTTTTCTCATTAGATCCAGTTTGTATCAAATCTAGTGTTTCAATTATGTGTCACTCATAAACAAAGCTGGACTTCCAGATCTCAAAATTAAACTATTTATTTGAGTGGAAATATGGCTTAGCATATATCCAAGAATCTACATGGATGTGCACCCCTTACCACCCTGAGATCCTAGATTCTTAGATCCCATTCACATAAAAATGCAATCCAGTCCAAGTCATATCAAATCCCTCTGGTATATCACCCACCTCCATACTCCCTAGATACTGGATGCACTACAACTTGAAAGGGAATTTTTTCTTAATGATATCTAGTCCCAACATAATTAACTGCCTAGGTCAAGCCCACCTGGGATCACCAAAAACAAAATATGTCGAATCACAAAATATGGTCCACAGAAATAAATCCATGCCTTATCCACCCATATGCATGGACCATTGAATGGGTCAACAATTAAAAAGGGTAAATTTGGCTCCATGAGTATTTGGCATCTTTCACCCTTGCAGCCCCTAGATACCCCATATGCCCATAATATATTTTCACTTAGGATAAGTATCCATAATTTTGCTAAATTTTTGTAGAAAGAGGAAATTCAATAGAAATTTACAAGAGTTTCCTAAGACTATGGCATCTTCCAAAAACACTAATTTTCTGAGAGTGGTGACCAAGACCTAAGAATAAACTCTCTATAACACTAAGCCTTGTCTAGAGTGACTAAAAATGGTACCAATAAGGCCCAAGTCATACCATATCCAAAGTAAGAAAAGGATGTGCTCCAAAGGCCAAATTATCCAAGTTCAAGCATTCCAACCCTACTATCTATTGCATATTAGACAATTTATTCACTAAGGTAGGAATCCCTAATTTCTTCTTCAAAGAGGCTTACAATTTTATATGTTTACACAAGATGTCTACAAACCATACTTTGAAAAATGAATCTCAAGATGTCACAAAAATAGGTAAGTGTTCACAATCCCATATAATCATTCATAAACCAAGAGACCATAAGCTCTAACGAAATACTCATTTGATACAAAACATATAATTTAACCTTCTAACATGTAAGATAACTAAAAATTAATGTAATAATAGGTTAATCGAATGACCTCATACAATCATTCACAATCATGTAACTAATCCAATAGTTCATGGAGATGATAATAATCACATAGTTCCAACAGTTTAATATCACCATAGAGATATATAATACAACTTCTCCACCATGAACATACAATGAATTCAACAACCTTTCATGAGTAGTATTGAACCATAGATTATCCAATAACACATCAAGCATATTCATCATCCATACTTCTAATATACATGTCATTATACTTATCTAATAAATTGAAATGGTTAGAAACTAAAGGAGGGACTTTGACTCTCCACCCAACCATAGGCCAGCTAAACTACAATTTATATTGTAGTTATCCACCCTCGAGGAACATTCAGAGTCTGATGGGATATTTTCTCAAGGAAATTGACAACAAGGCTTAGTCAAACACTTAAGATAATGGGTCCAATGTCTAGGTGATTTATCAAATTCTCTCTAGCAGTAAGCACTACAGTGACTCTCTTTTCCTCTATAATATTAATCATAGGGCTTCACCCAAGGCCCAACTAGAGTACTTCTTAGTTTCAGGAGACTAAATCCACTATATAGGTGTTTTATCAATTGTATTTTTCAAGGAAACCGCTATAGGAGCTTGTAACCCATTGTCCAAGTGGTTTATCATCTCTTTTAGTAAGCACCACAGTGGTTCAACTTACCCTGTCAAGTGGTTTTTTAGCCTTACACCAAGCATAAAAGTGGTTTATCATCCTTTTTAGCAAGAATTAAGTACTTTATCAGCTTATTTGTTAATAAATTAGTGATTTATCATATTACGTAGCGAGCACTAAGTGGTTTAATTCTCCATTGAGCCTCACACTAGCCAATCGGGCTTTGGTACACAATCTAGGCCTCAACCTAATTAGAGGGAATACTTCCCCATCACAAAGCACTAGCTCAAGAATATTTTATTCCAATTTATTCTTATTCATTATTCCTGACTCTTTCTTCGTGCTAGGTGTTCTTCTTCATCTATTGTTGTCTTCATTCCCTATCTGTTTTTTTCTCTATCTTTTTTTTATGTTCCATGTGTTGTTCTTTTGTGTTTTTTTGTTTAAATCTATTTTCCTTCCCAACATGCCATTCTTTCCCTCGATCCACGAGGATGGGACAGGGATGGCACTGTCCTTTACCCCCATTCTCCCCACTTAGGGACTTCAATGCCTTACAGTGCAAGAAACCTGTGATCAAGGTGGTAAGTAAATGCAGTGGGTCCAAGTTTGTTATTGGAACATTGCAAGCAACCTCCCCCCCCCCCCCCCTCTAGAACTATGAATTTGTGTTCCTCCATTTAGCTCATTCATCAATTAATTATTTACACAAAATTATGCAAAAAAAATTTAGACAACAACATTTACATATATGGGGTGAAACAAGAAGGGTTGTTACACTGCAACACATCTCGAGTTGCGGAAATGGGAGTAATAGTAATAGGATTTATAGAAATAACGGTGATTTGTAGCAATGATTTCAAAGTGAAACCATTAGTGATGATTTCATGAGTGCTTTTTCCTTGTTCACCATAGTTAGTACAAAAATATAACAATTTCCAAATAATGCATAAGAATAAGTGTAAAAATATAATTTTGACGTGATAATTATACCTTTGTCAAAATTATTTGTTTGTGAGTGGAAATAAAGTAAACAACATTTAATTAGGAAAAAGGAGCATCGAAAAGGTGTTGGATGGGTTCCAAAAGGATTCCAAATAGATCATCGGTCACCCTGCATTACCTTTTATCGAAAGCTTGATAAAAATGCATCTAAATTAAACTACAGTAATTGATACTATAAGAAAACTCCAACAAAGGTAGGTACTTCTCCTAATTGGCTTGGTTATACGTATTACATATATCCTAGGCATATATTTCATCGCCTAATTTATTCATTTTTTATACCCACTAACTTCAATATTTTATGATGTACTCAAGTTCAACCAAGTCTCCAAATCTTAACATAATTGAGGGTTTATATTCGAGACGATATTCTTAGGAAACCCAGATGAATTAATAATTTCATTATAAACATTAATTCCACATTTATAGACCATGACATCATAAAATATCTAACTCAAATGAGATGAGCTCTTTTTTTCCAAAAGGATTCCAAATCGAGCACCCATCACCCTGCATGAACTTTTATCAAAAGCTTGATAAAAATGCATCTAAATTAAACTATGGTAATTGATACTATAATAAAACTCCAACAAAGGTAGGTACTTCTTCTAATTTTTTTGGTTCTACATATTACATATATCCTAAGCATGTCTTACATCACCTAAATTATTCATTTTTATACCCACTCACTTTAGTATGATATGATGTACTCAAGTTCAACCAAGTCTCCAAACCTTAACATAATTGAGGGTCTATATTTGAGACGATCTTCTTAGGAAACCCAAATGAATTAATAATTTCATTATAAACATTTATTCCACAGTTATAGACTGTGACATCATAAAATCTCTAACCAAAACGAGATGACATCTTTTTTTCAATTTATCAACTTCAACCAAAATGGCATCGTGCTTTTGCAATTTAGGCAATCCAACAATGAAATCCATGGAAATCACATTCCACTTGGACATAGGAACATCATGTAGTTTTAAAAGTACTTCTAGGTGGTGATGATCAACCTTTTCCTATTGACACTCGAGAAATTTAGCAACAAATTGGACTACATCACACTTCATGCCTACCTAGAAGAAAAATATTCTCATGTGTACATATATATTCTTCACATTAAGGTGAAAATTGTTAAGAGTTCTATGGGGATCTGGTTATACCCACTGAACCCATCTAGGAAAGAAAATAATTTATTTCCTACAAGGCCATCCAGAACTTAACTTATAAAGAGAAAGGGTAAATGGTCCTTCTTGGTGGCTTTGTTAAGTTCCATATAATCAACACAAATTTATCATTTTCCATTCTTCTTTGGGACTCGGACAGGAGGAGATACCCATTCATTGTCTGATATAGTATAGATGAAACCTACATCCAATAATTTTTGTAGTTCATCCTTCTTTGGGGCAGGTACATAGTCTTGCACCCCTCTTTAATGTAGATATGATGTGTGAACACCAAGGGATGCACCCCTTTCATGTCTTTGTAGTCCCAAGAAAATGCATCAAGGTTTTCTTTCAAGAGCTAGCACAGCTGCTCTTCTTCTTTAGCTGATAAGGATGAGTTATTTTTCAGAGATTTTAATGGGCCAAATTCCACAGCCTTGGTTGTTTTAGAAGTTGAATCCACTGAGTGTAGTTCCATCCAAGGGTGACTCTCAGACTCTTTGACTAGTTCATCAAGTGGACTGTCAGTGGGGGGCTGGTTCTAAATAATTTGATTGATGATGTCATCCTCATCAAGTTTCCCCCCTCTAAGAAAAGTATCTATGGTACAAATGGGGTAGGGCGTAGTGTTGTATACTTCATCTTCTTCTTCTTCATCCTCCAACCATAAAGGTAGGTCACGGTCAATGGAAGGCTGGGAAGGACGATATAATACCATTTTTTTAGATAAGGACCCATTTTTTATAGTCATGTTTCTGGCCCGACAGCTGATATAAGCATCGGTAGTGGCTAACCAAGGTCTCCCTAAAATGAGAGGATATCCATTAAACTTGTTTTTTCGTTGGAGAAGTAGGAAATTTGTAGTGTACTCCCAAGATTCGATTGAAACCATAACATCCTCAACAATTCCTTCCAGAGCTACCATGGACCTATCTACAAGTTTCAGAACCATTGTGGTTTTCCTCAAAGTCCCTTGGAGGTTGAGTTTAAGCATAGTTTCCTTGGTCATTACATTGATGGAATCCCAGAGATAAATTAGACTATTTGGGACTATGACACCATCTATGTGTACATCTACAACTGGACTACCAATGTCTAGGTATTTTGGGAAGATCACCCTTCCCAACATTAAGTCGGACAACTGTCCTACTACATTGATGGCGGGGGTATCTTTCTTCTTTCTCCCAGGTTTCTTAAAGCAATTTTCCTTGATGAGCCTATTTTAAATAGGGACATCCTTAATGGCCTAGAGAAGGGGTATTTTTACACACAAATTTTCCAGTTCTCCCAAAAGTTCAGTCTCCTATGGGGTGTGTTGACTAGAGTGTACCAAGCGCTTAGGAAAATGAGGTTGTTGGATCTGAATGTTACTTTCTTCCTTTTCCTCCTCAACCTCTGTAGGTGGATATGGAGGATGATTTTCCGAGATTACTCTTCCCGACATGAGATTGATCTCATGTATCTCCACAACATAAGCTGGATAGGATTTCTCTCCAATGTAAACATGTTATGCCTGCTTGTTTTTCGGGTTCAGATTGGGTTGTGCAGGCATTTGAGGAAGCTTGGGTGGAGCAGAATTAGTGAGCTGAGGTTGAGGTTGGGGTGGAGGTAGTAGAGCAGGTGGTTGATTATGTTGAGGAACATACTGCTAAAATGGGTCTCTCCACTGAGGTGGTTGAGGAACATACTGCTAAAATGGTTGGTTCACGGGCTAAGGGTGATATGGACGGTTGTAGGGCCGAGTAGGAGGTGTATGCCATGATGGAGGAGTGGAGGTGTACCATGACTACATTGGTGCATTCTGATTATTATGGTAATAGGAGTAAGGTGCACCTTGCATTCCCTACTAATATGACCTAGGCCCTTGAGGCCTTCTCTAATTTATGAAATAAAGTTTGTTCGTTCCTACTTCTCCATTGTTGGATTGAAGGGTCCTGACCTGGTTTTTGATTTTATGGATAAACCAACAAACCCTCCAATTGCTGGCCCTTTCAGCAGTGATCTTATTGCGTAGACCAAAGTCTCACTCGAAGCAGTATGGAGGGGTGTTGAAACCAGGTTTCTTCACCTTGAGAGGGAATTTAATGAAGTGGTCCTCGAAAAAACCCTAAGTGATCTTCTACAGGAGCGCGCAATGAGTTTATAACAGAATTACAGAGTGTGCACAATCATCCATAGAATAACCCAGAATGACTACCTTGCTTAGCGCAGATAACAACCAGAACCGGATCTCAACCTCAATTAATGTAATACTTAACAGATATCAAATAATCATGCATAAAAATATCAAATAGCTTTGCGCATTGATCAATAAGTAACAAATATTGCAATCTTAAAGCATAAAAAATGAAGGAGGATGCTACTTCAGCGGAGGTAGTGGATGCCACTGTCTATCGACAGTTGGTGGGGTCTCTTATGTATCTGGTCAATACACGACCCGATATATGCTATGCAGTTAACCAGCTTTCGCAAGCTATGGTTAAGCTTACCAAGCTCTTTTGGAAGGCAGGCAAGCATGTATTGCGCTATATTAGAGGCACATCGGGATATGGTTCATGGTACAGACAGGAGGATTAGTTGAGGCGGCATGGATTCATGGATTTTTATCATCATATCTGAGATTGTGTTCAGCGGAGAATCATGATGCTTTCATATGTTCCCACGAAGGATTAGGATGCCGACATCCTGACGAAGGCGCTTCTGGGAGCAGAGTTCGAATTCTGACCCGATAGGGGTTGCCGATAATCCATATCTTGCTGAGAGGGAGTGTTGAAAATGCAGCAAGATGATGTAGCTTAGTGAAATGAAGTCGCCTTCACTAAGTGGGCCCGCAGGCAAATTCTGGCGCAAAATCTATTTTTAGACTATGTCTATTTTTAGACATATGGAGCATGGTCCAGGGGTTGCAGTATGTTATTCTTGGAGTATTGATCATGTTGGTAAAAATAGATGGGACTCTATTTTTTGGACCTATAGGTCGAAGTCTATTTTTAGACTGCCTCTCCTTAAAATAGGGAAGTCAAATATTATTTACCCTTAATAATATTTGGACTATAAACTTCAGTTTACTCTCTTGGAGCACTTCAGTTCGAGCCTTGGAAGTGACTCATGCATCTGACAGAGGAATTACGCTATTCCCAAGGGTTTGGTGAGCACATGCATGGTTGACTTCAGTTAGGACTTCAGTGGCAGAAGTTTGGTGGAGTTAATGAGACAGCTAGTGGAGTTGTGTTCGGTTTAATTTAGTTGAACTAGTTGAGATTAGTTTAACTAGCTAATCAACTAGTAATGAGTGGAGTGAATTAAATATTATTTAATTCGTTAATTAGTAACTCATTATTCAACTCAAGAACACATCAGTTCACTACAGTGCATGGACAGTTCAGTGGAGACCAGTGAAAGAGGTAGATGAAAGGGTGGAGTTAGCTATCAGTGGCGACATCAGTTTTGCATGAGATTTGCACCACACTTGGAGGAATTTCCCATGATGATTGCGCTGTCAAGCCAAGGAGATTCGAACCTTGGATCTCTATATAGACAGGCCATGATTGCGCAATAGAGGCAAGGCAATTGGCGGTGAGTTTTGAACCAGTAACCTGTTCAAAACCAAGCTAGGTTGTGTGTAACTTCATGAGAAAGTACTGAGTACTTGTGAGGAGTATTGTACTGAGTTTGTTACATGATTTCTCCATTATAATATACACAATAACTGCGGGGTTTTCAGCTATAAGCTTTCCCCATACATACTGTGTTAATGTGTATGATGATTTGATGTGTTATCGCTTAATTTTATTTCCGCATGTTTGATGATCTGAGTGGAAGAGATTATGTGTTGCATATAAATTCGAATTGTATGTGATCAGGATAGTCTCGGTGGATAATTAATCATTATTCAGCAAATTTCTACAGGATTTGCGCGTGACATCATATTTATTATTTATTTAATCTACCAGCACTTTCTCCTATGCTTTTCCTCCGAAATCCTCCATAGGGTCGGCCCCCTTGTTTAGTAGACCTTTGATTCAGTGAATTAGTTCTACATCAATTGGGATGCACTCTCCCAGCTAGAGCACATCATCATGAACCAATGCCAACAGCTGCCTGGCGCAGATATCATTAATGGGACTGTGCCCAAAATGAGGGATCTGCAATAGATTGAGCAGGCTCGCTTTGTGCAGACCTAGTGTTAGCACTAAAAATATTATTGGTGTAATCGCCATTGGATCATTGTTTCCAAATTTTTCTAATTTCCTAGTCCATGTCCAAGTTTGAGTCATTTCCAACAAAGGTGAAAAAGAGTCCCAAAATCAAGTAAGGAAATAAAGGGCAGTTATTTCTTAGAAGTGAAAGTCATATATTCCACACAATGAGAAGTGCAGTTGTTTCCCTGAGATTTTGGTTATCTCAATACAAAGGTAAAGAAAGTTTTTCATTAAGTATATAGGAGCAGCATAGAATGTTTAAAGGCAAGGATCATTCATATTTGAATATCATTTGAAGACCCCTGTGCTATGAATATAATTATTCTTTTAATTAATTTTAATTATTATTCGATCCAAGGGGATTATTATTAATGAGCGGTTATTTTACCTAGTCTGCTAACCTGTAGCTATTTCAATTAAGATAAGAAGTAAGCTCGATGGTAATTAGAGTAAGGAATGAAGCAACAGAGAAGAACCACGTGCAGGATGAATTGACGTTTATGATCCAATCATAGATTTTAAGGGGAAGAGACCGATGACTAAGATGACATCGCAAACTGAACAATATAAGTTGCAATGCGATTAAGGGCGAGCAGTGACGACCGTTAGATTTGGGTGCAGATCAACGATGGAGGTTAAATCGCAAATAGAGTGATTTCACAAATCGCAGATTTTAGAGTTTACTGTTAAGGCAATCATGCGGTATGTTATTTGGATTGTGATGCGATGAGGAGAAGGGCCACGTGTCGGCATAGCGCACCATCTCATATCGCACATTGCATAATTTATGGTTTAACCGTTATCAGTATAGAGTTAAACTTGCGGGTGGTCGATTTGCGATAAGATGGGGAAGTTGTGATGTTGCAATGTGACATCGTCATCGCAACTTTGCATCAACGTTTTTATTTTTTACCATTTGTTGGAACAAGGTCCTCCAAAGGCTGCAAATTGGGACAATTTTGAGTATTTTTGTATATTTTTGGCATATTTTAGTCTAGCGCAGGGGTTTTGGGGTGGGTCAAAGCCCTGAAAGCATTGTAATGGGTCAAAGGGTAGATCCGCAAACCGTGGTTTGCGGACCACAGGAAAGATTAGGCTAGATTGATATAAATAGAAGGACATTTTGAGTCAATAGTCATATATATTAAGATTGGTGAGAATTACAAGTTAGTAGATTGGTTTGGGTCATTGGGGAAAGGACTCCTGTTGGCTGTGTGCGTGGAGATCCCTTGTCCTGTTATGTGCAGACCCTGCCGCTGTGTGCGCAGGTTGAGTTTTGGGTACTATAAAAGGATCTGAAGGATTAATGAAAGCGGAAGGTTTTTGAATTATCTGAATCTGTTAATGTGAATCTAGACTATCTGTTATGTTATGCATAGTTCTGTGTTAAGCTCTGAAATTAATTGTGTTATTTGCTTATGCTACATTGGCATCTGATCTGAATCTGTCTGTGATACTTTATCTGCGATAATTGTGTTATTATTCTGTATATGTTGTTTAATGTGATTATAATTAGTACTGCGCACGTGGATGCGAAGGGACTGTGAAATCTGGGTTCTGTGATATATGATCTGGTAATTTTAAAGTCAAATGCAGCCCTGCCTAACTTACCTACCCTCTCCCAGGGTGCGGAAACCTGGTTCCAACAGCCTCCCATACTGCTTTGGGTGAGACTTTGGCCTCCGCAAGCAGGTCACTACCGAAAGGGCCAGTAGTATAGGGGTTTGTTGGCAAACCTTAACCTCTGAACTGGGTCAGGACCCCTCAAGCCAACAAATGGTTATGTTTCCAAGACCGGGAGAATTTTGAGAGAGGGATCGGGTAATGCCAAGGCCATACGAGAAGCCTGAGAAAAAAGAAATCGATGAATGGTTCAAACAGCAAGTTCAGGAATTCGCAGTAAAAGAAAACCGCAGTAAAAGGTTGACCATCGAAGAGTGGAAAAATAAGTATATTTTCATGGAGATCTACGAGATCTTCTTTGTAACCATTACGATTGAGCTCCAGGAGTGGCTCGCAAGGTTGGTCGAATTCCAGAAGTGTTGGAAGGATGAGCGGGTCACACAATGGACCCCGGAATTGATCCAGCAGTTAGAAAGGACCGATAACACCATCACTCGCACGATGGACCATTGGGTGGACAACGTGTTAGGAGGGTTCGTGATAGAATTTTCCATCAATCAGTTCGTCTCCTACTCTGAAGCAGAGCGAAGGTTCTTCAAATGATTCTGGGGTAAGTTTCTGAAGACCTTACCATTTCTAATTAAGATATTACTGTGCGAAAAAAGTATTCTATGTAGCCACACCAAATGAATGACCTCTGATCTGCACGGGAGTACAACACGGAGTGGAAAATACTATCAGACCAACCATGAAGGAGGTAGATCTGTCTGCAGCCCAGTAAGAGAAGCCGTTGCGCAGATTCCGCCAGCCACACCACTTTCAAACCAGAGTAGGGGTAAAAATTCACCTACACCTCCACCATCATCGGAAGACGATATGGCTGCGCACATGAAGTTTCATACCTTTAAGGGTACGGGGGATGAAGACATGTATCAGTTCTGGTTTGTCGCAGAATCGGTATGGACTGCGCAAAACGTAGTTATTGATGCAGTGAAGAGGGCACAACTATCCCTTACCTTCGAAGGAAGAGCTTTGGACTGGTACATGGGATACATCGGCCAACATGTGAACACAACCATTGAATAGATTAAGAACACCTTAAAGAAAAAATTCAAGAAGCCTAAGTCCTACTCTCAAATAGTGGTTGATCTAACGGATTTCAAGCAAGCGCCTTCCGAGTCGGTATGGGAGGTCGATCAGTGATTGAAGAAGGTGATCAGAGAAGGAGGATTTCAATATGATGACAGAAAACACACGAAATGGTTCATTGCCATGCTGCTGCCTCACCTACGTGTACCGATGGGTCACCAAACTTTCGAATTGTAGGAAAAAGCCATGGAAGTTGCTATGAAGTTGGAAGTTGTGCCCAGAGATGATACTCAGCTAGGCGTCCAGCAGATCTAGGGGCAACTAAAGGTGATGCACATGGAGATCCAGAAACCACAAAAGGATCGAGGAGCGGAGGCTAGCCCTGAAAGATGGTGCATATGATGCAGGACGAATGGTCACACCAAGGATAATTGCACTCTGCTAACAGACTATATGCAGGCCAGGGGACCTAGTCCGTGGCGCCCTAGGGAGGTTACAGGGTCAAGTGAGTCGGCGCTATGGTGCGATGATTGTCGCATTGCAGGGTTGCACGACACAATCCACTGTCCCCGCCTGGCTGCGTATGTCCCAGAAGTAAAGCAGCAATGGTGCAGGCTCTTCAGGTCGGTAGGACATGATGAACAGAATTGCCAAATGTGTGATTTGATGATCGATCTAGGGAACCGCTATATGGTACAGTTGAATCCATCCTCGCCAAGATCTATCTCGAACGCAGGTGGCTCCCCAACCAGGGGCAGGGGAGGCAGGAGGGGTGGGAGCACAGGTCGGGGACGAGGGAAACTAATATGTTATAACTGCAGAGAAGTAGGACACTTTGCCAGGGATTGTCCAAACCCTACAAGGCAGTCCTGTCAGCATTGTAGACAGCAGGACCATGCGATTGAAGACTGCCCCATCTTCATAGCAAAGATGCAGGAGAAGCAGTCGACACCTACGCAGAACATATAGAGGGTTAAGTCTAAACTACGAGACAAAGATCCAAGCATGAATGTTGTAACATGCAGTGGGATGGCCACCAAGGGGCCTAAGGAGAATACTGCAACCAATCCTCTGATCTGACAAGCAGTTATCAAACAGGAAGGTTTGGATCTAAGGAAGGAGAAAGAAACATTTGTCGCAGCTCGCAAAGACTTTGTTGAGGCAGAGGCGTCTACTTTACAGCCGCTTAAAGACCTCAAGGCAGATGAGAAGGTCAAACCCTTTTTACAGGCATGTATGAAGCTGTTACGCAACCCAAGGGCTGTGGAAAATCTTCAAGCATTAATAGATAGCTGCGCAACACGACCTAGCCTCCCTCCGGAAGTCAAGGACGTAAACAAACTCTATCGATATAAAAAACGCACTGGTAGGAAGATGCGGTTGACTGCCCAAATTGGTGATTACGAGATGGATCAAGTTATTTTGGACCTAGGGTCAGATGCGAATGTATTACCTAAACAGACTTGGCAACAAATGGGGGAACCTGAGTTGGAATGGTCCACTATCCAGCTGTGTATGACCAATCAATAGAAGATCATACCCTTGGGGAGACTATTGAAGGTCATGGTGGATATCGTAGGGGTCAAGTTTCGGGCTGATTTTGAAGTAATTTAGATTGTAGAAGATGTAGACCCCTACCCTACGCTCCTAGGTTTGGATTGGGTCATCGATATGGGAGGTATCAATAACCTAAAGAAGAGAAGCATGGTATTCAAAGATAATGGTACAAGGGTAATAGTACCATTAGACCCTGTGGAAGGTGAACGATACACATAACCGGTGCACGACGAAGAGGATGTGGATCAAATATACAAGTTGACAGCACGGGATGAAGATTGGATCAACCCCACGGTGGAGGGAGTACTCCGTTGGGAAAAGGATAGTGAATGTTTCTCCAACTCCGATGGGGAGGTAGAGAATTGGCAAAACCGGTTACATGATATCTCTGCGATGCGATATCTTTGGATCACAAATAAATTCCATTGCATCTCCTCATAGCTAAGAGATCTACCTTACTTTGATGGTTCTGGTAACATTAGGAAATTTTTGCGAGCGTTTGAAGCTGAGGTTCCCAAAGAACGAAGGTTATGGGCCTGTAAGTTGGCCATGCGTGGATCACATGCGTGATGGTGGGAGACGCATGAGGAGACGTTCCAGGATTGGGAGGAGTGTCAGGATATGATGATCCTATGATTTGAGGCCCCAGCCGATGTACGAATCAAAATGTTCCTTGGGCCCGAAGACCCACGTGAATATCTGTTCACTCGGATAGAACACTGGTGCGACAGAATTGCCCGAGAGTTGGTTCATCTACTTATTCATGCCCTAGGACCACTTCCCACTGCACGGTACTTATATGTGGAGCTCCATCAGCACACCCGCCATTGGGAGACTTCGAAGGATAAATTTATGGGAAAATTTGGGTTAGTAGGTGGGTCAGAGGTGCTTGACGTAGCTCTACAGGACATTGACACCATAGCATGGGGTGAATCACACCTAAATGTCGCACCCGAAGTGCCCACTTGGGAACCGCAGATACCAAGCATGGTCAAATACTGTAGCCTAGCTCCAAAAGAAGGTAAGGATGATCCACGGGATGTTTCTGACTCAAAATTTGACAAGATGCGCACGGTTGTCGGACCACTCGGGCTGCGAATGGGTAGCATTGAGATGCACCCCACATTGGCTAAGATTGGGGGTGCGGATACAAGAGGAATATTTATCATATATCCAGCAACTCCTACAACAAGGGGACAACTACGTTCACTTCTCAGCCATGCAGGTTATTACAGAAAGTTCATTCGGAGATATGCATTGATCACAGCACCTCTGAAAGACTTGCTTACGAAGGAGGCCCAGATCTGTTGGGATGACACATGTCAGGAAAACATATCCTTGGTTTTGAAGTATTTATGGATTAATCCTGTGTTGGGGGAAGATGTGTAGGAGGCGCAGGTGTTTAACCCAAGCGTAGAAGGTATGCCAAGTGCACAGGAGGCGCAGATGTTTAACCCAAGCGTAAAAGGTATGCCAAGCGCACAGGAGGTGCGAAAACTAGCCGTTGGCACAGTCACATCTAGTAAAAAGAAAAAGTTACCGTTAAAAGGAGCAGGCCACTGGCATTTAATAGGGCATATTTTGGGGATTTTTACTGTTTACCTGATGGTAAGTTCCAGGTCAAGTTTACCCTACCGTTGGATGCCCGTAGCCACCAAAAAGGACACGCAGCCGAAGCAGACCACCACAAAGAACACTGAGGCTGAAACCTAGGTCAAGTCGCAACGATATCTGGGCACGGAGGAAGTAAATATCATAGGTACAAAGTGAACAGGTGAGCCTGTCAAGGGGCCCTAAAAGAAGCAGCGTGCCCAGCGGAAGGAAAGAGATGAGTCGGTTACGTTAACTGAGGGAGATCTTGAACAAATTGTTGATGTAGTAACGCTAGCCACATAAGAAAAATGGGTAGCTTTGGAGGAACAATAGAAGTCTGTGATCAACGCCATCCAGGCTGAGCTTTGCACCCTACAGATAAAGACATACACACTACACACCAGCGTGGCTCACGGACGGATTCCCTTGGCATCTAGCAGTACAACGCTAGCTACGGAGGAAATCTATCTCTGTTCCTTACCTGGCGCCGCCCTTGTGATCATTTCGTTGGACTAGGGAATACAAATCTAAGCAGGTGTAGGGGTGCATTTGAATCTAGTCCAGCTGCCCCACGAAGCATTGCAGGGTCTCCACACTGCTGTGTTTTAGGAGATTCACCATCGGGACCAGAAAGTACACAAACAACTCAGAGTAGCTGAGCAGACCATCGCACAACAGATTACGGAAGTGCTCCTCGTTGTCGCGCAGCAAGCAGAGCTCGAAACCTTGATCCACCAGTTCTGCATGGAGGTTACAGAAGAGATCCCGACCGCAGCCACCCCCCGGGCTAAGGTTTAAGGATTGGTCGTAGCGTTGAAGGCTTCTAGGACGGAAATGTAGGTCATTAAGACAGAGTTGGAGCAGCAAGTCACTGACTTATAGGCCAAATTGCAGCCTGAAACACCCCCGAAGGTACAATTCTAGTGCGTTGCGCTGGTTACCGTGGCTATAGAAACCATTACAAAGCAGATTTCTCAAGGCACCCAGTTACTAGAGATAGCCATGCAACTATGGACCAAGTTCCAACGCGATCCGATCCTCTAGTGAATAAATCAGGACTTGCGGCAGAAGGAGGAAGCTTTCGAGCAGATTGAGGCAACATTACCCACCTTGATTCCTGCATAGTGTTTGGCACGATTCAGGACTAGCAACACTCTCCAATATGAGATCGAGGAGCTCCACCATAAGAAGCACGTCATCGGAGAACGATTGAAGCCTTGGGCTGCCGCAGCCCTCCAGCTCTCACAAGATGTGGATGTTGTTGTTAAGCGACTAAACCAGACACTGGAGAGTGTCACTGCTACGACAGAAGGACCGACATCACAGAAGCTCTTAGATATTGCGCAGAGCGGTGCTGCTCAAAGTCAAGAAGTGTTGCCTCCGTTGGTCGCAACTATCAATGCACTACGCTTGTAGGTGGAGACTCCACCACCATAGTGACTCGGGACAAGTCACAAGATTGTGTTGGGGGACTATTGGAACAAGGTCCTCCAAAGGCTACGAATTGGGACAAATTTGATTATTTTTGTATATTTTTGGCATATTTTAGTCTAACGCAGGGGTTTTGGGGTGGGTCAAAGCCCCAAAAGCATTGTAATGGGTCAAAGGGTAGACCTAGAGTCCGCAAACCATGATTTGCAGAGCACAGGAAAGATAAGGCTAGATCGATATAAATAGAAGGACATTTTGAGTCAATAGAGATATGTATTAAGATTGGTGCAAATTACAAGTTAGTAGATCGGTTTGGGTTATTGGGGAAAGGAATCCTGCTGGATGTGTGCGTGGAGATCCTCTGTCCTGCTGTGTGCGGACCCTGTTGTTGTGTACGCAAGTTGGGTTTTGGGTATTGGAAAAGGATCTGAAGGACTAATGAAAGCAGAAGGTTGTTGAATTATCTGAATCTGTTAATGTGAATCTAGACTATCTGTTATGCTATGCATGGTTCTGTGTTAAGCTCCAAAAGTAACTGTGTTATTTTCTTATGCTGTGTTGGCATCTAATCTGAATTTGTTTGTTATACTTTATCTGTGATAATTGTGTTATTATTATGTATCTGATGTTTACTATGATTATAATTGGTACTGCGCACATGGATGCGAAGGGACCGTGAAATCTGGGTTCTGTGATATACGATCTGGTAATTGTAAAGTCAAACACAGCCCTGCCTGAATTACCTACCCTCTCCCAGGGTGCAGAAACTTGGTTCCATCACCCTCCCATACTGCTTCGGGTGAGACTTTGGCCTGCGCATACAGGTCACTGCCGAAAGGGCCAGTAGTATAGGGGTTTGATGGCAAACCTTAACCTTCGAACTTGGGTCAGGACCCCTCGAGCCAACACCATTTAAAGTTATTTGTTATATTTTTTGATCTGAAATAACTTGTATAAGTTGCGAAGTGTGATTTCTTCTGATTGGTCACCATGTTATGGAACCCTAGAACCACAGTTCCGCGTGTATGCATGTTATTTGGGAGCGATTGTGATCTTGTTTAAAGTTACGATAAAGTGAACGTTGTTGATTGCATGTGTATGTATGTTTATAAAACTACGATATTGTGATCTGTTGTGAGTAAAGGGAGTTTATGTGGGCCATAACCCCCATGTCCATGGTTTATATGTTAAAATGCAGTTTTGTGTTGCATCAAGATTTATACATGGAGGAAAGAGGTCCAAATTCATCCCTAATCCCTATGTCAAAAGACCTCATACTATACCGAAAAAAAAAAAAAAAACTCATGTTCAACAATAAGTTGATTGCAAACCCTAAACTAAGAGATGAAATTATCAACATTGAAGAGAGCCTAGAAGACAAAATTGAAAGGATGAAGAAAACTCAGTAAAAAATCCAAGCACAAAGAAAGAGGTCTGATAAAAGGGTGACTAAAGCAGAGTTCATTAGAATCTTTGCCTCTATCCTAGACCTTTGATGAATGAAGGATAGGGCTTACTTGGAGAAAATTTTTGGGTAAATGTTCCATTTTTTCCAGATATAGCTACCTTTTCTGCCAAGGTAGCAATTATTTTGAAATATCAGCATGTGATGGAAATGGGATAATTTTTTGTTTGAATCATGATGGTGACTTTAAACAGGTGAAGTGGAGGGGTTTTTTCAGTTGCAATGGATGATTCCAGGTGTCTTATATCCATTCTTCTCTGAAATGCCACGGTTATGTTTTTCACATTTAAAAGAAAATAGCCACTTGTCACTCCCACTGTTTTTACACTTTTTGTTGAAGACTGGTTGCACCAAAATAGGAGAGTGGTCTTCGAATAGGCTGTCACCTCACACAACAATTTCGGAGTAAGAGCCTTCATGATGCCTTAATGATGTTTATCTTGTTTTTAATATAGCACTTTGTAATTAATATTAAGGGATAAGCCCCACCTCTTGCACGACGTTGTAATGACTTTTGAAATAGATTTACCTTTTTCTGTGGAAAATGATAGTATCATATTTTGTATATATATGCCAAACTGATATGAAGTCAGGGTTGGTTGGTGGTTTTAGAGTTTGACTCATATGATCTGTAATATTTTTTGTGAATGAAATGGAATTATACTACTGGGGACTTATTACCAATTTGTTGTGTGTACTATCTACTTTACTTGTGTTTCCATATCTCCTTTCTTTCAGTTACAGTTTGCAAACTATTATGAATGGATTCCTATTAGTCCCTTAAACATATTATGTGTTTTATCAGCTTTTATTAGTCTCACACAGTGAGCATTCCTGGTGAAATGAATGTTATAACAGTGGAATAGCATCATTCATTATAATTCTTCTTCATGATATTTCAATGAGAATCTTGTCAGACTAAAAATAGCTTTCTCTTAATGGAATATTGTCAAACTGCTACTTTTGTCAATTTCTACCATATGCAGTAGATTTCTGTTTTGCAGACCTACTGTTTCCTCTCTCATCTTACAGTTTCCTCCCCTCATAGGCTACAAACTTGCACTCTGCTACCACATCAAGTTACAATACCCTCATTATTAGAACTGTATATTTGACTGAAATCTCTTTTCAGTGAATCACAGTTTTTACCACCTGCCAATCTCATAAAACAAGTCATTAAATTGCCTTAGAGTTTAGGACATGTCTAGTTAGGCGCTTGTTGCAATCCAAGTGTTGATTCCAGCGCCAACATCTTTTGGTACATCTGTCGAGAGCCGAAGGCCTTGAAACAAAGTATTCTCCTAAGTCTCTTGTTTTGAATTTTTGAAAATAATTTTTTTATGGTGAACAAGAATTGGTGACTTGAAGAAGACTGCAAATTTTTGCACCTGGCGACTCCACAAAGAGGAAGAGGGGTTTTAATACCTCCTTCTACAAGGAGGAATCGGAGATCACTTACTGTGACTCTAGTTGCTAACCCAGAGAAGATCATTAAAGATGCAAAAGGAATACATAGATCAGATCTAGATTTTTATGGTGAAAAAATACTAGACACTAAAGAAGATTGTGATCTTTCACCTGGTAACTCCATGACAAAGAATCAAAAGGTGACTCCACTGTTTTCAGATCCAACACTCTGATGGAAGCGATCCTCACTAAAAGATATGATTTCTGCAATTTTTCAAAGATAGATGGTTTTCCTAATCCTCTGCAGATAAAAGTGAATGGGAATTTTCTCTTCCAAGGTTTAGTGGACATGATGGGGAAGTACCAGCTGAGTTTTTATGGGATTTTCATGACTGGATTCATAGGTTGCATTTTTTTCATGAAGACGTAAAGATTAAGTTGTTTAGATATCCTTTGGAGGGTGCAGCCCTTGATTGGTGCAGAAATATTCCTAAAAATAACATCACTTGTTTGAAAGAGTTTCATGATGCTTTTAATGCCTTTTATAAAGATAGCTATCGGGTCGAATGTTTCACTCCATAATGTCGCTATTAGTTTGATAAGAAAGTTGAAAGTGATGATGAACAACATAAATGTAAAGAAAAAATGGTTATATAGGAAGGTATTCAACAACCCTTTTGTTCTCATCATTTTCTTCAATCTCCTATCATTCAAGAAGAGGGTAAACAACAGATTATTGAGCAGCATGATGAGATATTAGGTGAACATAGTGAAAACTTCATAAATCATCCTTTGTTTGATAATTATCCTAATGATGAAGAGCAAGTTTTTATGTCACCTTGTTTTAAAGTTTACATTGATGATCCAATATATGAGAGTTATGAATTTGAATCCAGGGAAGAAGATTATTCTCAGCTCATACAAATTTCCAAGGAATTATCACCTTTGCTGAGAATTGATGATAAGAAAAAAAGTTATGAGCCTATGCTTGAAATGTATAAATCCGAGTTGCTGGGATACAGTTCCGAAGTAGAAATTTGTGAAAAAAATGAAGAAAAATCTCTTCATCAAAGCATTGTTCTATCAGAAGAAATTATGTGTCAGCCTATCCTTGAACTCAAAGCTATTTTGAGTAAGTCTCCTTGTCGATTTGCTGATCCTATTGCTGATTATATGGAGTTTAGTTTTCTGAAATTATCCCTTGTTATTCGTCTTGGAGTACTTCTTGTCTATAGCAGCAAGTATGAGCCACATTTAGAGATTATGCTTCATACTTTTCAGCCTTTCAGCAGTGGATGTGAAGATATGTCAAGAAATCAGTTGTTAAAAAAAAAAAATTGGAAGTTTGTATACACTTGATTAAGTGAATTTCAACTAATTAGACGTAGGGATGTACATAAATAATCTCGCCACTCGAGAATTTGTTTCAATTTTAGATTACAGTTTGATTTAGTTTTCAGTTATGTTGAAATAAGTTGAAGAAGATCGAAATATAGCTTATGAATACATTACCGAATGGCTAGGCATGCTGGTCTTTTTTGAGTTAATAAGTATAATTATTGGTTGGAGAAATAAGGGTTGGACAAGGCACTGGAACTATGGTCCTTGAAGCCTCACAAGGAGGACTTCATCCCCAATAGGAGCCACTGTTAGCACTAAAAATGTTAATGGTATAATCTTCATTGTGTCATTGTTTCCAAATTTTTCTAATGTCCTAGTCCATGTCCAAGTTTGAGTCGTTTCCAACAAAGGTGAAAAAGAGTCCCAAAATCAAGTAAGGAAATAAAGGGCAGTTGTTTCTCATAAGTGAAAGTCATATATTCCACACAGTGAGAAGCGCAGTTGTTTCAATGAGATTTTGGTTATCTCAATACAAAGGTAAAGATATTTGTTCATCAAGTATATAGGAGCAGCAGAGAATGTTTAAAGGCAAGGATCATTCATATTTGAATATCATTTGAAGACCCATATGCTATGAATATAATTATTATTTTAATTAAGATTAATTATTATTCGATGTAAGGATATTATTATTAATTAATGGTTAGTCTACCTAGGCTACTAACCTATAGCTATTTCACCTAAGACAAGCAGGAAGCTCGACAGGAATTAGAGTAAGGAATGAAGCGACGGAGAAGAACCACGTGCAGGATGAGCGGATGGTCATGATCCAATTGCAGCTCTGAAGGGGAAGAGACCGAAGGCTAATATGCCATCGCAAACTAAACAATATAAGTTGTGATGCAATTAAGGGCAAGCAGTGAGGACTGTTAGATCTGGGCGCAGATCAACGGTGGAGGTTAAGTCACAAATAGAGCAATTTTGCAAATCGCAGATTTTCAAGTTTAATGTTAAGGAAATTGCGCGGTATGTTATTTGGATTACGATGTGATAAGGAGAAGGGACACATGTTTGCATAGCGCACCAACGCATATCTCACATCGCATAATTTATGGTTTAACCATAATCAGTATAGAGTTAAGCTTGTGGGAAGCAAATTTGCGATAAGACGAGGAAGTTGCGATGTTGCGATGCGACATCGTCATCGCAACTTCGCATCGACATTTTTATTGTTTACCATTTAAAGCTATTTGTTATATTTGTAGATCTGTGATAACTTGTATAAGTTACGAAGTGTGATTGCTTCCGATTGGTCACCATTTTTTGGAACCATAGAACCACAATTCCGCGTGTATGCATGTTTTTTGGGAGCGATTGCGATTTTGTTTAAGTTCTGATAAAGTGATTGATGTTGATTACACGCGTATGTATGTTAATAAAACTTTGATATTGAAATCTACTGCGAGTAAAGGGATTTTATGTGGGCCATAACCCACATGTCCATGGTATATATGTTAAAATGCAGTTTCGTGCTGCATCAAGATTTATACATGGAGGAAAGAGGTCCAAATTCATCCCTAATCCCTATGTCAAAAGACCTCATACTAGACCGAAAAACAAACTCAAGCTGAACAACAAGTTGATTGCCAACCCTAAACTAAGAGATGAAATTATCAACATTGAAGAGAGCCTAGAAGACAAAATTGAAAGGAAGAAGAAAACTCAGTCAAAAATCCAAGCACAAAGAAAGAGGTCTGATAAAAGGGTGACTAAAGCAGAGGTCATTAGAATTTTTGCCTCTATTATGGACCTTTCATGAATGAAAAATAGGGCTTACTTGGAGAAACTTTTTGGGTAAATGTGCCATGTTTTCCGGATATAGCTACCTTCTCTGCGAAGGTAGCAATTATTTTGAAATATCAGCATGTGATGGAAATGGGCTATTTTTTGGTTTGAATCATGATGGTGACATTAAACAGGTGAAGTGGAGGGGTTTTTTCAGTTGCAATGGATGTTGCCAGGTGTCTTATATCTAGTCTTCTCTGAAATACCATGGTTTTGTTTTGCACATTTAAAATGAGACAACCACTTATCACTCCCACTGTTTTTACACTTTTTGTTGAATATTGGTTTCACGAAAACAGGAGAGTGGTCTTCGAATAGACTGCCACCTCACACAACGATTTCAGAGTGACAGCCTTCATGATGCATTCATGATGTTTATCTTGTTTTTAATATAGCACTTTGTAATTAAGATAAAGGGATAAGCCTCACCTCTTGCACGAGGTTGTAATGACTTTTGAAACAGATTTACCATTTTCTGTGGAAGATGACAGTATCATATTTTGTATATATAAGCCAAACTGATATGAAGTCAGGGTTGGTTGATGGTTTTAAAATTTGACTCATATGATTTGCAATATTTTTTGTGAATGAAATGGAATGATATTACTGAGGACTTATTACCAATTTTTTGTGTGTATTGTCTACTTTAATTGTGTTCCCATATCTCCTTTCTTTCAGTTACAGTTTGCAAACTATTATGATATTATGGATTCGTATAAAAATCTTAAACATGTTTATGTGTTTTATCAGTTTTTGTTAGTCTCACACAGTGAGCATTCCTGGTGAAATTAATTTTATAACAGTGGAAGAGAATCATTCATGATAGTTATTCTTCATGATATTTCAATGAGAATCTTGTGAGACTAGAAATAACTTTCTCTTAATGTAATATTTTCAAACTACTACTTTTTTCAATTTCTACCATATGCAGTAGATTTCTGTTTTGCAGACCTACTGTTTCCTCTCTCATCTTATAGTTTCCTCCCATCATAGGCTACAAAATTGCACTCTACTACCACATCAAGTTACATAGAACTTTGGATTTGACTAAAATATCTTTTCAGTGAATCAAATTTTATACCACCTGCCAATCTCATAAAACAAATCATTAAATTGCCTTAGAGTTTAGGATGTGTCTGGTCAGACGCTTGCTGCAGTCCAAGTGTTGATTCCAGTGCCAACACCTAGCATTCCCCTCTTTGGTTTGAGATGCACCACGCCACCTTCATAGGTAACTTGATCAAGATAGAACTCTGGCGCGAGCTAAGGAAGTTTTTCAATGTCTGCGATGTCCCAATCATCAAATCGTAGTTGTATAATTTTTTCCAGCATATCCCCCTCCATTTGGACGTTCTCTGGGATCAGAGGCACTTGGATACTTGCGTGCACCTTATCCAAGTCCTTTGGCACTTTAACGGTAGGTTTGCATAGTGCAATATAACAGAGCAACTGCGAGAATGGTGCTACTTCAATAGCTTCATCGTCTTCTTCTGCAATAATTTCCAGAACTTTCACCATAGGTTTCTTCATTTTATTGCCTACATAATTGTGTGGTATGGGGTATTTTCTCTAGGGGACTTCGTGTTCCATATGTTTGACCCTTCTTCGTTTTAGATGGTGTAGGGCTCTCTACAATGGGTACTTCTGGCGCAGCAGGGTCTTCGCCTAGTCTGGTGGTTGTCATCTTGTTCTGGATCACGTACCCTAGACCAGATCAGCGCAATGAGTCCTTAAACATGGGATCCAATCCTAACATATACGCAGCAAGGGAAATGACTAATAAAGAGCTTAGAGCATAAAAATCTCTTAGAACGCAAAGGAAACTATGGCGACTCCATAGGTCATATTTATACTTGTGGCGGATCGACAACGGCTCCTTGGGCATTAATGAGGTTCCATTACTGACAAAATGGTCCCAAATATGGAAAAATCCCTTCATTAAATGCATCTTGGACACTCCTAACAACGGTAGTAATTTTTTCTTATCCAGATTTACTATTCCAATGACTAGTTCTTGACACTTCTACGCACCAGTGAATCTCCTGGTGAAAATACCATGCACGTGTCGCACCTTACTGCACATTCACCGTCTTATCTGTGCAGGACCAATACTCTGACCATATATTCATTTGGTAGGCACAGGGTCATCCCTGCATGGCTTCAGATGTCCTCAATTGACATATCCCAACAGGTATTCACCACTCAACGTGGCCAAGCACACTACTCCTCCATCGGTGATCTCCTCAACAACATAGGGGCCTAGCCAATGCATCTTCAATTTCCCTGGGTGGCGTGAAGACTTGTTGTCATATAGTAAGACCAAATCATCCTCCTTGAACACCTTTTGCCTGATATGCCTGTCATGCCAGGATTTTTTCACATGCCTTTTGGACCTGCTAGTGATAATTGGAAATAAACTAATCTTCTTAAACAACAACCAACTACAACAATCATTCTTCGAGAGAATCTTCTTTAGCCATATTGGTAAATGCTGCAATGCACATACTGGGACAATTAAATCCATGGGAAACACAGCCTCTTGCCCATATACCATCTTGAAAGGTGTCCTACTAGTCAAATTCTTGCAAGTAGTCTTGTAGACCCAGAGAAATGCAGGCACTTACTCATCCCTGTCATTTTTTTTAGCATTACATACCTTAAAGAGCGTGATCTCCAGGATCTTATTGAAAGCTTCAACTACGTCATTTTCTTGAGGATGATAAGGTGAGCTCTTCTGATGACGCACCTTTAATTCTTCATTGAAGGCTTCAATAGTGTCATTGAAAAAATGCGTACCCTGATCACTAATCAAAATATTAGGGCAACCAAACCGAGTCACTATATTCTCAAAAATAAATTGCTCAAAAGTATCAACAGTACAATACTTCACTGGTTTGGCTTCAGCCCATCTGGTTACATAATCGGTCGCAGTGATGATGTAGCATGCACCACTCTTTCTTCCTAAAGGATTAATTGGTCCCACAAAATCAATAACACATTTCTCAAAATGTGGCAGCGCCATCTGCAGATTCAGGGGCATCTCATCCATGCGTGAAGGTTTCCCCATTCCCTGACAAACATCGCATGCGCGACAGTGCACATAGGAATCATTGTGTAGTGTGGGCCACCACAACCCAGCACACAAGATATTCTACGCAGTGGCCTTACTTGCATAATGACCACCGAAAACTCCTCCATGAGCTTCATTGAGGATTGAACACCTTCCATACTCCAAGACATACCTTCACAGGACCTCATCTACACCTAATTTGCACAATTGTCTAGCAATAATGGTAAATTATGTTGTGCATTACACAAGTTATTTCTTCTGCTCCACTATATACTCCTCAAGCATGTGACCAGTAGTAAAAAACTGAATGATGTCAGGGAAATTCTCATCAACCACTTTTATCACAAACAAATACGCATCAGGCAATCCATTATCTAGATTTGTGGGCTCTTCTTTAGATTCATTGCGCGACAGATGGTCTAGCCCAACATTTAATCATCCTGGTTTTACTATAATTTTAAATCATATTCCTGAAATAACAAAAACCACCTGCAGATCTTCCCCCCCAACACAAGCTTGTTGACCAGGTACTTCAAAGCAAAATGATCAGTGAACATTTTAAAGTCGCCTCCCAACAGATAGTGGCAAAATTTCTACAGCGAATACACCATTACAAGCCCTTCTCTTTCTGTGGTTGAGTAATTCTTCTCCGTGCTTGATAATTTTCAGCTGGCATAAGAAATAGGATGATAAATTTCTCCTTCCCTTGGATGCGCTAGCATAGCTCCTAGCACAATACACGAGGCATCCACATGTACATGAAATTCCTTGGACCAATTTGGGAAGACTAGGATGGGCGCAATGACCATATTTTCCTTGAGCATCTCAAAGCTCTTTTGGAAGTCTGCATGCCAATATAAAGTTGCATCCTTCTTTAACAAATTTTATGTGGGCGCAGTTATCAACGCATATCCCTGAATAAAATTTCTATAGTACCCAATATGCCCCAATATTTAGCACAACTGCTTGATTCTCAGGTACTTCTAAATTGACCATGACAACAATCTTGGTATGATCCACCATTAATCCCTACTGGCAGACAATGTTTCCCAGTAGTATTCCAAAGGGTACACAGAAAATACACTTCTTCAGATTCAATGGGATCTGATACTTCCTACAAGTATCAATCATTAAGCACAGATTGGACACATGCTTCTTTAACAACCCAAAGACAATCCAATCATCAAAATATACCTCCAAAAACTCATGCATGTATTCTTTAAAAGAAACAACTACTATGCGCGAGAAAATGGCAGGGGCATTCTTCAACCCAAATGGCATAACTGTATATTGGAAATATCCCCACTCAATGGAAAAATTGGTCTTACTCCTATCTTCTGGCGCAATCTAGATCTGATGATAGCCTGAGAACCCATCTATAAAATAATATGCTTCTTGTCCTCCAACATTATCCAAGATTTTGTCTAAGAAAGGAGTTGGGAATGGATCGTACACACAAGCATCATTTAGTTTGTGCAGGTCAACACAAATTTTGATTTTCCCCTTGGTCTTCTTATCTTGAACCACCATTAGACTTACCCAATCAAATTCTTCCACGGGCTCAATGATACCTGTTGCCACCATTTTGTCCAACTCTTCTTTTACTTTCTACTTATATATAGGGTTCATCTTGTATGGTCGTTGTTTTACTGGGTGCGTATCAGGCTTCAATGTGATTTTCATTACTCCCGGGTCCCCAATGATTCCTTTCAGTTCTGAAAACTTCATAGGGAACATATCCTGATAGTCTATAAGCAACTCAGCAACCTTTCCTACTGTATCATCATCCCAGTAGTCTCCAATTTTTTCTAACTTAGGTTGTTCTTCAATTCCAATATTCACCTGTCTTAACCTTAATGGCTTTGTCACATCCATTGAGGTAATTGAGGGCCCAACCACTGCACGTTGGCCTTCATATTCAGGAATCATGATATTCCTTGGATCCTCATCATTTTCTTCTATTGTTAGGTTTCTACAATTCACAATGGCATTCATTTGCACATCCCAAGCTGGTGGCGTGCACTCAATCACGGGCTTAGTGGAATCAAAGATGACTTCTTGAATATTATGCAGAGCCTAACCAATTGTTTCAAACCCACTTTCAAAGCTAAAGGTGAGAATAAATTGTCTACCAGCGCATACCACTCGCTAGTTCCCCTGCGCAGCTTTGTTTCCAAGTATCATTCAGTTGGCACCTTTCCCAATGGATGAATAAATATATGAACCCATTAAGGTCTTGGTTCTACACCCCATACCTAATTCCACTTGGTCAGATTTCTGCACGGATCTTCTTTTCCGGAATATAAATCCTCCTCTTTAATTACTGGCTTTTCAAATTGTAGCTGCGTCATCTGCGCACATTCCTCCCAATATCCCATATTCTCCTTATGTGTTTCCCACCATCTTGCTAGAGTAGTGCGCAAGCCAAGATCCAAAGCATGGAACCTTTGTTCTGCCAGCACAAACCTTTCCAATTCTCCTAGGAACATGTTTACATCATTTGAGCCATCATAATGTTGGAAATCATGTACCTCAGATGTTATTCAACGCAGAGTGCGGGTCACATGATTACATCGCAGCGCAGACACCTCATGCAGACGATTCTGCGAATTCTCTAGTTCTTCATCAAAGCCTGAAAAACAATAAATATCCTTCTCCCATTTAAGATTCCCATCTGCAATTGGATTAATCCAATCTTCCTCGCACAAAGTTAGCTTATAGATTTGGTCAATGTTGTCCTCGGCGTGCACTGGTTCAGTATACCTTTGACCTTCTGCGGGATCAAGAGGATCAGTATCATCTACAATCTGTATGACCTCAAATTTTGCCAACACCTTAACACCTTCTATACTGACCACAACTTTTGACAATCTCCCCAATGGAATGATCTTCTGCTAGTTAGCCATGCGCAGTTGGATAGTGGACCATTCCAGCTTCGATTCTCCCATGCGCTGCCATGTTTGTTTAGGTAGAACATTAGAATTTGATCCCAAATATAGAATGATTTGGTCCATTTCATAAGCACCAATCTGCATAGTCATACGCATCTCTCTACCCGTTCTCTTCTTGTTCTTATAGATTTTGTTGACTGCTCATTGTTCTACCAGAGGCTGTTCTTTTTCTGTGAAATTATCTATCAATTCCTGCAAATTTCCAATAGCCTTTTTGTTGCGCAACAATTTTATGCATGCTTGTAAAAATGGCTTAATATCTTCTTCTCCTCTAGATCCCTTCAATGTTCTATCACTTGCTGAAGTATCTCCTCATGTGAATTCTTTCCTTGCTTCAACAAAAGTTTATTTTGCGCACTGAAGATTAAGTCCTTCTTTGTTTTCAGGTTTTTTTTTTGGATCCAAACATCAGTGGCAGGTTTCTTCCCCTTATCCTCATTGGTGGCTACACCGCTCCTGGTAACTACATTCACACAATCTCTTCTTCACGAGTCTTTGCGCGAACCATCTAAAGATTCTGCATTGGAGTCTTCTTTTACTGCATTTTAGCAATCAAGATAGAACATTCTTCTATAACATGATCAAATTGTCTACACTACCTGCAAGACTGTCATGTTGGATTTGGACAGTCACGCGCATAATGATCAGCATCACCACAGTTGTAGAAAATCACTTGTCCTCTTCCTCAACTAGTTGATCCACATCCTCGGCATCTTCCTCTGTCTTGGAATCCTTTGCACCCAGAAGGGGATGCTGGTGATGTAGGATCAACCTGCATCCTATAGATCTCAGATTCATCATAGGTGCGACAATGTTGCTCATCATGCCCTAATAATTAACAAAACTTGCAAAATAATTGCTTTAAGTCAGGGTGATATTTTCCAATCCTTGTTCAAGAATCTTTGTCATGTAGTCCATCAATTTGACATATAGTACACCATACAAGGTTCTTCAATGGACTGGGACCTCCAACATTCAGATAGTTGTTGAAAGTAGGACATTAGTATTTATGATACCCAGAATCTTTGCATTTGATACACCATACCTTTGTGCAGACCTCCTTACCTTTTTGCGTAGATTTTGAATTTCTGGATGCATTGCTTCCATCACACTCTGAATCTGTTGAGTTCCCAGTGCAATAGGTGTTGGGGTAGCTTCCAGTTTCATTGCAACTTCTACAGCCTCAGCTTGTGTAGCAATATTTTGCTGACCTAATGGCTGGCGCAGGTGCGGGAGCAACATAGCAATGAACCATTCTTTATGATGAATATCATCAATCATAAATCCACCATCTCTGATGGTGCGCTTCAATATTTGATCAACCTCCCATACCAACTCATTAGGTTCTAGATGAATATCCTTTGTCTCTGTCATCAGCTGCGTGTATGACTTAGGTTTCTTAAACTTCTCTTTTAGGGTTGATTTAATTTCTTCCAGGGTAGAATTAGGGTTTTCTTATGCATACCTAATGTACCAGTCTAGCGCGATCTTGAAATGCAGTAGCCAGCTAGGCTTTTCTAATATCAATATTTTTCACTTGTTGAGTCTGCCATACGACCTTAGTTAAAAACCAGAAGTGACCAGTGTCCTCATTGCCAATGCCTTTGAAATTAGGTAACTTCATGGATGCATCCATATCTACTTTAGAAGGGGGTGGAGGTGGAGGCGGAGATGGGCTGCGCGGTGGGGTAGGTGATCTGTGATGTGATATCATAAGTGGAGTGGATGGAGTGGGAAACAAATTCAAGGGCTTATGATATAACGAGCTTTCTTCTTTAGAGTCAGTTTCTAGTTCAGGTTCACTATCAAATCTAGGCTTCAGAGGGATATAAAGGACTTTCTCAGAATCTTCTTGGTAAATTATTCCACTGCGTGTAACTGAACCTCTTTGATGCATTGAAGCAGTATGTTCGCACAGACAACCCCGTTCACACAATAGCATTTTTAGTAATAATTTCAATGAGCGTAGAAACTTACCTCTAAGGCCTTTGAAGAACCTTCTTTCTGCTTCAGAATATGACACAAATTGGTCTACATAAAATTCAGTCACAAATCCACCAAAAGGCGATCAATCCACTGATCTTTCGCACAAGTGATCTTATTATCAAACTTCTCTACTTGCTGGATCAATTCAGGAGTCCACTCAATGACTATGTCATATTTTATGCAGTGATGGAACTTAGCCAAGCGCGACAACCACTCCTGTAGTTTGTGTGAAATGGAACAAAATAAAATATCATGCACTTCTGTATAAATATAATTTTGTGCCCACTATTCCTCAGACAATTTAGTGCTTTTATTCTCTTGCAGCTCAAATTCAAGGATCTTTCTATCCAACTAGTCTTGTAATTTGTTGCACGACAGATGCCACAACATCAAATCTCCATCAAAATTATGATCTCGGTCCCAACAACGAAACCATTTGTTGGCTTGAAGAGTCTTGAACCAGGTTCAGAGTTTAGGGATAAACCAAAAAATCCTCCAACTACTTTCCCTTTCAGCAATGATCTACTTTCGCAGACCAAAGTCTCACACGAAGTAGTATGGGGGGTGTTGAAACCAGGTTTATGCACCCTGAGAGAAAATTTATTGAAGTGGTCCTTGGAAAAACCCTAAGTGATCTTCTATAGGAGCGCGCAATGAGTTTATAACACAATTACAGAGTATGCGCAATCATCCACAAAATAAAAGAGAATCACTACCTTGCTTAGCGCAGATAACAACCAGAACCAAATCTCGACCTTAATCAATGTAATACTTAACAGATATCATATACTCATGCATAAACATATCAAATAGATTTCTTCATTCATCAATAAGTAACAAATATTGCGATCTTAAAGCATAAACAATGAACATAAACGCATAACACAAAGAGTTTGCCAAATTGTTCTTTCTATTAGCCTTTCAGATCTGTCAATATATCAGCTGTCTTTCCTTACAGAACCCTTACAAAACCCTTACAATCCCTTCCGCGCACACAACCAAGACTAGGTCTCCACGCACACAACCAACATGATCCTTTTACCCAACCCAAAACCCTTACAGACACAAAAGTGATATCGATATCTCATAACATTCATTGAATTAACTATGAGTTACTTTCATTAGCTTAGACAAACTCTATCTATTTATAATACGCCTAGCGCACAGATACTATGGTCTCAAACCATGGTTTTAGGCCCAAAATTTACATTTAAGCTTAATTAAATCCAAAATTGGGGCAAAAATCCCTTTTACTTCATCTGTGCAGCGCGCACATACAAACATACAAAAAATCCTTTTGGAACTTGTGCCTTAGGGGACCCCGCTCCAGCACCCACCTTGATATGAAGCTTTGAGCCCATGTGAGGAGGGACACTTATCTGTGGCATGATTCTCTTCAGAGACTAAACAAACCTCTATAACATTCAATGGACATTCATTCCGAGGGTGTTTTCTAGTACATCTAGGGTAGAAGATAGCTAAGGCTCTTTCTGCTTCCTCTTGCTTCCTCTTGATCTACATTGTGTCCATTTGAAAAGAAAAGGTGTGAAACATCTCATTCTTGAAGTCCTCCAACATATTTCCAATCTCATGCTTAATGGAGGTGGAAGAGGAAGGGGTGTTGGTCATACTTTAGCTAGCTTTACCTTTCTTCCTAGCTGCCCTAGAATGGTTCCTGAAGACAATTTTGATGTCCTCATAAGTCAACTAATAGATATCTCTTCTAAATAGCATTTAAGGGTTTCTATCACCTCCTCCCTGATCCCTCGAAGAAGTACCAATTTAAGTGATCTGGGATCAAGCGTGGAATTGGCTCTTTTATAATTTAACTGGAATCTTTCTTCATAATATTCTAGGGATTCATCAGGTCCTAGTGTCATCCTAAATATTTCCTCTTTAGTATCCTTATACCTACAGTAGTGTATGTACTTGTTGTTAAAGGCCTCTTGCATATGTTCCCAGGTAGTGATGTTGTTCCCAGGCAGATCCATGAACCAGTGCAAGGTTGCATCCTTGAGGGTGGATAGGAATAGCTTCAACTTCTGATCATCTAAGGCATAGTCATAGGTTCGGTAGACAACAAAAAATTCAAACATGAAGGTGTCAGTATCCTCACAGGTAAGTCCATGGAAATTTGGAAGGGCTGAGGGACTGATGTTCTTCATCCTAGTCCCAGACCCAGCCATGGCTTGAATTGGTGAGGCAGGTTCCTCAGGTGAAGAAAGTTCTTCTTCTTCTCCAATAGGTTCTTCAAAGTGTTCAAGAGACTCACCTATGGTGTGTTCAACCTCATAGTCACTGAAGAAGAGTGAAGGGTGACTGTGTGGGGATGTGGGGGTTTCCAGTGAAAATTTTCCTTGGTTATCCCTACTCCTACGAGGCATGAAAGTTAAACTGTTTCTGTATTTTTCAATATTTTTGGAACTGCATGTAAAATAAAAGTAGAAATGAATGCTGAAATATAATCAAAGCATATAATTATACACCTCCCTGATAACGGTGCCAAAAAGTGGTGAGCCCTGGTATTGCACCAAGAGTGATGCAACTCCTATAGGCTACTCTAATTTACTTTATCAACCCCGGGTTCATACAAACTTGGAGGTGACAATGATATATACACAACAGATGCATTCTACGCATGCCATCCTCTTCTGAGTCCTACGAAAGGGTGTTATTGCTAGGTTTTCTGAGTGAAGTCTGTCACACTTCTGAATTAGACCTAAAACTACAGATGACTCAAAACCATTAAGATATCAAAAATCAAAGGAATATTCTAAAGCAAGAAGATACATCTAACTATTTTTCAAGGAAGGAAATCTACAATTTAGGCTATTGCAATAAATAGAAGTAAACTAGGCAACATTCATGAAGCAAATTGCTAAATTGAAATTGCAGAAATAAATACTAATCTAATCACACATTGTTGGGCAAAATGGCTAAATAAAACTTAATTATTTCATGCTTAACTACCATGCTTTAACCATGCATCTAGTCATGACCTAACTATGCTTATAAATACTCTGTTTTGCAAAAAAAGAAGAAGGCACTGAGGTGGCTTAGGAAGGTCTTGGACTCATGCATGCAAGGTTGAAGGTGTTTTTATGGTTGTGGCAGGTCTAGATGAGGTGGAGGGTGGTTTCTCGGTTGTAGGAGAGTCTAACTAGCACTGCTACAGGTTTCTTGTAGTGCTACAGGAAAGTCCTGAAATGCTACAGGAAACAGGCCGAGGGAAGTCTGAGGCCAAAAATTATGGGTAAAAGTGTAGGAGAGGTGAAATGAAGGTGAACCTAGATGGATGAAAGGTGGCCAACCCCTTGTCCAATCTCATAACCTCTTGCAAATCCCATCTTGCACTTCTAGCGTTGCTCACGGTGTGGAGGTGAAAGTCTCAAAAACATGGCTGAAGGCGATTTGGTTTAAAGTAGGTTGATGAAGGGTGAGAAATGAAGCTAGGGGTGTTGGTGAAGTCTTCCTCTGTTCCGCTACTTTAACCTACAAGAAAACTACCTGTTCATACAATAAACATTAGCAAATATATGATGAATAATATGGAAAATATGAGTTGAATTTGATAAGAAAATCTACTTCAGCATTCAAACAGAGATCTAACTCAGTGTTCTCAACATGTTCATGACAACTACAAAAACCTATCTATTATTTTAAGAAATCATAAACTAAAAGTGAATTTGGGCCTGTGGTCAAGATCTTCCCTCCTCAAGCTCCAATGAAAGAGATGAGAGAGGGAGGCTTTGACACATAGCTTTTTGGATTTATATGCTACTATACCAAGATCTATGCAAGCCTAACTATAGCAAAGATAAAATGGAAGCAAACTAAAAACAGTAAAATGAAATTTAAGCAAACTAGCTAACACTAATGAAGAAAAATAGCTACAATGGCATAAAAATAAACATAAATACACAAGAGAGAGACTAAGGCCAATGGATTGGGCCCTAACCCACAAGCCTAGCTCTCTAAAACTAAATCTGTGAAGAACAAATTGAATACTTATTTTATTGCAGAAATAGTCTCATTGCATAACCATGAAAGTCTCAAAAGTCTATCACAAGAGCTAAGAGTCTACTAGCTTTCTCCAAAATTCGAATCCTAATGAGCTCTTGTTCTGTCCTATTTAACCTAAACGGTAGCTACCAAAAACTCCCTAAAAATTAGGTGATGTGTCCCCTTTGACTGCAAGAGAAGTGAAGCTTTGGTTCACTTGATATTCCACTTGCTTGGTTGCCTTTGATTTTGAGTTGTTGGAAGGAATCTTGAGGATCCCTTGGACGCCTTTAGGAGTTAAGGAGGTGGAAAACCCTCCTATAATCTCTCCTTATTGTTTTCTCTAAGATTTGATTGCACAATCTTTAACAAAAATGGAATATATTCGTGATTATCTTGCATTTAACCCATATTAGGCATTCGAAGTATGACAAGCCTTAATCACCATCTAAACTAAGCAAAATATGACCATAATGTAATTTAAATGTGAGAAAGAGAGACTAATAAGGCTAAAAATGGGATAATTAACCCCTCCAATTATACCTAATGATGGGGGCTCATCACCAGTCAAATTATGGAATGGAAATAACACATAGTAAACCCTTTGAGTCTTCCTCTTTCCTTGAGAGTGCATTTGCCACAATATTTTGTTTTCCATTTTTGTAGATAACTTCAAAGTCATAACCAAGCATATTTGTGACCCTTTTTTTTCTCTTATGAAGGTATTCTTTGCTCGATGAAGTACTTCAGACTATAAAGATCTATTTTTACTTTGAAATGCATTACTATTTGGTATGGACACCATTTCTTAAATGCATGTAGTATGACCAACATTTATTTTTCATATATTGGTCTAAGTAATTTATTTCCTTTAAGTTCACTACCAAGGGGCCTTCCTTATTGCATCAAAACTGCACCAGTGTCATTTCCTGTGGCATCACATTCCATAATGAATATTTTTGTGAATTAAGGTGTCCCCAAGATGGGATTTTTATAGATAGCCTATTAAAAATTTTCAAACACTTTGGTTGCAACTTTAGTCCACGAAAATGTTTCCTTATTCAATAATTTTGTTAGAGGTGCTTATATTTTACCACAATTCTTGAAAATTTTGTGAGAATATCCTATCAATCCTAAGAATACTCTATGTTAAAGGTATTTGTGATTGGCCATTCCCTCATAGCTTTTATTTTGTTACGATCCACCTTGACACTATCGTGTGATACAATATGACCCAAATTTTCCACTTCTTGAACCCCAAAGGCACACTTGGAAGGCTTTACATATAATTATTACTCTTCCAATACTTTTGAGACCCTGTCAACATGTTGTACATGTTCTTCCCAAGATTGTTTTAAACTAATATATCAGCAAAAATATTAGCACAAATTTTCTAAGGGTTTGAAAAAAAAAAAAAATCATCAAGCTTTGAAATGTTGAAGGTGCATTTGTAAGTATAAATGGCATAACCAAAAACTCATAATGACCTTCATGTGTTCTAAAGGCTATTTTGTGAATTTCTTCTTGCCTCATTATGATTTTATGATATCTAGAATGAATATCTAACTTAGTAAATAAAATTTCTCCATCCAATTCATCTAACAATTCATCAATGGTAGGAATAGGAAATTTATCTTAGATTGCCATTTGTTGAGATGTGTGTAGTCTAGACACATATGCCATGAACCATATTTTTTTATAACCATCACCAATGTTGAAGATAAAGCACTATGGCTTGGATGAATTATTATTATTACCTATAACGTTTATTCAACCATACACTCAATTTCACTCTTTTGTGCATGTGGATATCTATAAGGCCTAATGTTAGGTGGTACACTTCTAGGTTGCAAATGAATAGCATGGTCATGATCTTAGACAGGTGGAATACCTTCAGAATTTTCTCCAAATACCATAGCATGATTGTCGATAACTTTTTGAAGATCCACTAGAGCATAGGATATATATGTTTGAAATCTAATGAACACAATTTTGCAAATACAACTCAGTGTCTCCTTTTTAGAAAATTTGTCATGCTATTAGAGCTTACAACTTTACTAGGTTTCCCTTGGATACCTCTGAGCTCAAATTTCTTTCCTTCTTAAGAAAAATCTTATGAAATGGTCTTGGAAATTAAGGGTAATTTTTCCCAATTATTATAACCATTGAACCCCTAATACAACATTTCCACCACCCATTTGGATTGTAATCACGTGAATAACCAATAAATACTCCCTCATATTCAACTTAATCTTATTGCACTTCCCTGAACAATTTATGGTACCTCCATGTGCTATCATCACTTTAAATCTTCGTGCTAAACATACAAAGCAATTAAGAAGTTTTGTCAATTTGTAATTGATGTTGTTATGGGTACTACTTGAATTGATCAATATTCTTACCCTTCTCCTTTTGATATATCCTTCAATATTGAACGTTTGTGGAGTACTAATGCTAGCCAATGCATGACACGATATTGTTGGAGTAGTTTCTTTTAGCTATATATCTTGCGAAGTTTCCACTTCTTGATATTATTCATCTTCACAGTCTATGTATAATAATTTATTCTCAATGCATTTATGCCTTTTACTCTACTTATTGTCAGAGTTAAAACATAGTCCCTTTGCTCTTCTTTCATCCATTTGCTGAGGAGTCAAAATTTTTGGCTTAGGAAAGGGAGCATGATTTTATCTATAGTTATTAGCGACCAATTTTCTAGTGGCCATATATTTACTTTAAACTTTCCTTGCCAGAATGAAACCATGCTCTAGAAATTTAGGTTAAAAAGGATGCACCCCATGTTGCACGTTTTCCTTTAAAGTACCAATAAATAGGTATAACAAGTTATCCTCTAAAATATTAATTACTTTGAAACTCAATTTTTGGAATTGTTGAATATGCTTTGTAATTGGACCTTTTTGTCGAAGATTTACCAATTGACTAAATAATTCTTTGTTCTTAATATCCCCATAATGTGCTATCAGTTTCTCTGTAAAAATGGACCAAGATATAATATAATTATTTTTCATTTCAGAAATCCATTGATACCATATGTATTGGTCTTGTTCTAAAAACATGGATGCAATATTTACCTTCTGTAAGGATCTCACTTGGTCTAGATCAAAGTATTGTTCCATCTCAAATATCCATGTTACAATATCGTTACCATAAAATTTCCTCATACCAATCTTCAGAATGTAGTAATTCCTTGGTGTTGACTTAAAGCCCTCATGATGTGGATATTGGATTGAACATTCATGTTTGTGGTTCTGCGATTCAAAATTTTTTCTCTCTAATTTTGATAGCATACTCCCCATTTAAGATCGATTCTCAACAACATGCTTCTCCTTATGTTCACAATTTCCTTAAATCTCCACATCCCTTTTAGGAAGCCTCTCCAAGAGAAGATTTTACATGCCAATCATGGATTTTTGTATTTCTCTCTTATTTTAATTCATCTTCTTTTCTATTCCTTCCTTATTTTCATCCATCTTATTTTATATTCTTTCCTAATTTTTATTCATATTCTTTTCTATTCCTTCCTTATTTTCATTCATTTTATTTTATATTCCTTACTTATTTTCTATTCCTTCATTATTTTACTCGTCTTCTTTTCCATTTCTCTTTTAATATTTTCTTGAGAATCTATGAAATCCACCTTTTTCAACATATCACCATCTATTTCATTAACTTTCTTATATAATTGAGATAATATAAATGTTAAGTCTTCACTTTCTTCATGAGTCAAGAATGAAGCTTCAATACATTTAACTAGCGTAGTAGATTTCTTTGGAGGCATGCTGAAAAACAATCATATATCCATCCTCTTTATTACAATTATAAAGGGACCTTGTAATGAACAGTTAGGTCACTAGTAATTTATGTACCCTAATATTGAGAATATCAAAATGGATCATTCTTTATTGATATATATTTGATATTTGAGGCCTTCTAGATCTAAAAAACTTATTCTACAATTCCACAAGTGTGAACTGAATCTGATGTGCTGAATTAAAGTTATAGTAACTTTGCCAAAATTTGGTGATTTCCGTATTTTTCCTCTTCCCATGAGCAAACTTGTATAGTGTGCCACGTGTCCAATTATTGAAATATACTTCTGGAACCTGCACCTGAGGTGTTTCTATACGTCTCTTATAATTTCTAAGTATTTCACAGTCTAGAGATTTTCAGACAAGAAGATATAGCAAAAATACCAAGCTGACCTATTTAAAATTTATTACTTGATTATTCACAAACCCTAACTTTGATAAGGTATAACTCCCAAAGTGTAGCAAACAAAATTATGAAAATGGAAACAAATATTTCTTGATATTTCTCCTTAATATGGTTAATTTTCACTTTATAAAGCCTTACAAAAAAAAATTAATAAAAAATAAAATAAAATAAAAATCATAGCACAAATGCCAAACTGACATGTTTGAGACTAAATTTTGGAGCATATGAAAACCCTAAATTCCTTGAAGTATATATCAAAAAATATAGTGAGCCAATATCTATAACTTGGACTAGATGTTCACCACGGTTTCTTCTCAAAAAAAAAAAAAAAAAATTATGAATTGGTATGTTTGAGACTAAATTCTAGAGCATTAAAAAACGCAAGCTTCATTGGACCATATATCTGAAAATATTATGAACCAAGATCTAAAACTATAACTAAATATTTTTGGGGATGTATTTTCAAACTTCTCGGGGTTTCACCATATAAAACATCCCAAAATAAAAATGTAATATCCTGTTTCGGGGATATCTCTAAAACACGACAAACTCCAACCAAAGATGGACTGGGAGGGCGTTTACCAGATATGCCACCTCTGAAAAGAGGACGAAATCTGGAGGCTACCTAGCCCTTTCCAGACTCTGTCTAAGAGTGTGGGATAAACACACTAAGTGGTATAGAACTAGAATGCTGGAAAATATATAAAGATAACAGTGCAGCAGACATACAATAGCATAGAAAGATTGTACGACAAATCATCCAGAAATATAGAGAGAGAATGCTAAGCCATTTTATTAAACTGAGAAATATAATGAAGTACAATAGGTGATCAGAGTGATGGCACCTAAACTTTCTCAAGGCAAGTGAAGAAATACTCTCAGAATACACAGGAAATGGCTGCTCTCTAAACTGCGTCCCAGCTGCTGGAAAACTGTCGTGTAGCTGCTACTGCTCGAATGAACTGATGACTAGGGGCTGTTCCCCTTGCCGAAATGAGCTGAAAATCTGGAATCCTCCTCTACTCACCAATCTCGGCAAAACCTAGAAACCATATCAGAAATGGCTGACCCCCGAAAAACACCCCCTTGGGGAATTACGCTGGCCTCCAAGGCTCTACGCAGAGGCTGAATATAAATGAATAGAATACGGCCTCAAACTCCACAAAAATCCTCCCAAAGGAAAAGGTTGATCCTATGTTCAATCTCCCGACTTGAGACCCCTGCAAAAGTCCCAATCCGAAGCTCCTCCTAGATGGACTGCGTCCTCCCTCTCAATGACTGCGCAGACTCTTTGAATGCTCAACTCCACAACCAAACTACACACCAAACCTCCCCAAAAATGCTGAAGAAAATACCTTGCCCGAGAAGGCACTCGAAGTCCCCCGGGGCTAAGGGTGAGATCTCCGACCAGAGACACTCAATGCACTAAACAGTGCTGCAGACAGGCTAAACAGCAAGCGTCCTCAAGAAGTCAAAGCGGCCAGCACAATATCATCAACAACGAATGAATGAAATGAGGAGGCTCCTCCCTCTTTTATAACTTTGGCCTTCCTCCAAACCCTAAGGCCTATCTCCTTAACGTAGCCTCCCTCTTGCCACGTGCTCATCCTCATCCGCGCAGTCTCTCCTAGTGCATACGTGGGCCCCCTCTCTACGTGGTGCTTGACCCCCCTTGGCTCCCTTTAAGTCACAACGTTGTGCTACTAGGGAGTGGGTTTTATTCCACTAAGTGAGTTAGACCCTCTCTACTCACCTTTTTATCTATTAATAAACTATAGACGGCAAAATTGAGCAAAATCGAATATTTCAATTAGCCACTGCTAATTAGGAATATTACAGTCTCACCCGGCAAAATGTTGCTTGTCATCAAGCAACTAAAGTGATGGATGCTGCAAAATCTTCTCACTCTCCCAAGTGGCATCCTCATCCGGAAAATTCTTCCACCTCACCAAGAATTCCCGGACTTTCCTGCTCTGTAGATGCCTCTCCCTGGTATCAATAATAGCCTCTGGCTGCAACACCAAATGCCCCTCATCATCTGTGGGTGGTAGCTCATCTATCACTGTCACCTGCTGCCCCAGTGCCTTCTTCAGGTATGATACATGAAAAACGTTATGGATCTTGCTGCCTTGGGGCAGCTCCAACTCATACGCAACCTACCCAATCTTGCGTATCACCCTGTATGGCCCGTAAAAGCGGGGCTTGAGCTTTTCAGCTCCCTTCTGCTTTAGTGACGACTGTCGGTATGGCTGTAATCGTAGGTAGACCAAGTCCCCTACCTCAAACTGTCTCTCCACCCGACCTCTTTCAGCATACAGCTTCTGCTGGTTTTGCACTGTGGCCATATTATCCTTAAGAGCGCAGAGAATATCCTGACTCTCTTGGATCCAAATCTTGGCTCTCGGAGCATTGCTAGCACCAAACATCACGTCAGCAAAAGACAAAGAGTGATATCTATATAAGGCGTAGAATGGACACATACCAATGGACATGTGATGTGTATTGTTGTAGCAGTACTCCCCCAAATGTAGCCACTTCAGCCATGCTCGCTGCTACCCACTGACATATTGTTGAAGAGGTTAATCCCATCTGCGGACAGAGGCGATCCCTACTAGCCCAGATCGGGTCTAGCAACAATCAAACACGCTACAGTGCAGGTTCCTAATTGCAAATAAACCGACTTGTGAGGAAGGCTTACCTGGAATCCGACGCTATCGTTTGTAGAAGAGGTGGTGCTCCCGTTCCTTTGCCCTGGCAGATCACAATCCTCACGATCTCCGTGATCAGACACCTGCACATGCAAGAAACAACACAAACGCAAGCACAACCAAAGATATACAACTATATGTCAGTCAAAGAAGACATAACTCATGAACATAATCAAGAACAAGAGTGGAACCATAACCAATAGTCGCTTATCATTAATGAGTCAAAAGAAGAATACAACCATAGCTTCGACGCAGCATTCTCCTTTGGCGGGTCGTCAGCAAAACATGTCTCAATAAAGCCTGTCGAGGATGGGACAAGCCTCTCTCTTCGGGTATTTGGAAATAGTCTCCTTGCTTGGATGTGGCCTTAAGGGAATCAAGAAGGCTCTTACAGCATAAGGATATGAAAGCTCTTGGGAACTAGCTTGCAAAGGAGATGGGCAAGATTTTATAGATGGAGGAAGGGGAGTTGGGATCCCTATAATGATGGGATTTGCCCTATCATCAAGGAAGCTTCCATGAGAGGTGGCAAACCACTTCCTCTCTATGGAAATCCGTAGCCAAACCTCCCAACTCAAGATAGATATCAGTCCAGGAATTTGTTAGGACGAAACTTCCGCCATTTATTTTTTAAAAACACCTCTTAATATGGTTGGCGCGGGTGCGGCTCTATGACAGAGCGCCAATTGGCACGCCCTCTTTGGAGGATTTGCCCCCTTGGCTCGAGGGCTGAACTGTGGAACCGCGCCAATGGAAAAAGAGATATTTTTAGGGTTTTTGGCAGGGAGATGTCTTTAGGGCAATGAAAGCTCATCTTCAGAGGGATGCAATGAAAGTATTTTCAATTCTTGTCTCTGATCACAGGTCACGGAATGAGCCCTCCAATGTGCGGGATGGGGAATGCAAGGGACGGTGACAAATTGTTGTGTAACACATATTTACGCAAGTAGCCCTCCAGCCACTTGTTAACTATCTCCGTCTGTCCATCCGTCTGTGGGTGATAACTAGTACTCGGTGTCAACTCTGTCCCCACCAACCGGAAAATCTCCTGCCAAAATCCGCCCATGAAGTGGTTGTTCCTGTCACTGATGATGGTCTTAGGAAGACCATGTAGCCTCAAAAACTCTCTGAAGAACAGCTCGGCCACCTGTGCTGCTGTGTAGTGCATGGATATGGCGAAAAATTGAGCATACTTTGTCAGCCGATCAACGACGACAAAGATACAATCCTTGCCCTGCACCATGGGCAACCCTGTGATGAAGTCCATCGATATACTCTCCCATTTCCCCTCCGGAATGGGAAGAGGCTGCAATAATCCTGCGGGATGGCTCATCTTCCCCTTGTTCCTCTGGCAAACATCGCACTCCCTGATGTGTTGGAGTACGTCCTCCTTGAGGCCCTTCCATGAGAACCTCTCTCTAATGGCCCTGTAGGTTTTGGTAAACCCCTGATGGTCTGCCAATGGTGAATCATGTGATGCCTAAAGTATCTTCTTCTTGAGCTGAGATCCCTCAGTCAAGAAGATCTTGTCCCTGTAGTAGATGATCTCATCGACTACCCTATACCTGTCATCCGCCACCTGTCCATCCAGGACCTCACATGCAAATCTGTCCTTGGAGTACTCCACTAAAAGTCGAGCCCTCCAATATGTATCCAAGCTCATAAGAGATAACGTGGCTGGTCTACGTGAAAGGGCATCTGCTACCACGTTATTCTTACCCTTGACATACTCGATGTCAAATTCATATGCTTGGATCTTACTGATCCACTTCTGTTGCCTCTCCTGTAGCTGATTCTGCTCCAAAAAGAACCTGAGGCTGTTGTGATCAGTCCTCACCCTCAACCTGTTCCCTACCAAATACTGCTGGAATTTTTCCAATGCATGCATAATGGCCAGCATCTCCTTGTTGTATATAGAGTACAACCTCTCGTGTGGAAGGAGCTTCCAGCTCTCAAAGGCTATAGGGTGTCCTCCCTGCATCAATACTGCATCGATCCCCTCTTCCGATGCATCACACTCCAAAACAAATGGCTGCGTAAAATATGGCAATGCAAGCACTGTGCAACTACTCATCACCTCCTTGAGCCTGTCAAAGGCTCGCTACGTTGTATTCGACCAACTGAATTCCCCCTTCTTCATCAAATCTGTAAGGGGTGCAGCAAGCTGTGAGAAACTCTTGATGAAATTCCTATAATAAGTACATATGCCAATGAATCCTCGAAGTTCCGTCATGTTCCTTGGCTCCAGCCAATCCCTGATGGCCCTGATCTTCTCCTCATAGAATCTCACTCCGTCCACTCCAATAATGTGACCCAAATACAACATCTTCTTCATCCCAAACTCACACTTGGAGAGCTTAGCATAGAACTGTTGCTCTTCCAAGATATGTAGTACTGCCTCTATATGTTGGAGATGCTCCTCCCAAGTCCTACTATATATGAGTATGTCATCGAAAAAGACCAGTACAAACTTCCTCAGATGACTGCAGAAGATATGGTTCATGCAAGACTGAAAAGTAGCTGGGGCATTGGTTAGCCCGAAGGGCATAACCAAAAACTCAAAGTGCCCATAATGACACCTGAAGGCGGTCTTGGGAATGTCCTGTTCCCTCACGCGAATCTGATGGTACCCTGATCTCAAATCAATCTTCGAGAAGAACTTGGCTCCTCTCAGCTCATCCATCAACTCATCGATCTTGGGTATAGGATACCTGTTCTTCAGGGTCTTCTTGTTCAGGGCCCTGTAGTCAATACACATCCTCAAGGTGTTATCCTTCTTCTTCACCAACACCATGGAAGAAGCAAACGGACTCGTGCTCATTCTGATGTGCCCAAGAGCCAGCAACTCCTAGATGGCCCGCTCAATCTCATCCTGATAGGCTTTGGGATGCCTATGGGGGGTAGTAATCACTGCCTGAATGCCCTGCTCAAGCTCAATGGTGTGCTCGAACCCTCGGTCTGGTGGCCGACCTGGTGGTATTTCCCCAAACACTGCATCGTACCTGTTAAGGATGGCCTATATATCAGGATGAACTACCTGACCCGTGGTCTCTGCCTCTGATGCCCGCAACTCAACCGCCCACGCTATGTCTCCCTTTCGGAAATCTGCCTCCATCCGGTGTGCCGAAACAGTCTGAGGTGGGTAAGTGTGCATCCCGCGGATCTTCTCGTGCTTCCTGGTCTTCTTATCATCCCACTCCATCTCCAAGACCTCCCAATCTGTGGTGACCTTCCCCAGAGTAATCAACCACTGAACACCCAATACCACATTGGTATTCGGTATGTTGACCACGAAAAAGTGGTTGGTCACGGTGTAGGTACCCATCGTCACTGCTAAATCTGGAACATACCGGGCACACTGCATCATTTGAGCTCCTGGGACTAGAACTGAAAATCCATCGAAGCTCTCGGTCGGTATACCTCTCTGCTTGACCATCTGTGCATCGATGAAGTTGTGGGTTGCCCCACTGTCACCCAAAACTGATACTCGTTGGCCACGTACTGTCCCTCGTACGCGCAGCGTCAGATACTTGGGAACTCCTCGCAGTGCTGCAAGGGTCCCTCCTGTGGGTGCAAAAGCTGCACCTCTTGCTCCTGGAGGTGGGGGTGGCAACTAATCCTGGGCTGTCTAACTATCTCTTGCCTCCTCCTCATCCTCCTCATCCTCTCCCCCGCTATCCTCGGAGAAGACCTCAATGAAGTGTGCTTTGATAGCAGCACACCTATGTCCTAGTGCCCACGACTCCTGACAAGTAAAGCACAGCCGCTTCCTCTTCAGCTCCCTCCTTGCATCATCATCTGTCTGTGTCCGTCCTGGATTCCCCTTTGGAGGTGGAATCCTCACATCCTTCCCCTTGGGCTGGAAGCCCTGTCTCTGGGGGTAAGGTGTCCGAGTCCTGGGCAATGCATCCTGTAAGTCCCGGGTCCTGCTAATAGCATCCTGGAGTGTAGCTAGTCTAGTAGATCTGACTAGACCACGAAGTGGCTTTGTTAACCCCTCCATAAACATATATATCATCCGTGCTACGGATAGATCTGGCACCATCACTGAAACCCTCAAGAAATCTGCAATGTATGTCTTGGGGCTCCCAGTCTGCTTGAGCCTCGTCAGCTCAACAAAGTGTTGTTTTGGATCCCTCTGGTCAAATCGCTCCATCAACCTCCTAGTAAACTCAGCATATGTCATCACTGTATAATATCCGAGTGTAACCATCCCATGGAACCACCAGTCCTGGGCCTCACCATCCAAATGTAATGTCACCACCTTGATGGCCTCCATCTCTGACATCTGGTTAAGCTGGAAATAGATGTACAGCTTCTCCAACCAAGACTTTGCCGAATTGTTTGATGAACCATCAAATGTAGGCAAATGGAACCTGCTAGATGTGCAGTGGGTATCTCCATCATGATAATTTTGGTGCCCTCTATGATGGTCGTGGGGTCTACTATCCCGCTGGAGCTGAATAAAATCTCTGAATGAGAGAGCATCCCTGAACTCTTGCCCATAGGCCTGATACTCTGCAAAATAATCGCCCATGTGCCCGGGCTCTGCCTCCTGCTGGGCTCCTACCCCTGTGTCTGCTCCCAAGAAAGTGGGCATGGTAGAGCATGCAGGTGCATGTGAAGCCATAGGCTGAGTAGTATCGCGCTGAGCAGCACCATGCTCTGGAAAACGGTGGGATGTACCTGATCCCTCACCTACCTGGAATACCCGTGGGGTCTCACGCTGTCTAGCCTCTACAGCGGTGAATCTCTGACCCATCACCTCAATCTGCCTCACTAAATCCTGCACCGATTTGAGGAGTGCCTCCCCAAACTGTTTGGCCTCAGTGTCATCTGCCATCGGCTCTCTCTTCTCTGAATCTAACACCGGCTCCTCCTGATCTGCGTTTGTCACAGGCTCCTCCTGCTCTGTGTCCACCACCCAAAAACAGTCTCCCTCTCCGTAGGTGTTCTCCAACCTACGCTCACGATCTCTGTACTTCCTGCCTCTGTAACAAATATATGGCCTCTTCCCCGGTGTCATAGACAACTAGCTCCACAAGCTAAGCCAGAACTATGCTCTGATACCACAGTAATATCTCGTTTCAAGGATATCTCTAAAACACGGCAAAATAAAACCAAAGATGGACTGGGAGGGTGTTTACCAGATATGCCACCTCTGAAAAGAGGACGAAATCTGGAGGCTACCTGGCCCTTTCCAGACTCTATCTAAAAGTATGGGATAAACACACCAAGTGGTATAGAACTAGAATGCCCGAAAATATATAAAGATAACAGTGCAGCAGACATACAATAGCATAGAAAGAATGTATGACAAATCATCCAGAAATATAGAGAGAGAATGCTAAGCCATTTTATTAAACTGAGAAATATAATGAAGTACAATAGGTGATCAGAGTGATGGCACCTAAACTTGCTCAAGGCAAGTGAAGAAATACTCTCAGAATACACAGGAAATGGCTGCTCTCTGAAGTGCGTCCCAACTGCTGGAAAACTGCCGTGTAGCTGCTACTGCTCGAATGAACTAATGACTAGGGGTTGTTTCCCTTGCTGGAATGAGCTGAAAATCTAGAACCCTCCTCTACTCACCAATCTCGGCAAAACCTAGAAACCATATCAGAAATGGCTGACCCCCGAAAAACACCCCCTTGGGGAATTACGCTGGCCTCCAAGGCTCTACGCAGAGGCTGAATAGAAATGAATAGAATACGGCCTCAAACTCCACAAAAATCCTCCCAAAGGAAAAGGCTGATCCTCTGCTCAATCTCCCGACTCAAGACCCCTGCAAAAGTCCCAATCCGAAGCTCCTCCTAGATGGACTGCGTCCTCCCTCTCAATGACTGCGCAGTCTCTCTGAATGCTCAGCTCCGCAACCAAACTACACACCAAACCTCCCCCAAAATGCTGAAGAAAATACCTTGCCAGAGAAGGCACTCAAAGTCCCCCGGGGCTAAGGGCGAGATCTCCGACCGGAGACACTCAATGCACTAAACACTTCTGCAGACAGGCTAAACAACAAGCGTCCTCAAGAAGTCAAAACGACCAGCACATATCATCAACAACGAATGAATGAAATGAGGAGGCTCCTCCCTCTTTTATAACTTTGGCCTTCCTCCAAACCCTAAGGCCTATCTCCTCAACGTAGCCTCCCTCTTGCCACGTGCTCATCCTCATCTACACAGTCTCTCCTAGTGCATACGTGGGCCCCCTCTCTACGTAGTGCTTGGCCCCCCTTGGCTCCCTTTAAGTCACAACGTTGTGCTACTAGGTAGTGGGTTTTATTCCACTAAGTGAGTTAGACCCTCTCTACTCACCTTTTTATTTATTAATAAACTATAGACGGAAAAATTGAGCAAAATCGAATATTCCAATTAGCCACTGCTAATTAGGAATACTACAAAAAAATAAAAAATAAAAAGAAAAAGTTATACAATGACTTTTCTGAAGCAACAAAATCCTTGGATCAAGAACTCTGATACCAAATTTTATTATCCTTGCACCATAAAATGGGTAAGAAACCAATAATTGCAGTCCACTTCGAAGGGGAAAGCTCCTTTTACAATAAAAATAATGAACAAGACAATATTTTATAATCCAAGGACTAGGTATCATTAGTATATATATAGGAGACAAAGGATACAATTATAATAAAATGGGACCATGAGGGATTCTAGCCTACATAAAAATATAAAAATAGAAATTTTATCAAGTAATATTTAGGGTTGAATAAGGGGTTTTTGGGTTAATATAGATTCACGATGGTCAACCATTGATCTACAATGGTTCATGGGTGCAACTTTCCATTAACCCCCCCCCCCCCTTGCTAGTTAAACTCGACCATGAGGAGGGACTCGGAATAAACCTAAGTTGAAAGGTCTGTGGAGGTGGCTTAGCGGTAAGGTCGCTCTCGTAAAGACAGATAGGTCATGTGCTCGATCCTGAGCGATGGCGTGGCTCGCCGCGAGAGATTAACCATTCCAGGCCAAGCCCATGACCTTTTAAGGTTTGTGGAGTTGGCATAGTGGTAAGGTCACTCTCGTAAATACGGACAGGTCATATGCACGATCTTGAGCAAGGGCGTGGCTCGCTATGAGAGATTAACCCTTCCGGGCCAAGCCCACAACCTTTATAGTTGGAATAACTTTTTTGGCTTGGCTCGCACGCATGCTACCTGATCTCCCCTGCAACCCTGCTACAACTCTGTCGTCATGGCCCCAGGTGGGGGTCCTGAGTCCGATTCCCCCCTTCCTCCTGATCTCTTAGCCTTCAAAAGGCTGGTGGCCTGCAGCAACAAGCAGCCTCCAAGCGCCCAACAACAAAAATTCATGAAACGATTGGAATAGATCCCCACTGTGGATCTACCGACTAAAGATCCTTGTAAATCATCGCTTAACCTATCTGAACGCGGTCTCATTGGGAAGTTCACACGGCTCTGGCCCTCGCCAAAAACTGTGGAAGCCTGGATCCATAGGAACTGGACCCCTCTTATTAAATATGGCATCAGAAGTTATTTTGTTGGTAAGGGATTTTTTGTTTTTGTTTTTGAAGCAGCTAAAGACAGGAACCTGATATTCTGAAACGGCCCATACTTCATGGGGCCTCAGGGCCTCTACCTAAATCAATGGACCCCTGATTTCGATCCAAGACAAGACGTCCCATCAGTTGTCTCTGTTTGGGTTCGCTTACCCCACCTTCCTATCCATTGTTGGAACCCTAAATCTTTAAAAACCATTGGTAACAAATTTGGGAAGTATATTGACAGAGCAGAAAGAAGAGATCAGTTCTCATGTGCCCGAATCTGTGTCGAAGTCAATTTTGAGGTTGGCCTCCCTGAGGCTATTAAGCTCATAGTGGTTGAATGGAATCACATCCAAGAGCTTGATTATAAACAACTCTCATTCAAATTCCAGTTTTTCCATGGCTATGGTCACTTTTCTAGATACTGAAAAAATAAAATAGTGCAGGAGACTGAGACCTCCAAAGAGGAACAATGGACTCAAGTGTAGAAAGGCGCCTCAAATAAACTGAGCACTAGAAACAAAAGGAAAATTAAACCCACTAGGAATGCTGGCCCTTCCTCGGTAGCACAAGGGGAAGGTACCTCTGTCCCTACGAGCACAAATGCAACTTCCAATCCCTTTGACATTCTAAGCACCCCAGAAGAACCTCAATCTGTGCTAGAAGTGGAAGTGGCAAAACAACAGCCAAAACCAGCAGAAGAAAATAAAATACAGCAAGCAGCTACCTCATCACCAATGGGATCTCCAAGAGGATATTCCGCATCCCCGACCTATGTAGAAATGACAAAGAAGAATCCTCCTAGATCCTCTGTATATTCAGATGAAGAAACGTTCCAAATACCCTTGAAAAGAGCCAGGAGAAAGTCACACAGAGTGGAAAGAGAAGAATAAGTTGAGAAGCAAAAAATGCAAGACAACCAGTCCATGATAGAGATGTTCATAGGCAGAAGCAACCGAACCAGGCCTCATAAAGGCCACCCCTCTGCAAGTAAATAATGTGTATTATCTCTTGGAACTACAGAGGCTTGGGGAACCCCACAAAAATGGAAGCAGTGAAGAACCTCCTGATATTTGATACCCATGAGATCCTTTTGCTCCAAGAGACCAAAATTGAAGGGGTGGCCCTTTTAGAGATTACTAAAGACAAATGGACATCAAAAGCTGGGAAAGAAGTAAGTGCAAGGGGTACTTGTGGTGGGCTTGCCACTCTCTGAAAAGCTAATAAATTCCATCTAGTCAGCTCCTTTGAATCACAACATTGGATCTTCACTAAGCTCCAGCATATTATGAGTAAGACCTCCCTCGATCTCTGTAATCTTTATGTTTTGGTTCTCTACACCAAAAAAAAGACTGTTGGAAAACTCTTGTTGATTTCCTTGAAGCCTACTCTCCCAAGAATATGGTCCTCACAAGAGACCTCAATCTGGTTTTTGAACCTAAGGAGAAAAGAGGAGGCAACTCTAGCAAAGACCCCATCCTCTCTCTTATGGAAGAGTTGATCCTTGAATGGGACTTATTAGACTTTAAAAAAAAATGAGGGCTCTACACATGGTAAAACAACAGAACTGGGTGTGAGCACATCTCTGCCTGGCTTAACAAATTTCTTCTCCAGAGCTCCCTTCTCTCTGAGAACAAAATAATCTCCTCCAAAATTTTGCCTAAACTGATTTCTGATCATAAACCTATCTTACTACAACTAGAAGAAGAGGAAAACTTGGGCCCCATTCTGTTATGGTTCAACCCATTATCGATTGAAAGAGATGGGCTCCAGGAGACTATATTGAAAACATGGTCCACCCCAGTCAATGGCTCGACTAGCCATGTGTGGGAACAAAAAATCAAAGCCACTAAATTAGCGCTAAAAGAATGGCTTAAAAATCCCTCTTGCTCTCCTACCAACCTTAGAAGGCAGGCCACCGAGAGGCTACTGGATCTGAAAATGGATATGGAATAGCAGGATATCACATCCTTAGAAATTCAGCTAGAGCAAGCTGCCCAACAAATCTCTTTCCAGGCCTTCATAATTGAGGAAGAGTCCTTGAGGCTTAAATCTCGTAACCTTTGGCTCAAATATGGAGATAAAAATACTACCTTTTTTCACAAGAAAATCCACACCCGCCTCTTGAGAAATCACATTGCAGAAATCACTTCCTCGGACGTGACTGTGTATAAAGGAATAGTTGTGATTCATGAGGCTGCTACCTCTCACTTTTAGCAGCTTTATATTGAAAGCAGAGATGATAATAAGGAGGAAACTTCAGAATTCCTCTCTCATATCCCAAGTCTGATTAAGGAGAAGGACAATCTCAGTCTTCTGAGGCCCTTCACGGAAGAGGAAATCAGCAAAGTTGTTTGGGCGATGGAGCCAGATAAAGCCCCCGGTTCGGACGGATTCTCCATTCACTTTTACATAATTTGTTGGGATATTATCAAGGCTGATCTAATTAGAAGGATAAAGGAATTCCAACAGAAAGCTAAAGTGGGGGGATGCACAAACTCAACCTTCCTCGCTTTGATCCCCAAAGAAGCGAACCATGTCTCTTTTGACCGTTTTAGGCCAATTTCGCTCTGCAATGCTTCATATAAGATCATATCCAAGCTCTTGGCAAACAAGATCAAGCCTCTATTACAAAATATTATCTCTCCCAACCAAGGTGGCTTTGTCAAAGTTAGGCACATCTTGGAAAATGTGGCTTTGGTGCAGGAAACCATCCACTCCAGCATCCAGTGCCATGAAAAAGGGATGATCATCAAACTTGACATGGCGAATGTAATATTCCTAATTAGCACCGCTAATTGGAATATTTGATTTTTGTATAGTTTTGCCGACTATAGTTAATTAATAAATGCCTTGGGGGTCCACACCACACATGAGAGGAGGCTCATGTAGCCTCTAGAAGCAACTGCGCAGGCATAGGAGGAGCTTATGGAGAGAGGGGACGCAGTTAGGGTTTTGAGGGGAGCTAGCACTATAAAAGGTGGGAGTTTCACCTCATTTGGCATTATTGATATTGTTGATGATATTGAGCTAGACTTCTGTCTACTTGAGCACGCTGGCTGTCTAGTCGGTCTGCAGCACTGTTTAGTGCGACTAAGTGTCTCCGGTCGGAGATCTCACCCTTGGCCCCGGGGGACTTCGAGTGCCTGCTCGGGCAAGGTTTTTCTTCAGTCTTTAGCAGGAGATTTGCAGGTGTTTTGTTGGGAGTTTTGCTGAGGAGCTGAGCTTCATTGGGTGACTGCGCAGTCCTTGGAGGGAGGACGCGGTTTGAGTTGGAGCTGTTCAGTGGTAGAGATTTCTGCAGGAGATTCAGGTCTATTCCGGTGTGGAGGTTCAGCGTTTATTATTTGGTGAGTTTCCTGAGGAGTTGTGGCCCCATTTCAGTCTATTTCAGTTGGTGTCTGCGCTGGTCCTGGAGGGACAGCGTTTTTCTAGGAGGAGGGTTTCTGGGGGTGATTTTCGGAGGTGGTCCGTTTTGTATATGGTTTCTGGGTTTTGTCCGGGGTGGTGAGTTCAGGTGGTCTGCCGATTTTCAGCTCATTCCGGCAAGGGGATCAGCCCCTAGCTTCAGTTCATTCCCGCAGCAGCAGTTTACGGCAGTTTCTTCCAGCAGCTGGGATGCAGTTTCTTGTAGCAGCCATTTCATGTTTTTCTGAGAGGGTTATTCACTTGCCTTGAGCAAGGATAGGTGCATTTATTCTGATTATCCATTGTATCTCATTATATTCTCAGATTAATAAAATGGCTTAGCATTTCCGGCATTTTTATGTGTATTTGCTTTATGTTCTATTTTCGGCATTTCCTATATTGTCGTATGCTTGTATTGCTGTCTATTTCTCATTGGGGATATTACAGTGGTATCAAAGCATAATTCTGGCTCAGCCTGTGGTCTATGACATTGGGAAAGAGATCATACAGAGGTTTGCTGGAATTTTGGAGAGCAATAGCAGTTGCAGTATCAAAAACGAAATTGGAAAAAGGGCCAAAATATAAATGGTCAAATTTTGAAGGTTGGAATTAGAAGAAACGTTTTCTGGGTTTTTCTGGGTTTTGGGCAAGGATCACCTTCCCAAATTCCTAGAATTTTCTGAGCAGTTTCCAGTGGGTAAATCGGAGGTCGAAGTTAAGCAGTAGTATGGTTTTGGAGCAGCAGTGCCATTTCATGGGGAGCCTATAGACACATAGCAGAAAGAGCCGATGGCAGGTGATGATGATGAGAGGAGATTTAGAGAGGCGCTCCTCCAAATGCAGGATCTGTCACAGAGACTCACTGCGCTGGAGGTTAGGCAGCGGGAAACCCCAAGGGGATTTCGGATTGGTGAGGGATCAGGCACATCCCACCATTTGCCGGAGCATGATGCCACTCGGCATATGGCATCACATACACCCACACGTTCTACCATGCCCACTTTTCTGGATGAAGACACAGAGGCAGGAGCATAGCAGGAGCCAGAGCCTGGCCACATGTGTGATTATTTCGCTGAGTATCAGGCATATGGGCCGGAGCGAGCTCAGAGATCTTATCTCATTCAGAGATTTTGTTCAGCTCCAGTGGGATAGTAGACCTCACAACTTTCGCAGAGGGAACAGGCGCTCACATGATGGGGGCTTACAGCGCACAGTGGACAGATTCCATCTATCGACATTTGACGGGTCATCCAGGCGCTCAGAAAAAGCTTGGGTGGATAAGTTGGATACCTCTTTCCAGCTTGACCGAGTATCGGAGAGGGAAACCATTAAAATGGTTACCTCGCACTTGGAGGATGAGGGCACACAGGATTGCAGGGAGTCCGAAGTTACACCTAGTGTGACACAGGATTCACCCTCATTGGAGACCTCCTCGGCCGTGTCGGTTGATGTGATAGTGGAGAAGGTAGAGCCTACCCCAGTAGAGCCATCCATTGAGGTGATGACCGGAGTCGCGTCCGAGTCTTCGGGTGGTAGCAGCACACAGATGGGTACAGTGTCAGGAGATGTATCCACCTTCGATGAGGCACTAGCAGGTACAGAGGTATTGGATGATGGTCGCAGACAGCGGTATCATCGGCTTCGGACGGACCTTCGAGTTTTGAGAGAGAAGGCCATGTCAGTACGGGAGGCCATTTTGTTGCAGGACCAGGAGCTGGAGGGTATGAGAGTGACTTGTGCCAAGTCGGCGGCCAAGTTGGTCCGCATTGGGGAACGACTGGATTCCCTGATGGTACAATCGGAGGGCACGTTGGAGCGTCAGATCATTCCCCTTCCAGCATGCATGGATGGGACTAGCAGTGTTGTTGGGTCATCTCTTCCCGTTGGAGAGAGAGAGGCAGAGCCACCTAGTCAGATCTCATATGTTGACTTGGATAGCGGTATGAGACGATCAGAGTTGCACAGGGTACAACATCCACATGTTGAGGTTGGATGGAGAGAGATTTTGAGTTGGTACTCGGTGGAGCGGGCTATGGAGATAGTGATGGATCCGAGTGTAGCTCAGCGGGATTTTCTATGCATGGGGAGTACAGGAACCCCAGATTGGCATTGGGATCCAGGTGGGATCACCTACCGTTTCCCAGGCAGGTCGGCTGACTATGTCTTGGAGAGTACAGTTGGCCTAGTAGTAGAGCATGTGCAGTTTCAGTCAGCTCCAGTGGCCAACCAGTTTATGGGTAGACTCCCTAGGTTGTCTTGGCATGACACCCATACACGGGATCACGGGGTGGTCAGCACACCTTGGCAGGAGCTTGTCAGAGGAGGTGGCATTGGCAGGCCACCAGATGGCACCTTGGATGGGGCCAGGGATTCTTCACCTTTGTGTGGGGCACAGAGGACGCAGCAGAGCCGAGCAGTGGTGGTAACACTACTGACACTTAGGGAGATTCACTTCTCGGACCCCTTGAGGAGGATTTGGAGTGATGATCCTTTCGTCGGCAGGTATAGTGATACGACGGTGGAGACGATGTTACCGATTGGTGGTAGTCCGACATGTAGAGGCACAGCTCTAGGTCATCACATCCAAGGATGTGTGGGAGCCTCTAGCATTGAGCGGTGGATTGCCGGTGGACATGGAGTAGCATGGTGGTGTACCATAGTGTGTGGGACTGCATTGTGGAGTAGGAGTATCCTACATCACCTTGAGAGCATGCGGAGAGTGACCGATGCCTGGACACAGTCAAGGCACGAGATGGTACAGGGTGCTACAGCAGTAGCACATGGTATCCAGCAGTATACCGAGGTATGCCTCAGTGTGCAGTGGCATGTTGAGGAGTATATGGATGATCAGTGGTATGCGAGGGCATACGGTGCTGCACAGCAGGGTCTTAGAGCATTGCTTCCAGAGAGACTCATGGACAGGGACACTGGGCTTACCTTTGGGGGTATTTCACCCAGGATCGATGAGGAGACAGAGGAGCGATACTTGATGGTATCGGTGGAGACTCACACATCCGACACTCTTCTACATCACTCGTGGGCACAACTGATTTTGTTGTTGTCCTTTGGCACTTTGGGCATGAGCAGCAGGGTCCGTGAGGCACACCCACGACATTTGGATGGCCCTCAACACACTAGGCGAGAGACTTCTCAGCGGTGGCACTGGGTCAGTACGCTAGTTGACAGCCACAGTTTAGGGGATGAGATGATCCTCTGCAGTGGTGGCACATTAGTCATTGTTGAGCCTACGCTTGGGGAGCGGGTCATGAGGGAGACATGCATCATTCTTCCCTCAGGGCATGTTGAGATCATGCATGAGCAGAGAATACTGGGTTTAGTAGAGATAGCATTCCAGCATGCGTCTGGACTCCAGACATTGTATCGACACTTCATCGAGAGGGTGGATGGCATATTCAATGCAGATGAGGTGGCAGAGGTAGAACAGGAGGGCATTCCTTCTGTATGCCAGGGTGAAAACTCTCTTTCATATGAGTCCATAGGATCAGTTGAGGTTGCTTCTGTGGAGCAAGAGCAGTCATGCAGGTATGATGACAGTAGATTGCAGCTGTATTACAGTGTGCAGGGTGAGCAGTCAAGGGACTGTATAGGAGATACTCTGGGTGATGAGTCACTTGTGACGCTTCAGCTAGAGCAGCACATGATGGAGCCTGAGTCAGCAGAGAAGGATACTATGGACATCAGGCATGACATTTCCTTGGGTGAGGTCCAGATGGGTGCCCACATTGAGCCTATGATGGATATGTGGCTAGCATTGGGGTCATCCTTTGAGGTGGAGCAGTGAGATGCACAGACACCGAGTACCGTGACAGCAGCTACAGATCCATATCCTCTGGAGATGTTGGAGGTAGATGTGATAGTTTGGCAGTGGGAGATGATTACAGGTTGGCGGCAACCTTCCAGGCAAGTTCCACATGCGGTTGTTGTTGCTACATCAGATGCTTCCTCCAAGATGGACTGGCGGGAGATCATGAGTTGGTACCCTCTTGATGGTACGGTATTCTTCGTAGGGAGCACAGTGGAGCAGGGGCCCTTGGACATAGTAGATGTTACAGATCCCAGTCGGCAGGAGGGCACCAGTTGTCGTTACTTCGGGACTCCTTCCCAATTTCAGGAGAGCAGGATCAGCATGGGATTGAGTCATGACTTGGATTGGAGAGAGGTGATGAGTTGGTATGCAGTTGGAGGGGTAGCATATGTAGCTACAGGTACAACGCAGCAGGAGCCCAGGAGCATTGATGCTTATTGGTGGTCTTCACCTCTTAGAGCATTAGTCATAGCCAGAGGCAGTGCACAGTCCGAGCCGTGGGACTTGGGCGATTATTGGCCATGGTGGCGATGGGATCAGAGGGGATTATTGGTTGACTGGTACTGTGAGAGGTCACTTTGGGATCCTGGCATTGAGATATCCCTTCGTATCAGGGTGATGCAGAGGTCAGAGAGGTTTCAGTGGGACCCAGGCACATTTTGCAGTATCGGTAGGGAGCATCAGCTAGAGAGTAGGCTTGTTCAAGCATTGCTTGAGGACAAGCAATTTTTGCCGGATGAGGATGCCACTTGGGAGAGCGAGCAGACTTTACAGCATCCATCACTTCAGTTGCTTGAGGACAAGCAACGTTTTGCCGGGGGAGACTGTAATATTCCTAATTAGCACCGCTAATTGGAATATTTGATTTTTTTGTATAGTTTTGCCGACTATAGTTAATTAATAAATAAAAGTGAGAAAAGGGGTCTAACTCACTTAAATAAAATAAAGTGTTTCCCTAGTAGAGGCAACGTTGTAACTTAAGGGGGAGCCTTGGGGGCCCACACCACGCATGAGAGGAGGCTCACGTAGCCTCTAGAAGCAACTGCGCAGGCATAGGAGGAGCTTATGGAGAGAGAGGACGCAGTTAGGGTTTTGAGGGGAGCTAGCACCATAAAAGGTGGGAGTTTCACCTCATTTGGCATTATTGATATTGTTGATGATATTGAGCTAGACTTCTGTCTACTTGAGCACGCTGGCTGTTTAGTCGGTCTGCAGCACTGTTTAGTGCGACTGAGTGTCTCTGGTCGGAGATCTCACCCTTGGCCCCGGGGGACTTCGAGTGCCTGCTCGGGCAAGGTTTTTCTTCAGTCTTTAGCAGGAGATTTGCAGGTGTTTTGTTGGGATTTTTGCTGAGGAGCTGAGCTTCATTGGGTGACTGCGCAGTCCTTGGAGGGAGGACGCAGTTTGAGTTGGAGCTGTTCAGTGGTAGAGATTTCTGCAGGAGATTCAGGCCTATTCCGGTGTGGAGGTTCAGCGTTTATCAGTGGGAGATTTTTCTGAGGAGTTGTGGCCCCATTTCAGTCTATTTCAGTTGGTGTCTGCGGTTCTTGGAAGACTGACATTTTGACAGGAGGAGGGTTTACGGGGTGATTTGGTCGTCGCGTATGTATATGGTTTACGGGTTTTATCCAGGAGTGGTGAGTTCGGGTAGTGCGATTTTCAGCTCATTGACAAGGGGATCGCTTCTTGAGTTCATTCACGACGACGATTTATGACGGTTTCTTCAGCTGGGATGCGGTTTCTTGTAGCAGCCATTTCCTGTTTTTCTGAGAGGGTTCTTCACTTGCCTTGAGCAAGGATAGGTGCATTTATTCTGATTATCCATTGTATCTCATTATATTCTCAGATTAATAAAATGGCTTAGCCTTTCCGGCATTTTTATGTGTATTTGCTTTATGTTCTATTTTCGGCATTTCCTATATTGTCGTATGCTTGTATTGCTGTCTATTTCCCATTGGGGATATTACATGTCGTATGCTTGTATTGCTGTCTATTTCCCATTGGGGATATTACAGCGAATTCCTTTGATCGGGTAAGACATTCCTTTCTTCTTCAAGTTCTTTCTGATTTTGGGTGTATCTCTGCTTTCATTAGGCTAACCAGTGCTTGTATTGCAGAGTCGTGGATTTCCCCCCTGATAAATGGCAGGTCGACCAGTTTATTCAAGGCCTCGCGGGGTATCAGACAATGTTTCCCTTTGTTCCCCTTCCTATATATCTTGATGGTCGACTCCCTCAGTCAAAAGCTGAATGTTGAGAAGACTAAAGGCTCTCTTCCTGGAATCAAGGCTGCGAGAGAAACTGAGCCTATCAACCATGCATTGTTTGCTGATGACTCCCTTCTCCTAGGGGGTGCTTCCATTAATATTACTAGGGACTTTAAAGAGGTAATTCATAGCTTCTGCAGAGTCTCTGGAGCCCTAGTTTACAGGAGAAAAAGTGCAGTTTACAGCTGGGAGATTTACTAGCACACCATGAACTAGATTTCCCATGTTCTTGGCTATGTGGGTTTTGCAAGCTAGGATAAAATTAAATATTTGGGCATGCCTTTGACTCAGGGTTTTAACAAGGCCCTTCATTGGGCTAAGATCCTCAGCAAAATCAAGAAAAAAACGAAATTTTGGGGCGGACAATTGCTTACCACAGCTGGAAAGCTTATCCTAGTGAAATTAGTCCTATCCTCTCTCCCTTTATATCAGGCTGCTTTCCTTCTGGCCCCTAAATCAATTACTAACCAGCTCTCAAATATCCTAAGAAAAATTCTTTGGCAAGGCAGTAAGGGAAACCAGAAAAAATTCATCTGGTTAGCTGGGACATAGTGAAAAGAGCTCTTCCAGATGGGGGCTTACAAGTAAGAGATCCCAGTTTGGCCAATCTGGCTTTGGGAGGGAAGATTCTTTGGAAAATCTTCTCGAATCCCCAGCACCTAGTTAGTCAAGTCCTTATTTAAAAATGCATGCATGGTCTCTCTGTGTTACATATGGATGAAGGAATAGCTCGGAAGAGTACTACTCTCTGGAAACTCTACTGCTACAGTTGGGAGTTATTCAAAGACCTTCTCATTAGAATTTCGGGCAGTGGAGAAAACATTCGTCTTTGGGACGATAACATCATGGGCCGCCCTCCACTCAACTTAGTTCATGAATTTGCTGACCTGCGCTAGTGGCTCATCAATCGTGGGATAAACACTCTAGTTGGAATTTTGTCCTGGGATGCTGCTGGACAATGCCTTGCCTGGAACATTCTGTGCCCCCTGAATGGCTCCTCCATCAGCTTCCTATCCTCCTATCATCGCATTTTGGCCTTATCCATCGACGCTCCCGGGACAAATGGGGTTGGGGTAAAACTGGTCAGTACTCTGCTGCGCTTGGCTTTGCTGCCCTCCATCACAACATTCCCCTCCATTCCCCTTCTCTGTGGAAGAAATTTTAGGATCACGGTGGTCTCCCTAAGGTGAATTTTTTCACTTGGCTTCTCATACACAATTGTGTATTGACAAGTGAAATTTTTCTCAAGCGTGGTATCGAAGGCCCATACCGATGCCCTCTTTTCTGCGCAACATTGGAGTCTATGGAACATCTGTTCCTGGAGTGCTAATTTTCCAAAAACGTTTGGGTGAATGCGTTGTTTGGGCTAAATGTCCAGCCCCCATCAACAAGCTTGATTTCTTACCTATTCATCGCGTGGAAGGAGCATTCTCTGCATGAACTGCGCAGTAAGTCCTTGTGGACCTCTATCTAGTTCTCAATTCCCAAATTCATTTGCTAGCATATCTGGTTGTCCAGGAACGATGCCATTTTTAATAATAGATCTTGATCCTCCATGGTGGTGGCTTCCAAGGCGAAAGCCTTGCTTACTAAATCCTTATTGAAACTCCCCTACAAGAAAGACAGTAATCTCTCCTCTGACGTGACAAACTAGATCGGTGCGCCTTTTAAGTCTACTCTCATTCTTAAATCTTGCTCTCAACCCAGTAATAATCCTGAATGGAGGTTGCGAATTCCTGAGACTGAATTTAAAAATTGGTGGAAGTCCCGTGATAAAGCCACAATTTTTTTTTTACGGAGCCTCCAAGGGTAATCTGGGTATCTCTGGAGTTGGGGGGATCATCTATCCTTGGTTTGGGCAAAGCAGAATCAGTTTCAGTTGGGGTCTTGGACGTAATTCCAATAACCAAACAGAAATTTTAGCTCTGCTCAAAGCCTGCCAGATCGCGCATGAGTGTGGAGAAAAGGACATTCAAGTTTTCGAAGACTTGAAAATATTGATCAAGATCATGAACACAGGAGACCAATTCAATAACCCTGCCCTCAATAAGACTTTGTAGAGACTCAGAAAATTGTTACAAAAATACATCTCCAGCTCCTTCCATATCCTCTGAAACTTAAACAAGGAAGCTGATGCAAAAGCAAATGCAGGTTGTCATCTGGCCCAAGGAGATCTCTCCAAAAATGACGATGCTCCAATTTAGTCTCTGATACCTTAAGAATCCACAATGAAAGAGAAGAAACTGTCTCAAAGGGAATTTTGGAAAATCAGAATATGTATCATGGGTTGATTAGGCTACGACCCGAACTATTCTCATAAATAAAAATATATCCATTCTTGTTAAAAAAATAAAAATAAACCTAAGTTGTTAGATATAAACCATGCAAATTTTACCAAGCATGTAAACCAATCATAACAATTTCACCCCCATTCAAAAGGACTTCTCACCACTTTAGGCATGGGGAAAAACCAGTGAAGTAATACCACTTATAATATCCCCTCGCTCTCTAAACTTTGACCACAAAGGGGGTATCACATTTTCTCTCAGCCAGTATATCTGGAGATGTTGTAGATCAATGTAATTCACCCTGTAAGGTACCCCCTTTTATCAATTTGCATCAAATTTTCAAGAATAGTCAGGAATTTGGGTATTTTCCCAAATTTTCCCCATTTTTTTCATAGTTGGCTTTGTCTTTGGCCCATGTTGGGAACCTAACCTATAATGTTCCCCATCCAATTTCCTCAAATTTTCTTATAATTTTCCCCAATTATATTTATGGAATTCTAAAAAACACTTCACAGGTGTACACCTACCGACATTTTATCAAACACTTCGCTTGCAACTTCTATCCACCATACTTGTGCTCGACCCATACAAGACAAGTGTTGCATTTCGGGCTCTAATACCATGTGTAACATACCCTATCCCACTAATAGTGTATTCTATCCTATGTTTAAGGCTTAATTCCTTTCCATAATCCCTTGGCAACAGGTGACCTGAAAATTTTCCTTCTTTTGGAAAATTCTTGTCTGATGAAATGCAAAACTAACCACATGTTAAAATGTAATTCATGTGCATATGCAAGTTATAACATTATTATATTCTTTCAATTAACTTGTAGATACATTTTACTAACACACACACATATAAAGGCATTGTAGTAAAAATAAAGAGAAGAGATAGTACTTATCCTTTAATTATGTACAATTAGCGACAACCCTTATATATTTCACCAAGCCATAGACCATGTGGGGCTTTTACTCCATGGGAATAATCTCTCCAAAATCCCTTTATATGCTCAGTACCAACAATCATCGACCAAGTTACCAAGCCTGAAAACCTCCAACCAATAGTACTATGCCTTCTAGGAGTTCCACTGTCCTCACAGGTCTTCCAGGTACCCTTTCAAGCTCTCAATTGCACACAGACTCCATTCTTCCATTTTTGTATGCTAAAATCCTCCCTAAGAATTGTTTGTATTGATCCCCTTCAAAGTTCCAACATGCTACTTTGTATATGCATGCCTCTTTTTCACCACTCGGCATTCACCCAAGCCACCTCATGGGCCTTGGTTATATGCATCAACTCTTTTTAATGATAATTTAAATCATATGAGCCCCCTTTAACTAGTCCACAGAGTCTCAACCCCCCATTTGTGTTTCATTATTTTTTTTGCAACCATTATATTTAATTAATATGCATGTGTTATAATAATTACATTACCAGGGCTTCTAGCCTCAAAATATAAAACGTGTACATGGGAATACCAACCCAAAAACACAACACATTCAAACACAAAGTACAACGGCCCCCATAACACAAATATACATAAGCACAACGACCCTCAAAATATGTCCTCGACTAACCAACCTAGCTTTGTATATTCATGTTATTTACATTCCAAAAGTTGAAAATTGGTGTTACAATGATAATACGCCTCCTACTTAAGCTATAATATTCTCTTTTCGCACAATGTTTTTCTAGTTTTCTCATATTGGGAAGCACTTCTTATCGCCTCACTAGAAATATATTTTATTTTTCTTAAGATAAAATTAATTTAATGGTGAATTAGTAGGAGTAAAGGAATATCCAGAGGGTGTACTAAAGGTACTAAACATAAATTGGAGGGGTTTATACAATAATACAAGGGAGTGTTCATGGAGACTAAAGGGATACCACCAAAGAGGGATGTGGAATTTGAAATATAGTTATTATTAGACTCCCCATTTTTTAATATTTGGCTACATATATAGTTTGTTTTGGAAGCAAGAGAAGTAAAAAATTAGTTGCAACAACTGTTGGAGCAAGGAATGATTTGACCAAGTACCTCACCTTGTGTCTCACTTATCATCATTGTTCCCATTAAGGATGGGATGTGGAGGATGTGTATCAACTATTTGTTTTGTAAGAAAAAAAAGCATAAAAGTACATGCAACAATTGTTGGAGCAAGGAGTGATTTGACCAAGTACCTCACCTTGTGGCTCACCTATCATCACCCTTAACAAAAAGGATGGGATGTGGAGGAGGTGTATCAATTACGAGGATTTGAATAAGATTTCATTGAAGAAATTATACCCTATGCCAATAATTGATCATTTGATGAATTATTTTCATCAAGCTAAGTACTTCACCAAGTTGGACTTAAAATGAGGATACCACGAGGATCAAGTCAAAGAAGAACATATCTGGAATACTACCTTGAAGAGAAGAAAAGGATTGTTTGAATATTTTTTCACACCATTTCATTTATGTAATGCACCAAATATATTTATGAGGATGATAAATGATGTATTGTGCCCATATCTAGATTCATTTTTTATGGTACGCTTGGAAGATAAACTAGTTTTTTAATATTCCTTTTTGGGGATTCTCAAGATTCTATGTCAGAGATGGACTATAGAGGCATTTACTGGTTATGTCACCTCTGAAAAGAGGGTGAGAACCAGAGGCTACCTGGCCAACTGTAGACTCTTCCTATAGAACTTGGAATAATCCCATTCAAGAATCTCAACAAGGCCTTCAATAAAAACGATGTATAAGAAAATATGAGCAAGAATAACAGAGATCAGGGCTAGGATCCCCTCATTTATGCTATATGTGACTTACATATGCAATTTCATCAGAAAAAATAAGTTTATCACATTAAACAGATATCCTGGTAACAAGACTAGCTAGAAATCAGCGAAAGAGAGAGGTTGCTGCAAAATGAAAACCCCAGCTACTAGAATTGCGCAGATTTGACTGAAACTCAGAGGAGGACAGCCAAAGGTCTGATACTTCAGTAATATAACAGTAAATCAGATTTACATATGAGCTTATTGCCTTTTCAACTGATTACAAAAAGAACTAGAGCAAGATCCCTTCAGAAATAAGAGCTGCAACTAGAAATGAATTGCAGAAATACATAGACAGCGTTATTTTTCAGATAGTTCAGCTGCTGTACATTAAATTTCAGATCTTTGACATATGTATGGATGAAACATCAGATCTAATACAGATCTGGAAGCTATAATACTTTAAGAACAAGATCCAATTGGAATTACATCAAAATATTGCATATTAAGCTCTAGATCTAAATTACAATATACTGTGCTGCAGAAAACCCAGAAATTTCTAAAGATAACTTTTATTACTGAAATAGATCAGATCTATGGAGACATGGATCAGCAACCCAATCCACGGATCACCAAGGGAAGGCAAGCCTAACACCAAGAGATCTTCCTCCCAACTGATAGCAAACTGAAACAAGCAAGCCCTCTCACAAAATAACGCAGTATGGAGCAGAAACTGCGTAGAGGGTGAAGGAGACTGAATACATGGACTGAAATTATAGATCTGATACAAAATATAGATCAGCTAACTCCTGGGAGGCTGAAGAACGCTCTCCAATAGAGAAAACCTCTCAAAACAACTAGATCTAAGCAGATCTAGAATGCCACTTGCTACAAAAGATAGCAGCTGCAAAACCCTCAATGGGCCAGCGCTGCTCATGAAAGATAGAGCTTGGTCTCAAACTAGATAGTGGCCAACTTCAGTAAAGAACTCCTCCAATGATCCTCAAGGGAAGAGATGAAACTCATAAACAGGAATTCCAATCACAATCCTCCACTAAACAGCAGAGGATGGTATTTGTCTAAGCAGACAAATACTTCAGAAATATAATTCATCAAAAACCTCTTCAAGTGTCTTCTCCTCCTTTTTATAGCATGAGAAAGTCTTTGCAAACCCTAAACCACTTGGATGAGTTGGTCCTTTTCACACTAGAGGCTCCCCTCTAGAACTATGCAGTCCCTTTTGGAGATATAATGAACCTAGACAGCGCATTTGACTTGGTCAAGGTGGACCCAATCTTGGCTCAAAACCTCTTTCACACCTGCAAGTGATTATTTACATAGCCCTGATTTGTCCTTGTTCACATGGGCATTGATTTATTTAGACATCTTAGGAGTTTTACATGTCCTCCTTTATTCATTTATTCATAAAACATAAATTAAATCAAAATTGAATGTCTCCTCTTAGCTAAGGCTAAGTAGGAACATTACAAGTTTATAGTGCTACCTCATAGAAGAAGTTCTCACATCTTATGTAGGTGCGAGGGACTTCGAAGAAACACTAATTGTTGGCTAACCTTAGGAAATGTGAGTTTTCTCAGTGGTTTTTGGTGTATTGGAGGTACATGATCAATGGATGGGAACTAAAGATAGATGTTACAAATATGGAGGCCATCATGAAATGGAAAATTCCAATAATTTTTCTTGAAGTTAGGAGCTTTTTCGGTGTGGCGTAGTACTTTGAGAAGTTCATAGCTTCATTTTTAGTAGCATGTGTACAACTCCACATAATAAAAATGAGCGGTAATATTTTTCCGATGGGGAAATAATTATTAGAAGGATTTTCATGAGCTAAAAATAAAACTTTTTCAAGCATTAGTTCTAGTGTTATGAAACTTGTGAAATCCCTTTTAAGTGGATACATATGCAAGTGGTTATTTTATGGGAACAATATTGATGTAAGGAGGAAGGCATGTATGCTATAATTTTAAAATATTTCATGAGGAAGTTCAAAACTACCCTACCTATGATAAGGAACTCTATGTCTTAGTTTAATCTATCTAGAAGTGGAAGCATTATTTGATGGAAAAGGAAACCATTATTCATACAAATGACTAGATGCTACAATATTTAGGCCCAAATTAAGGTACAACAAACCGATCATTACAAGTGGATGGGATTTTTACCATAGTTTCATCTAGTCATCAAGTATTAGATGGGAAATACAAATAGGTTAGAAAACATTCTTTCAAGGCCACCCATAACCAAGATTACATATATTTGAACTTTTAGGAACATCAAGCCATTTTCCCATGAAAAAATACAAAGAAGCATGTACATAGAATATGATGACTTCAAGGGTTTGTTTCAACAGTTACAAGGAAATAATCATGTATAAGATGGTGAAAACAAAGCTAAATGTCATCTATGGAATGGGCTGCTCTGTAGGATGGGAGATATTTGTGTTCCTAAAGATGAGTGAACTACACGTTATTAGATAGGTTCAGACCTCCAATGTTGTAGGACATTTTTGTGTCAAGGACATAGTTTTTGACTTATAAAGGTACGTGCATTAGCCAAAAATCTAAGAATATGTCACATGATACATTATATAATGTCTACTTTTTTGTACTATAAAGCCCAATAATAGGAAGAAAATTCCTATACCATCCCTTACCTATACCCACTCATCCTTGGGAAAGCATTTTTGTGGACTTTTTCGAAGGTCTACCAATAATGAGGGAGGGACATGACTACCTGTTTGTGGTATAAGTTGACATGTTTAGTAATATGCACGCTCTCATGCCTTGTAGAAAGACCATCCATGTCAAAGAAGCAACATACTTATTATTTCAATAAGTTTGGGTGAAATTTGGGATACCAAGGTACATCATCTCATATTGGGATACCAGATTCCTCACTACATTTTGGAATATGTAATGGGAGAATATGGACACAAAGTTGATGTAGTTTATAGCATTCCATCCATAGATAGATGTGAAAATAGTATTAAATAGGACCTTTATGTACCTTTTAATAAGTTACAATTAAAAGAATTCAAATACCTGGGATGAAAATATGATCTATATATAACACTATTATAACATAATAGTCCACAATTATACTAGTAAGTCACATTTTGAAACTTTCTTTGGATATTTTCTACCTTCACTTGCATACCAAGGAGGAGTGAGGGAGAACATAACACAATATGCATTGACAGAATAAAAATATGCTGAGAAAAATAGACAAATCCATTTGATAGTCATAAGAAATGTATAAGGCTCAACAAGACTAGAATAAAACAAAGAAGTCATTCAATGTGGGAGATGGACTTTAGTTACAATTGAATAAGGAGAGACTACAGGGTATTGGTTACACTTTCAAGGATTTATAGTGTTTTTCCTTTTTAGATATTGGAAAAGGTGGGAGGTAACACCTAAAAACTTATTCCACCCCCATACATGTACATTTACTCAGTAGTGAATGTAGAGAATCTGAAACTCTATGTTCCTTCAATGTTAGATCAGAAGGAGGGGCGAGTCTTACCTTCCACAGTGTACTTAACAACAAATTCTAAGGTAGAGTTGGTATAGCACACAATTTTATACAAGATATCTAGAACCACAAGATAGGGGCAACATAAAATTTGGAATATTTGGTTGAAATAAAAAATTCCGAGCATAGCAAAATGGTACTCTAAGGAGAAGGTAGAGGAAAAAAGCCCCCCTACATGAGGATTTATGATATGGATCAAATCATTATATTATTTTCCATCTATATCAATCCTTTATCAATAGAAAAAAAAAATAGAGGAATCATCTTGCAAGGTTATTGTAATGCTAGCTCCTAGTTTTAAAAATTGGGGGTTGAAACCTTACAGAGCCATTTTGAGGCATCAAATGGCATTATTTTGGGTAAAACTAAACCTCACTTGTGACGAGACCTCTTGATACTAATATACACTTAGACCTTTCCAAAAACTCAAGAATTGTGGCAACTGGAGCTCAAATGCAAAAGTTGTGCCTCTTGCAAGTTGACCTACCATGTTGATCACCATGGTATGAGAGGATGCCACATTATCCCCTATTACTCATTCATATGAAGCTATACATGTGTGGATTTTAAAATTATTTGTATAAGTTCAAATCTATAACTCTAGTTTAAGGTTGGAGAGGTCAAAATGTTATCCCTAGATGGCTATCACATAATGTCAATTATTGAGCAACTAGGAGGAGAAGGGGTTCCATTTTGTATTATTGTATTTTTTTATAATTGAGAAGAGAATCCAAGAGTGGGAATATAGGGATAAAAATAGACGAGGATAAAATTTTATAAAATCCTTACAAGCCATAGGTTTTAGATAGGTCCATAGATGATATCTCTTTCTTTGTATTTGCATATTTCCACACTATAGAAAAGAGAGCAGGGCAACCTCACCTTCTAGCTAGGTTTTCTACCATATGGGTTTATAAGGGTAAAATATTGTGTTTATTTGTTTATAGTGTGTGTGTGTGTATGCATATTTTTTCTCTATTTTTGCATTTCATCTACTTCATAATTTAAGTAGAGAAACAATAATTAAGAATTTGAGATCTAAAGAAAATTAACCTTCATAGTAAATATTTTTGTATTTTCATCAGATTTGTTGTGATGAAATATTATGGTGGAATATCCATAAAAAAATGTGAAACATATTGGTAGAAAACAAAGTTTATTTGGGGTATTTTGTGGGAATTTGCAAGGACCTAGGAATATGTTTAAAAAGAAAGTTGCAGAACCCTAGCAATGGTCAATGAGTCTATTCAACCACAAGATCTAGTAGAAGAGATATTTTTGAGGTTGTAAGCATAATTTTATTACATTAATCACAATATGAATATAATCATGTAGGCTCTAACAAGAAACCTTAGACCATTGAAATAGGTTGGAGTTTCTAACTCAAAGATTTTACGAGAAGGGAAATCAGGAGATAATGACTGGCAAAGGAGTTGAGGAAAGAACTAGAGAAAGAGCATTCAATTTTCAATGCCATTAACCACTCATAGTCCCTATTCAAAATGGATGTGAAAGTGGAAATCAAGCCATAACAAGGTGGGATGATACATTGAAATTCAATCATTGGTTGTAGAAAATAGAAGTTTATTTTGAGATTCACTAGACAGACGAAGAACAAAATATATCATTTTCTAGATTGAAATTAGAGGGAGGTGGTTTAACATAGTGGGAATTCCATATAGAAACACTTAGGCTAGAGGATGGTCCACTAGTATATAGGTGGGATGACTTCAAAAGCCTCATTAAATTCCAATTCTACCCTATTGGTTATGTAGAGGAAAAATGGATATGATGGCACTACTTCAAGCAAAGGCAGGGGAAATGATCCAGGGTCGTCGGCTACCAGATTTACCCATGATATTTTACTTCTGTGATGTTGTTAGAATTTCATTTTAAAAGAGCATAGAAGAACACATATGCATGCTTAAGCAAGAGGAAACAAGACAAAAATAAGCAACATAAAAACATGAGACGTTGATAACGGAGTTCACCTAGTGCGGGCTACGTCTCCGAGCCCAATGTCAAAATGGGGTAGGTCGCTTCATATAGTGCTGGAAGATGTGATGTACATGGATGATGTTCATACAAGGATGTGCCCTCAACATGAGTGGTTTGTCTCTCCACAAGACGTTGAGCTATAGGAACTCTCACTCACAATGGACCTCCTATCAGCATGACATAATCTCACATGAAGCAAAAACAAGATCCCGCACATGCATCAAGAAAGGATCTAGAAATCATAATACATCTCACAGCAAAAACAGGCACATGATCAAACTGCATATACTTCAATCCTTGAAGTTGGTTGAAGAAGCAGATGCTTAGCTGCTGATCCTGGTTGTACCATCGAACTCGTGGCGTCGAGGGGCATAGAATTGACTTTCCACACATGAGAATTGGACATAGTCACTCCAATCTGGAAAATGGAAAAAATATGGGAAGCTTGTCTACTGAAACGGTCGATAGGTGTAAATCGACATAAATTTTATCGAAAATGGACCCCGACAAGTTTTGGGCCTCAAGGAATCTTGTGATGCCCTCAAGATTCCCTAAGATTTTGTTCCGTAGGGAATCTGCAACTCTGCTCCTCAAATAGCCATACCGACTTTACCATCGCGTTCCCTACGAAACTGTGGTTAAAATGACTGTAAACTTCATATCATTCTGACAAAATGAAAGATTACCTCCCATGGAATCTTTCAGGAATCAAAGAATATTCTTTGCAAAAGATTGTTTGTCTTGAAAAGAGTGCCAACATGGTTTCGCCTTGGCCTGGTTCGTGGTTCCACACCTGCAATTAAAATATCATTATTTTACTTTGCGCTCCACCATTCGATCCGTTCTTGCCTCCCCTCGGCCTCCTCTGCCCCGACGCACTGCAATTGAGGGCTTAAGTAATACATGGTGGGTGAAGTTTACCAAGCGCTCCACCTGGCGCAATGGTAACTATAGTAATTTGTTAAGGGGAGGTCAGGGGATCAAATCCTGCCTCCCCCCAAAAATCTACATATGTATGTGTTTTAAAATATGAGCGCGTTTTTTTAACATATAATCGTTGGTCGTATTTATTTTTTGGGTCGAAAGTTTAACATTTGTTACGTTTTTGGTTGATGCATTTAATTGGTTGTTGTATATGGTAGGCACATTGTATTTTGGGTTGGGCCGCCTGTGGAGCGGGCCGGCCTACGTGGTTGGGCTAGTTCGATTCCCAATGGCCCATATAATTGGAGCCCTATATGTATATGTGGTGGGCGGGGTCCACTACACACGGCCCCAACCCGACCCACACCATACCATATATATGATGCCGCCATTATTTGGTGTGGGGGTTCGACGAGGGTGGTGACCCGCCGACCCAACATAGTTATTTGTTAACCGGTCCGACGGGGGTGGCAGGGGTCATGACCCGCTACCCTATTTTTTTATATTTTCTTGTTTATTAAAACATAATCTTCTTTTTCAAATTTAACGAAAATCAGGGTCGTTGGGAAAGTTAAGGAGGCCACAATTTCACCCATTTTCGGGTGGTGGGTTCCCTGCTGATTGACGGTGAATTTGTGGGACACTTAAACTTGGCTCAGTGCCCAACTTTGACTTGCTCTAACTTATCCATATGGGCTCGGATTGGAGATCCATTTGCACCGTTGGAATCAAGGCGACAAGTACTTCAACATGAGCTTGGTTTGAGAGCAATCTGACCACTTTGAATTTTGGCTATTTATGAACCCTCTTGGTCTCCTGAGGGTGTCTCGAACCACCTAGATCAATCCTCCCCACTGAGGAGATTTTGGTCCACCAAAATCATGAACATAATTTGCAGCTGCTTTGTACCTTGTATACACCACACATGTCCTAAAAGGTCACCCTTCATTCTCCTTCACCTTTGTCCTTCGAAGCCATAAGCGATGAGTCGACACCTCCATCTTCTGCAAACTTGTATTACATCTTCTGCAAATTACATGCTCAATTACATGACCAACTATGACCCAAAAATCCCATACTTGTTATGATTTTATAATACATACTCGGTCTTGAAGCTTACATTAAAATGGAATCAATACCCCAACTATCAATACAAGGCCAAAATATCATTGTCGTTGAAAAAGTGATGGAAAATACAACATCACTTTTACATTTTAACATGCAACACATGATTTACAAAATAAGGCCAAACACACAACCAAACCTAGAAAAACCATCTCTCACTTATCAATGTGAATGGGTCATCCATCTGTGGTGCATTTGCTTGTCTAACAACTGTTTCAACGGGTTCATGTACTGATGCTTTGTCCTTAAGGCACTGCTCTGGATGGAGCCTCCAACACGTGGCTCTTTGATGACCACTTCTGTCGCAATGACTGCAATGATCATTCTTCCTCCAAACCTGCTTTACCTTCTTCTTTTCCTGCGGTGGAGAAGGCCTTTCACGCCTCAATCCTCTTTTGTACTGTCATTCTTTTCCAACACTTAGAAAAGACATGATTATGTAATCCACAAAAACTACATGTTTTTTGACGCCATGATCTATGTTCATTGTTAGCGATATGCTTGTAATAAAAATGAACATTAGAATACCGAGACTTGTTATACCTTTCTTGTTGGTCTCTGGTGCAATCATGGTGACAAGAGCTTGCCTCAACTCTTTCTCTGCAATGTGCGATGTCATAGGATGATGGTGAAGTGTTCCCATCATTCTCTTTCTCCAATGGTTTCAACCATGCATTGGAAGTTTCTAACACCTTCGAGCATTGTCCTTCAATCTATCCCAAACCTGCTAATCGAGGTCTCTGCACGACCTCAAAAGGTTGAATCATGCCTTGGCCATTAACACCAAGTCATCCTCCTTTGTATCCCATCTTGGTGGGGAGTCTCATGCCAGTTCCTGTAATGGGTATCTCCACATTCCCCACAAAAATGATATCATGTGAAGATGAAACTGAAGAAACATCAACATTATTTACCTCATATGTCGATTAAGAAACAGGTGATGATGGATTCTTCAAGCCTTTGTTGCGCTTCAACTCCTCCAAGGCCTCTTCTGCGGCTCATAGCTGAAGCTGCAGTATTTTCTTATCCTCTTTCTCTTCTTGTAGAAGCCTCCTTAATTCAACATCCTTTTCTTGAAGGATATGGTCGTTGTGCTTCAGTTCTTCCAAGCCTACCTCTGCGGCTTGCAATTGAAGCTGCACTCTCTTCTTATATTCTTTCTCCTCTCGTAGAAGCACTTTCAATTCAATGTTATCTGCTTGAATTTTATGGTTTATCTCCTCATTCGAATGATGAGAATACAGTGAAGGTGATGAATATTCACTGGAATATGTGGATAAAGCATCGCTTTCTACTTCTCCTTTTTTCTGTCTTTCATAAGCTTCATACATCATGTCCACCATTTTAGACATCCTAAGCATGGCCTCGTACATGTATTTTCCATCCTCCATTGCTGCATGTTCAATCGTTGTTCACGCTCACAATTTGCATCAGTAAGAAGACCACTCTGATACCACTTGATCTGGGTTCGTCAGCTACCGGATTTACCCATGATCTTTTACTTTTGTGATGTTGTTAGAATTTCATACTAAAAGAGCATAGAAAAACACATATGCATGCTTAAGCAAGAGGAAACAAGACAACCATCAGCAACATAAAAACACGAGACGTTGATAATGGAGTCACCCAGTGTGGGCTACGTCTCCAAGCCCAATGTCAAAATGAGGTACGTCGCTTCATATAGTGTTGGAAGATGTGATGTACATGGATGATGTTCATACAAGGATGTGCCCTCAACATGAGTGGCTTGTCTCTCCACGAGACGTTCTGCTACAGGAACTCTCACTCACAATGGACCTCCTATTAGCATGACATAATATCACATGAAGCAAAAACAAGATCCTGCACATGCATCAAGCAAGGATCTAGAAATCATAATACATCTCACAGAAAAAATAGGCACGTGATCAAACTCCATATACCTCAACCCCTGAAGCTGGCTGAAGAAGCGGATGCTCAACTGCTGATCCTGGCTGTATCATCGAACTCGTGGCATTGAGGGGCATAGAATCGAATTTCCACACATTAGAATCAGACACCGTCACTCCAATTTGGAAATGACTGAAAGATGGGAAGCTCTGCTGCTGAAACATACATTTCCATCAGATTCCTATCGCCGAGAGGTGTAAAATTGACATAAATTTTGTTGAAAATGGACTCCGACAAGTTTTGGGCCTGAAGGAATATTTTGATGCCCTCAAGATTCCCTAAGATTATGTTCTGTAGGGAATCTATAAATCTTCTACTCAAATGGCCATTCTGACTTTACCATCACGTTCCTTGCGAATTTCTGGTTAAAATGATTATAAAATTCATATCATTCTGACAAAATGAAAGATTACCTCCCCATGGAATCTTTCAGGAATCAAAGAATATTATCTGCAAAATATTCTTTGTCTTGAAAAGCGTGCCAGCATGGTTCCGCCTTGGCCTGGTTCACGGTTCCACACTTGTAATTAAAATATAATTATTTTCCTCTGTGCTCCACCATTCGGTCTATTCTTGCCTCCCCTCAGCCTCCTCTTCCCCGATGCACTGTAACTAAGGGCTTAAGTAATACATGGTGGGTGGAGTTTACCAAGTGCTCCACTTGGCACAATGGTAACTATAGTAATTCGTTAAGGGGAGGTCGAGGGATCAAATCCTGCCTCCCCCCGAAAATCTGCATATGTATGCGTTTAAAATATGAGCGCATTTTTTTAACATATAACCGTTGGTCGTATTTATTTTTGGGGTCGACGGTTTGACATTTGTTACATGTTTGGTTGATGCATTTAATTGGTTTTTGTATATGGTAGGCACGTTGTATTTTGGGTTGGGCCACCCATGGAGCGAGCCGACTTATGTGGCCGGGCAGGTTCGATTCCCGTCAGCCCATATAATTGGTGCCATATACGTATACATGGTGGGCGGAGTCCACTCCATGCGGGCCCGACCCAACCCACACCATACCATATATATGATGCCACCATGGCATGTTATGGTGTCGTGGGCAGGGGGTGAGACAGGGGTCATGGCCCGTTGTTCCATAATTATAACATGTTTATGATGTGATCATTGGGGGGTTGTGGGGTTCAACAGGGGTGGTGACCCACCCACCCAACATAGTTCTTTGTTAACCGGTCTAACGGGGGTGGCGGGGGTCATGGTCCGCCGCCCTATTTTTTTAATATTTTCTTGTTTATTAAAACATAATGGTCATTTTCGATTTTAACGAAAATAAGGGTCATTGGAAAAATTAAAGAGGCCACAATTTCACCCATTTTCAGGTGTTGGGTTCCCTAGCGGTTGACGGTGAATTTGTGGGACACTTAAACCTGGCCCAGTGCCCAACTTTGACCAAAACTTTGAATTTCTCTAACTTCTCCATACAGGATCGGATTGGAGATCTGTTCACACCATTGGAATCAGGGTGACAATTAATTCAACCTGAACCTGGTTTGAGCGCAATCCGACCACTTTAAATTTTGACCATTTATGAACCCTCTTGATCTCCTGAGGGTGTCTAGAACCACCTGGATCAGGAAAAGTGTACTTGATTACATGATCAAATTTATAGATATGGCCATCATGATGGGTTCTTATCTCAAGAACCTAGATATACTCCTCAAGTTACTAAGAGGTCTACATAACCATATTCAAAAGAAAGTGATTCTTTTCAAGCCAAGGATAGTGGATGAGGCATCTATACATTCACAATATCTAGACAACATAGTCCACAAGAAAGGGAAACTAAGTGGATAAAAGGATAAACAACACAAAGAAGCGTCCAGGAAGGGAAGAAGAAGTAAAAAGTGGGGAAGGATAAGAATATGAAAAAAACTAAACATCGATGCAAGGATCCTTGTAACCATTGTGATATCGATGATCACATCAAGGAAAAGTGTCAAAACTATATCAATATATGAACTTGGAGAACCGCAGGAAGGATGAAAATAAAGATAATCTTCTAACTATACATATAGGCACTTTGGTTGAAATTAGATTTGATGTGGATATAACAAAAAGTTATGCACATTAATGATGTACTAAAGAGCAAAAACAAAAATTAGAGGAGTTTCTATAGACATATATAGGAGTATTCTAGGATCCTAAAGGGATACCACCCAAGAAGGAAGTGGTTCATGAAATACGATTATTACAGAACTCTTCATTACCAAATATTGGGGTATATGAACAATCCATTCTAGAAGTAAAAGAAGTGAAGAAGTACAATTGAAACAAATACTAGAGTGGGAAGTGATTGGTCCAAATACCTCACTTTATGGGTCACATATCATCATGACGACTAAGAAGGATGGGACTTGGAAAATGTGTATCAAATATAGTGATATGGATAAGATTACATTGAAGCATCGATATCATCTACCCAAGATAGATGATTTGTTGGTTAATTTCAACATAAATGAACTTCACCAAGTTGTACTTGGAATTAGGAAACCGCCAAGTTCGATTTAAAGAATAAGACACTTGGAAGACCACCTTCAATGCAAGGAAATTTTTGTATGAATGGTTGGTCATGCCATTTTGTTTATGGAATGCACTGGCTATGTTTATAAGACTTATGGATGATTTATTATGCCCATATCTAGATTCATTTGTTACGATCTATTTGGATGATATGTTGGTTTATATTGCTACTTTGTAGAAGCATCTCTCACATCTTGTGCATATGTTAGACTTCAAATAAACATTAACTATTAGATAACATCAAGAAATGTGGCTGTGCTAAATATTTATTATTATATTTGGGGTATGTGATCAATGGATGGGAACTCAATATAGATCTTACAAATATGGAGGTCATCATGAAATGGCTAGTTCCCATAAATATCATTGAAGTTAGAAACTTTGTTGGGGTATGACAATACTTATGGAAGTTCATAGCTTCATTTTCAATTGTAGTTGTATCGCTCCATGCAATAACAATGAATAGTAAGAATTTCCTGTGGGGAAAGAATTAGTAGAAGGCTTCCAATGAGCTGAAAATAAAAATTATTCAAGAAATAGTTCTCACATTACCAAACTTGTAGTATCCCTTCAAAGTGGAGACGTATGCAACTAATTATTCCATGGGTGTACCCCTGATTCATGGAGGAAGTTGTGTATTTTATCATTTTGAAATGTTTCATGGGCCAGTTCTCAACTAACCTACCCATGTCAAGGAGTTTATGCTTTGGTTCAAGCTATCAAGAAGTGGAAGCACTATTTGATGGGAAAGTATACCACCATCAACACAATTTTCTAGCCAATATAGACTTTTTAGGCCAAAAGTAAGCTACAACAAGCTAAAAATTACAAGTGGATGATTTTATAATAGTTTCATCTAGTCATCAAGTATAAGAAGGGAGACATAGACAAGTCGGAAGACATGCTTTCAAGGCCACCCACAACTAATATTATGGCTTTGGTAACTCCTATGCACTTGGATCTATTTACAAATGAAGTATACAAAGAGGCATGCATAGAAGATGAAGTGTTCAAAGGGGAATTTTAGTAAAACCAAGGAAAAATTCATGTAGAAGATGGTGACAACAAAGTTGACTATCATCTCTAGAATGGGTTACTCTATATGATAGACAAACTTTGTGTTCCTAAAGGTGAACAATTGCAACTTATCAAAGAGGTTGACAACTCCAAGGTTACCGCAAGACATTTTGCTGTTGGGATGATAGTTGTCAACTTACATAGGTATGTGTACTAGCCCAAATTAAGAAGATGTAGGTTGATATGTTATAGGATGTATATTCTAATGTACTAACAAGATTGGTAATAGGAAACAAGATCTATACTATACTTTACATGCACCTACTCATTTTTAAGAAAGCACTTCCATTCATTTTGTGGGAGGCTTCTAAAAACTAAGAAGGGACATGTTTACTTGTTTGTGGTAGTTGACAGGTTCAACAATATGTGTATTCTCATGCCTCGTAAAATGACGATGAAAGGACAAGAAGTAGCAAACTCATTCTTTGAATAGTTCTAGATGCACTTTGCAATACCAAAGAGCATCATCTCAAATGGCATAGTGACTAGATTCCTTAGTATATTTTAGACTATGTTGTGGGAGAAGATGAGCACAAAGTTGAAGATGTCTACAACATTCCATTTGCATACAGTAGAAAGAAGTACTTGTATTATTTTTTTATCTATCATTTGAGGATTTATAATTAGAAGCATCAAGATACTTACGATGAAAATCTAATCCACATACAACGTTCCTACAATAGAATTGGTATTTTTTTTTTTTGTGAATTTCGTAGGACCTCTCTATTTTCTATTATATAAGGAGCAAGTTGCTATACAAAAATAAACAGTTTTGGTAGCCTCAACCTGCCCGAAGGAAACCAGGTCTGTTGGCCACCTCAAAAAATTATAAGCCGACCAATAGCAGTATTGTTTTTTCCTCCGATTAACAGCTAATACACCATGACTATGTCCATAGAAACTACAGATAAAACATATACTTGATTTAATATCGACAAAAACCATGCAAAAGAAACTTTTAAAGAAATTAACCATCCGAAGACTCAACAGGTGCAGGGTCTTTAGCAGTAGACCCTGGCAGCTCAACTTGCTGTAAAGTAAGTAATTGCTGCTCCATCCGTGCCATTCACGCATTAGCTTGAACTTGTATCTTAGCCATTTCCCGCATTTCTTGTTTAATTTGATGAAGCTCAAACAATATGGAAGAGTTGATTTGGGTTTCCTATTTACTGAGCATTACTTTTGCCAAAACACACTTAATTTTCCAATATGTTTTGACAGATTGTTGGAATAACGAAACTCTGCCCCTAGTGTTACCTGGGTCCAACAGGAAATCCAGTTCTTCTTGCTGGCTCTGCATGTCATCCTCTTCATCAGTACTGTCCCTTTCCCATCCCTGAATAACCTTCTGAATCTCCTGTGGAGTACCAGTCTCATAGCTTTTTGCTAAACTTTCAAGCGTCTGTTGATGAGTCTTCCGCCCTCTTTTACTTGTTTCAGCAACCGGAGTGGAAGGAATTTTCCTGCCCTTTCCCTTAGTCATTGTTAGCTGAAGACACCTGTTAGTTTCTTTGACTGATAAATACCCTGTGTAGCAGACAGTAACGAAGAGGGAAATCTCAGAACAAAGATTAAAACCCAGATGGCTAACCAAAAACTGTGGAGCTCCCAGCCTGCTGACGCAGAACCAAACCAGCGCAAGACCATAGAAACGCTGTTGAAATTGAGCTATCGAAATAACAGAGGGAGTGGACCAGTTGCAAAAGGGAGCCAGGACAGGATAATCGAAACCGTAAAAGTGATGAATGGATAATAAAGACCTGAGCATGTTGAAATCTAGCGAATAGCTGTATCCACAAGGAAACCCAACCAACCTCACAAAGAGCATAATGTCCACCCTGGTTAGGACTTGGTTTACAAAGAGACTGATAGAAAACCTGTATGGCGGAAAATACAAAAACAGAGCAGCAATACAAGGCAAAAAATGAAATTCAGTGTTAGTACTGAACCTTCGAATAACCCCATGAGGAACAAGCCCGATATTATCCATGCAGAGATACTGATTGTCATCACGAAAAGGCAACAGAGGACAGTCGAACAATTCAGACCCAAACGGAAAGGAACAACGGCAAATAATGGAGGAAATACAACTATTAAAACCCGTGAAAACAAAGGAAAACTCAGGACTACGAAAACAGGGTTGAATGTGAAAATGGATCCCTTCAATCATGACATGCAGAGAAGATAAACCCAGAAAGAGAGCTTGAATCGGTGACAATTCTGCATAGCAACTGAGAACCTCTGAAGACATTGGTGAAAGACACAGAGAACTAAGTAAAGAAACCATAATGAGAGGAGCCATAACATACCCAATCGCCCAGTGCTGTTTGTCCCGCTCTTGCCGCTTCCTCGACACCGCTCAAAGCTGTTCGTTGGCTTGCAGAGGAATAAAATCTCGATGCAGGCAAAAACAACTAATACCCTCCCGATCCTGCTGCCGTGATACGGGTTGTCCTACCCACCACTTAATGCAATACAATGCAACCATAATTGTTAAGCATGCGAGGCGACCCATAAATCTTACCATAAATGAAACATGATAGGCGGCTAACACGGCACCCCTATGGTGGCCTATGGTGTCACGCTGTCGTGATCCCACCCCGATCGGGGAACAATAAAATTAATATTATAACAAAGACTATTTATAAATTAAAAATCTCTATAATAAAATGAAAATAAATATCTTGTTCCATATTTTTTATATACAACTATAATTTTTATATTAATTTTTTTTATTATAAATAATAATAAAACAAATATAATTTAATTAGTTTTTCTATTTTTATTTTAGCAATGTCTTATGAATAAATATTTTGGTGATTTTTGTAAATAAATCCCATCATTGATTTTAATTTATTACACTAGTTATATAACTTTTAAAATACTTACATTATTTTTTGATGAGATGGAATTGTTGATCCCATAGCATTTGCTCAAACAAGATATATATATATATATATATATATATATATATATATATATTTTACTTTAATGTATATAAAAAAATTACTTCACATGTGGAATGCAATATATTTGCGAAGCAATATATATGACGTCGCAAATAGTATCCTCTTTTTACAACGGCTTACTCATTAGTTTGGCAGTTACAAAATAAACCAATAGCGAGCGATTTAAACCTTTTATATTGACACGCGCCGAACAAAATACAAAAAGCTAATTATTTTTACATAAATCACAATCAGAATTTGAACGGAAACCAATTTCAAGAAACTGGCTTAACCTCGAGAACAATTTATAGCTTCCTGCGAATAAAATTCTTTCATCTGGTAATTAACTCTGCGGCGATCAGAAACTTAATTCTAACTTTTTCCAAGGTATCATCTGGTTTTATTTGTAATGCCCAACAAAATATTCGGCAGTTTACAAGCCTTTTGTTTCCACAGTTTTTTGTGCTCTCTCTCTCTCGGGATGGTATTTCACTTTAACAAATGGCGCGGTTGCTTTCGTTTTTAAACGGAGGAATTTTTGAAAATTAAGGGCTAAGGACTTCAGTTGTGTTATGAGGCAGGGAAGGAGGGAAGGAAAATGGAAGAAGAGCGGGTATCAGTACCAGCAACACTTTTGCGCAAGAAGAAGGAAAATGAAAACCTGCGGGGTGTTATAACCATGGTATTTTATATTTTCTATTGCCCCCTCAATCTGCGATCCTTCTGCCAAAAGTGTATGATGTATGCAACTAATAAATATCTAGGAATAGGTGTATTCCATGTGTTCTGCGTTATTTTATTTATTACTGTGTGCAGGTTTTCGTGTTGCATAGGATTTTGTTAGTTAACGCAATTGTTTATATATCAAGGGAGTGGAATCGAGGTTATGCTTTTTCTCCTGGATATCATAACTCCATACAGGCAGCATGTGAAAATGCAACTCAGTTTTTCGTTTGTATATCGACGGCTTGAATGATTTGAAACCTTATAAACACAAACCTTAATCCCTTTAAAAGCAAACACTTTTAAACCCTCAATTGCTAACCAAGAAAACAACTTTTTAATTGCATTTTTCTTTTTTTCTTCACTATTTTATATGGGGAATATACATGTACTATGAATATTTTCAACATCCATCATGTTACTTGTGGGAATTGAATGTGAATGGGGAGGATTCCATTCCTCCAGGGTAACCCCAATTGAGTCCTTAATTGCATCTTAGTTGATGCTTTTAAAAGTACATTAACCTCCGGCACCCCTTTCCCCAAAAAAAAAGACCTATGTACCTTGTGTTTTTTGCATTTCGGGGACTAAGTGACCCATAGGGAAACATCCCAAACAATTAAGGACTTTATCGGGGACTTGGGGACTTGCTTTCCATCCCTAGATGTTTCAGACATATTTCATTCCAGATTTCATTCCCCACTGCAAACGCCCCCAACAAAAAAAAGGAAAAGGAAAAACTTGTGTACCACATGTTTTCACATTTTGGAGATTTAGGGACCCTTAGGAACTGTTGGCGACATCCTCTTGTTGTCTCCAATGATTTCAATGGATCAAAGCATGAATTTTTGGTATATTTATTTGGAGTTGTTAGAACTGCTTTATGAACTTTTCTCCCACCATATTTTTGGTAAACCCACATAATATTTGTTGAAATTATTTTTTTAGCTAGTGATGTTTTTCAGAGTTGTTGACCATGTATTATATATATATATATATATATATATATATCATTGACTTCATGTAGCTATCATAACTTCATTTTGCAGTCACATATTTAACTTTTGACAAACATGTGAAGTGCAATGCATTTGGAAGATATGAATGATATAATGATATGGTTGATATCCTTCTCAAACAAATGAATGAAGTGCAATATATATGGAAGATATGAATGATATAATGATATGGTTGATATCCTTCTCAAAAAAATTAAGATTAAGGTGTTAAAAGTGACATAAATGATTAAGATTAAAGTATATTTCTTTGCTAGAGGAAAGGAACCAAATGAAGTTATTAGTAATTGCAAAATAGTAGAAATAAATTGGAAAAAGTAGATTGTAGTCTTTTATTTAATAAACAATGCAAAAAAATATCATATTCTACTGAAGAGGATACATATATTTCTTATTTTCAAGTCTTCTCATCTTTCCTCCAATCTCTTACAACTGTCTTTTTATTTGTCTCTAGACACCAAGGAAATTCATGTTTACTCCAAATGATTCAAGGTTTCTCTCTGCACATAAGATTGATGTGGAAATGGGAAACATAACAGGTATTTTAGTTCTCTTTCTACTTTATTTAGTTCATGAATACATGAAACACTTGAAGTATTTAATGTTAATAAGAATCCATTTTGCATTATGGTTTTGTTACCATTCAGACCCTTACTTTTTATGATAAAAGTCCTGAAGCTTAAGTAAGACCCTAGGGGCACTGTCATCATGGTGGCTCCTTTCCATGCTTTGGTTGGATTTTCTCTGACAAAAGGGGGTGTTACCCCTCTTTCAGGGAGACTCCAATTTTTTTTGGCCATGCCATATAAGCCCAAAGGATGTGCCCTATAGCGCTATAAAGCCATGTGAGTTTGCTTATTTTGTGAAAGTGACTCTTAGATCCCCGTTGGTGTGGATGACCATGGCTACACCTAATCTTTTTTTATTTTTCTTATTCGATGGTATGCCTGCTTTTGTGGCATTGCTGACTTCCTCTGGTGGGTAGTAGCTCCCTGCCTTGATGGGTATTCTTATACCTTGGGATGATGTGTAGGTATCATGGATTGGGCATTACTAGGACTCATGGTTTAAGGGAGCACTTGCATCTTGTAAGGGTGATCACCGTATGTACTTTTCCTTGATATTATCCCGTCTGATCTCGGTGCACCTCCCTACCTCACATGTGCCATGTGTCTTATGTATTTTGCAGTCTCCTTTGGCCTTGGTTATGTTTCTTGATAGCATGGGGGCTTCAGTAGATAGACAATATATTAACACGTCCATTCATATAGGGGGTTAAAAAAGAGAAAAAGTGAAAAACAATACGTTGCATAGTATTTAGAGGTAGAAAAGTGTTTTTTATTATAAATAGAAATATATGTATTTGGAGGGGGGGGACATTTTTTGGTATCCGAGGGTTCACTGGTCTTCCAACTACAATTCCACGCCCTCGCAATCCTCATGGTGTTCCATAGCATACATATTAGTGCAGGATTTGAATTGTTGTATTAATTGGTGGAGATATTTAAAAAAGAACAATAAATTCTTGTCAGTTGCTACCAAATTAGCTAGTTCCATCCATAAGTAATTAGCTAGTTGATATCTTGTTTCATGGATGCCAATTTTACTTCTAGAGATTAATTAGTCATTATATTACTAAATAGATTATGTATATAAACATATTGGAGGGTTTGTTAAAGAGAATCCTTGATTCCCAGTTTCTTGTTAAATTTTATTGTTAAATTTTATGGTCATCGACAATCAAACAATAATGGAGCTAGATGTGAGAGTTATAAATGTGCAATAGCTTTGATCTGATGGTGTAGAGTCCCTTGATATGATGATTTTCATAGGTTTCGCTTAGTTAACTTGCACACAATTTAATAAAAACTTCACGTGAAAAAAGGTGATACCACTATTCATGTGCACATGCCAATCAGAGTGATTTCACACCATTTGAAGGGAGTTCAAACTTGCTTTAAGCGTGGGGTGAAACCATCGAAATTTATCATTTTTTTTCCATAAATTACTCTACATGTGGATAAAAATGAGGGTATATAATTAATCATCATAGTTATGACATTGAACAAAGGAATATATAAAATATTTTGCATTAAAATAATATCCTTACCACAACTTTAACTCCTCACTGTGATCTATGGCTATAAGCTTTTTCGACATTGTAACTTGCTCGAGTTTTAACACAATGAATGGGTTGGAAAGGTAAAACCATATCTTATGTGCATGGGCCAATCAAATTCATTTTTACCCCTTTGGAAGGGATGTCAAATCACTTCAAGTGTGGGGCAAAACCACCCTAGTTTTGCCCATGGTTTTGTACTTATTGTTTTAGGGTACACCGCGCACTATCTTGAATTATTAATTAATAGTGTGTTAATTTGTTTAGTCATTTTAACTTGTTTAAGATTATAAACCATGTGTAATATATTTTTAATCAAGTTTGAAATAATTGATTTGTTAAAAGAGGTATGAAATAAAAGATCATTGTTTAGACCTTGTAATTAAATATTTGTTTAATTATTGTTTACAGTGTAATTATAAGTCTAGTTGTGAGTTTATAGATTTCTATTATTTTACAGACTACCTTATGTTTATAATCAAACATCGCATAGCCTCTTTCTATTGAATCTTGATTTTGTTTTTTATTTTTTAATATCATTAATATATAAGTCTTTCAAAATATAAGCACATGATTAATGATATTACTTATAACCAATTCTAATTTAATAAAATATATTTGTGTTTGGTTTATATTATAAGTTAAGGTGGGTATCACATTTTAGAATAATATTAAAGATATATTAGTAATGTATGCGATGTTGTTGCACAAACTAGCAGGCCTTGTAAAGAGGCTAAAGCTAGAGGGCACAACAACACTTGGGACAAGGGCTCACTATCACCATATGAAGATATATTAGTAATGTATGCCATGTTGCTGCACAAACTAGCAGGCCTTGTAAAGAGGCTAAAGCTAGAGGGCACAACAACACTTGGGACAAGGGCTCACTATCACCATAGCCTAAGTCCCCTACTCCTCGTATTTTCACTGATGGGAGGATTCCTAGTATTACTCACTTGTGATAAATGTCTATATGAAAGGCTTGAAGTGAGGCAAGGTAGCTCATTCAATGGAAAAGTTCAACAAAGTGCAAGCTTTGGGACAATCTATTAAGACTTTCCATGAGAAACCCCTTGGAAAAGAAACTACACGAGACCTAGAGTTGAAGGTTGACATGATGTATATGTGCATCCAAGGTTAATGTAGTTGAGTGAAAAGGCAATGAATGCTTTACTTCACCAGGTACTAAAGAGATTGCCTTCAAAGAATCCCCAAGTTGAAGGATTAGCTTCAAGGGTTCCCTCTTGATGTGACAACTAGGGCATCAAATTTATGGAGAATCCACCGTGGGAATTTCACCAAAACTTGAGCACCTTTAGAGGAGACACAAAGGAATATTTCTATCTAAGCCAATCTCAAAAATTCCTCCTCTATTGTAATTCGTGCCAAGCCCTAGATGAGCCTCCTTATCCTTAAAGGGACAAAGCGAAGAAAGGAAATTTATGGATAAAATTTAAGGGTGAACACCAAGGGACAAGATTAGTTTTTAAAATTGGACAACTAGGTCCAAACTCCATGTTGTGATGCTCAGATGAAGATACCAATATTTTTATTGGGTTCCTCTTTCGAAGAGGTGTAAGATCGTAAGATCGATCTAAAATTGATCTTAATCTGATGAGCAAAACATTTATTTTGAATTTATTTTTAATAATTTCAAATATGTGCAGGTCGGCCTTAAGGTTTTACACCCCCAACAGATGTGTCACACACCTCAGTGATTGGTATAAATAGAGTCAACGTTGGAGGACTTTCTCACTCATTTCATCCTCACACATCTCCTCTTCTAATTTAGTACGAGCTCCTTGGAGGCAATTTCGGTTCACACGTGGGAAGAAGGATGAATTTGCTGCAGCTAGGGTTTGGACGAAATTCACTGCAGCTAGGGTTTCCATGCAAGTTTGACCAGCGTTGACTTTGGTCAACGCATGGTCCAAAGAGGCTGAATTTTGGTGGAGACTTCGATCTTGGAAGGCCATACACATTGGCACAAAAATCGAGGTCAAAAGGTTGACCGAAGACTGAGCTACGTTGACTTTCTTGCTGCTGTCATGCGTTGACTTTTCTGGACAACGTTGACTTTTTCTAGGTTGACTTTGAGTTGATCGTGTGGCTTTTTTGAGGGCTGTTGTGACACATGCTGGGTTGGCTGACCAAGGAGTCTTTGCTGGTTGAAGCATCCTGTTGATCACCGTAATGCTCCATCACTTTTATCTGTTTCTGACTTGTCTTCTATAGATCCTCTGGTATGTTCTATCAGCATTTTACTTGATTGTTTATGTGATTGCTGTAGTGAAAAGTAAAGTTGCATCAAGCATAGAACATCTACATAAATTTACATGGGATCAGAGCTGAGGTGAAGACAAGCCCTATTTGTTGCAATCACCAAAGAGGAAAATGGGTTCCACAAACTATGGCTTCAAGGAGGATGACAAATTGACTGGGAAGGATGACTTCCATGCTTGGAAGATGATATTGGATTTCAAATTGGAGGACCAAGATGTCATGGACTATGTGCAGGGTAAAATCCAAAAACCTCCATCCACTGCTACTGCTGCTGCCAAAACAAAGTACAAGAAGGGGGAGATCAAAGCAAAGCTAATGATCAGGGAATCCATTCATAAAAGTATGGTGGCCTACATCTCTGAGTTGGGCACATCCAAAGAGATGTATGATAAATTGATCCTCATGTTCAAGGCCAACAATGCGAATCAAGTACTATTCTTCAAGAATCAATTGAAGAATCTAAAGAAAGGCAGGGATGAGTCTGTTCAATCATACTTTCTGAAGCTGATTGAAATCAAGAACAATCTGCTGGCTATTGGGGAGACAATAGTTGATCAAGAGATAGTGCTCACCGCACTTGGAGGGCTCTCATCTGAATGGCATGTGTTCAACACTACCATTCTAAATAATAATGTTATACCTGAGTTTGACGAAGTACTGTCAAGATGCGTTCAAGAATAATCAAGAATGAAGGATTATGGAAATGGAGGAAGTGTTGCATATGCTGCTCATTCTAGAAAGAAGAACTCTGGTGGTCCAAAGAACAAGGGAAAAGTAGGGGCCCAAGAAAAGAAGGGCAAGTGCTTCACTTGTCATAGGCCTTGTCACTACGCTAGAGAATGTCCTTTCAAGAAGGATTCTCTCGATGGTGATGATAACAACAACAACCAGAGGAATGAAATGATCAACCTTTCAAAAGGTCAAGAAACTCCAGGTATGAGGAATCACATGTTGTCGATAAAAGAAATGAATATATTCCGGTATCTGCCCTCTCTGTTGCATCTCCACCCGACACTATGGATATCTGGTTGATAGATAGTGGTGCCTCAAGGCACATCACTGGGTTCAAAGAAGCACTCTCTTATATGGTTGAGAAGGATACTAATCTGGAAATTATCCTTGGATATAATGCCACATATCTCGTGAAAGGGACAGGAACTGTGACCCTCCACTTGTCTCAAGGTCAAGTCCTCCACTTGCAGGATGTACTCTATGTACCAAATTTGAAGAAGAACCTTGTGTCTATATCAGCCATGGAATAAAAAGGTTTCAATGTGGCATTCACTGATGGAAAGGTGCTCATGTGGAAGAAGAGGTTCAAGGAAGCTATCTCGATTGGGTTTAGAGTTGATACACTCTACTAGGTTGGAGGAAGTCCGTTGGGAGCAATGACATGTGATACTATCCGACAGACTGAACTATGGCACCGAAGGTTTGGACACCTTCACTACAAAGCCCTTCCTGAAGCAAGGAAGGTAGTGACAGGTATGCCCAAGTTTCCAAATAATCATGAAGGTTTATGTAAGGGTTGTGCCGAAGGAAAGCATACAAGGGGACCTTTCCCCTCTAGTGTCACAAAGACATCTGATGTCTTGCAATTGATCCATTCTGATCTATCTAGTATGCTGCCCGTGACATCCTTGGGAGGATGTTCATATTATATGACGTTCATAGATGACTTCTCTCGCAAAACCTGGATATACTTCTTAAAGAAGAAGGATGAGGCTTTCATGTGGTTCTGTACATTCAAAGCCTTGGTGGAAAATATGACAGGGAAGAAGATCAAGATTTTGAGAACTAATAATGGCACTGAATATGAGACAAACGAGTTCAAGGACTTTTGCAGAGAAGCTGGCATTAAGAGGGAGACCACAACTGTCTATACTCCCGAGCAAAATGGTGTTGTTGAACGAAAGAATAGGACCATTGTGGAAGCTGTCCGTGCCATGCTATGTGACCAAGGTTTGCCGAAGTTTCTGTGGGGAGAAGCTGCAAACACTGTTGTGTACATACAAAACCGATGCCCACATTCCGCTCTAGAATCCAAAACTCCCGAAGAGGTTTTTTCTGGTAAGAAACCTGACGTCTCACATTTTAGAGTTTTTGGATGTACTGTTTACTTTCATGTGCCGAAAGAAAAGAGGAGCAAGTTGGATGCTTTTGGGAAGAAAGGAATGTTTGTGGGCTATAGTGAAACTTCAAAGGCCTATAGATACTTCCCAGAGGAAAGTAGTCAATCTTCCGAGATCTGAGGAAGGTAATGAAGCAAGGCCTGGAAATCAAGAGGAACCAAAGGATGAAACGATCCCTGATGTTGAAGGACCAATGGATTCGATTGATCCACCTCCTTCACTGGGAAAGAGACCATCATGGATCAGGGACACTCTTGAGGATGCTGAGGGACATGCGGCCCCAAGGGGGACATTCCGTGAAAGCAAGAAGTCGAGTAGATACCAAGGGTATCTAGCAGCCATGAGTACTATTGTACATTCCGAGCCTGGATCCTTTGAGGAAGCCGTAAAGCATCAAGTCTAGAAGGATGCTATGCACGAAGAGTATGAGTCCATTATGAAGAATGATGTATGGGATGTGGTTCCAAGACCAAAGGACAAAGCAGTTGTTACCTCGAAATGGATCTACAAGATCAAGCATGGATCTGATGGAAGTGCTGAAAAGTTCAAGGCAAGATTTGTTGCCCGTGGCTTCTCTCAAAAGAAAGGCATAGATTATGATGACATATTTGCACCTGTGGCCCGATATACCACCATTCGATCTATTATATCCCTTGCTACTACGCAAGGATGGAGTCTTCATCAGATGGATGTAAAGACCGCATTTCTGCATGGTGCGATAAAGGAAGAGGTATATGTGGAACAACCTCTGGGGTTCGAAGTCCGGGATCGGGACACCCATGCTGAGTTGAAGAAAGCCCTATATGGGCTGAAGCAAGCACCCAGAGCTTGGTACGAGAGGATAGATAGCTACTTGATGAAGCTGGGCTTCACTCGAAGTAATGTTGATCTGAACCTTTACTTCAAGGTTGTCAAAGGAAATCCTTTCATTCTGGTGTTGTATGTGGATGACCTCTTCCTGATAGGTGCTGACCCTCTCATTCATCAGTGCAAGAGGGAGCTCGCTGCTGAGTTCGAAATGAAGGACCTAGGACTGATGCACTACTTCCTAGGCCTGGAGGTCTGGCAAAGACCTGGCGAGATTTTCCTTTCTCAAGGAAAATACATTGTGAAGCTTCTGGAAAGATTTGGTATGGTGGACTGCAAGTCCGTGTCAACACCAATGGAGCTCAGCAGGGGACTGGAGTGTGATCTTTCCTCTTGGGCTCGTATTGTCTAGTCTCCCCGATATCGTCGACTCGTACGGGGTCACGATGTTCTTAGTGAACACCCATCCCGGATATATGTTTTGTAGTGAACACTTTGAGTCAACGGATGGTTGAGCCTCATCACTTTCAGCGGGTTGGTGCCAAGAATCTGTTGAGATATCTTCGGGGCACGATAAACCATGAAATTTGAGATACCTCTTAGAGAGCGTGACACTCCTTGGATATACGTGTCGATTGGGGTGGGTGTGGTGGAAAGTAAGAGCACATTGGGGGATAAATATTCAATCTGGATGACCTGCCCAGTCTCCTGGATGAGCAGGAAGCAGAAGTCGGTGGCTTTGAGCACTGCAGAGGCCGAATACATTGCAGCGAGTATGGCCTGTTGTGAAGCAGTTTGGTTGCGAAATCTCTTCAGTGAGCTGTTCGAACATGTGCTAGATACCACTGTGATACTCTGTGATAACCAGAGTGGGATTCGCTTGTCCGAGAATCCAGTGTTCCACGATCGATCCAATCATATTGATATCAGGTACCACTTTATCCGAGATATGGTACAGCGAGGCGCCGTAAGGCTCGATCATATAGGAACTGATGAGAAGGTCGCGAATATTCTCACAAAGCCCCTGGTTAAGGTCAAGTTCCTAACCTTCTGTGAGAGTCTTGGTATCGTGGAACGACCCTATGATTTGGGTCCTGTTGGACGATGAGCTCTGGGAGCTTTGGGGGGCTTTGGGGATAGCTTCTCGGAGCTATAACCAACCACAAGGCTAGGCTTGCCGAACCTTGTTGGTGTGTTTGAACCCCCCTTAGTTGTGATTTTGAGTTGGTTCACCTCTCCAAACTATACCATGCCCAGTATGCATCCTACCCATTGAGTTCAGGGCTCATGGGAAGTACCTCTCATTTGGCCAATGAGGTGTGGAAAAGCTAGAGACTATTAGCAAAGACTGATGGACGCATCAGAGATTGCCGTACTCTCTATCTAGGATGGCACTGTCCAACCACTTGATCTGGGATCAAGTTTAGTGAGGTCTGGGACCTCTGCCTGACTTCGGGTCAGATGAACCAACTTTGGGTTGGTTGGATACTCTTTATGAGTTTGATAGAGGTTTCGAACCTCTGGACTGATTATGTCAGTCGGAGGATGATGTCTTTGTGACTGACCCACTTTTGTTCTGAAATAAAGAGGCCAGCAAAGCAAGTTACGGCGGGATGATGCACGATGTTTGATTGCACTGATGGATGGAGTTCTCCCTAGTTGAGAGGGAGTGTTAAATTTGGACAACTAGGTCCAAACTCCATGTTGTGATGCTCAGATTAAGTGGCTAGTATTTTTGTTGGATTCCTCTTTCGGAGAGATGTAAAATCCATATAAAATATATCTTAATCCGATGAGCAGAACATTTATTTTGAATTTATTTTTAATAATTTCAAATATGTGCAGGTCGGCCTTAAGGTTTTACACCCCTAGCAGATGTGTCACACACCTCAGTGATTGGTATAAATAGAGTCAACGTTGGAGGACTTTCTCACTCATCTCATCCTCACACATCTCCTCTTCTAATTTAGTACGAGCTCCTTGGAGAAAATTTCGGTTCACACGTGGGAAGAAGGACGAATTTGCTGCAGCTAGGGTTTGGACGAAATTCACTGCAGCTAGGGTTTCAAGTTTGACCAATGTTGACTTTGGTCAACGCATGGTCCAAAGAGGCTGAATTTTGGTGGAGACTTCGATCTTGGAAGGCCGTACACATTGGCACAAAAATCGAGGTCAAAAGGTTGACCGAAGATCGAGCTGTGTTGACTTTCTTGCTACTGTCCTGCATTGACTTTTCTGGACAGCGTTGACTTTTTCTGGGTTGACTTTGAGTTGATCATGTGGCTGTTTTGAGGGCTGTTGTGACACATGCTGGGTTGGCTGACCAAGGAGTCTTTGCTGGTTGAAGCATCCCGTTGATTGCCATAACGCTCCATCACTTTTATCTGTTTTTGACTTGTCTTCTATAGATCCTCCGGTATGTTCTATCAGCATTTTACTTGATTGTTTATGTGATTGCTGTAGTGAAAAGTAAAGTTGCATCAAGCATAGAACATCTACATAAATTTACATTAGTGCCTAGGCCATTGGGAGGTTGGAGTCATGGGAACTTTGTTTCGATCAAATCCTCCTTCAAGGAGGCCTAAAGAGGAAGCCCTAACCACCCCTTCAAGCATTTACCCTCTTCAATTCAAGTTAATGAATTTTCATGGATTAAATATAATTAATATCCACTAGGAACATTCCTTTCACATTATCAATGAATAACACATGCAAAACTTCTCAAGATTACAATTCTAGAACAATATTCAATAATTAGGGCACAAATTTCATTGAGAGACAATATTTCATGTGTTATAAATGAATGAAAATCAGAGATTTATCATTAAAAAGCACTTACAAGACAATGTGAAATATATCCATCCATCAACAAGACATTAGAAGCTTCAAGGGAGATAGAAAAAATGATCCAAACATCAAAATTCATCCATAAACATCCAAATTCTCTCCAAATTATAGGTTCAAAATCTCTAAATAGGTATGCCAAAATCCCAAGTGATGATTTGAAATGGGAGAGATATCTCCAATTTATACAAGACTAAGTAGTTTGAATAACAAAAGAAAGAAGCCCCCTTTATGTGCCTAATGTGCTAAGTAATTCACCCATGGTTACAACCAACCATGATAGCTCTAAAAAATAGTTTATATTCCTCCAAAGCCCACACTAGGATGACGTCATGCACGAGTGGAAGTATAGAGGGGCTGATCCAGGTGGATATTGGTGGCCACCCGCCTATTCCACTTGGGGCCCCACCATTGTCTCTTTCAGTTTTTTCACAACTTACTATTTTTAGTAGTTTTTTGAATCTTGAACTTCTGGAGCCGTTTTGAAGCCCCAAACAGAGATAGTATGTCGAAGTTACGTCCTCGAGAAGTTGAAACACCAATTTACCCAAACGGGGCCCATATTTTTGGCGCTTCATCTCCTAGGGTTAGGTTTTTGGACGTTTAAAGTTCTCCATTGTTTCTCCATAATAAATAGGCCCTCGAGCCTCATTGTAGCACAGTTCAGAGGTCTATAGCTGCCACATCTCTTCTCAGAGATTCGCTACCAGCACCCTAGCTATTTTATTTCCATCATGTTTGTAAGCATATTTTGGTGATTTGGTATTAATGAAATGAAGCCTTATTTCCGTTGTATTTTTATGTTTATGGTTATTTATGTATTCTGTTGCGTTCCCGCATAATTCCGGATCAGTGGTATCAGAGCGGTCTGCTTTTTCTCGATCCTTCTTTGCATGTCCCCAACGAGGTCGAGGTATAAGGAGTTAGGGCTTGATTTGGTGGAACCTTTGCAAGATCAACCTTGCAAACCTCGGCGGATGCTCATGGGGGACGAAAAGAAAGATGAGGGAGCAGGAGATCCTATCAAAATATTGCTCGAGGAGGCCCTCGAAAAACAAAGGAACGTGATGATGGATAAATTTTCCTAGATCCTTCAACGACTGCCCACCGGCGGTGCATCTGCATCCAGCAACCACTCTAGAGGCGCGACTCCCTTTAAGGTACAAGTAAACTTTGACATTCCCATATTTGAGGGTCAAATAGATGCAGATGCCGTAGATAGATGGTTGAATCTATTAGAAGGATATTTCTCGATTCATGACTTTTCCGACCGGGAGAAGATTATTTTTTCACTCCTCAAAGCTACCTCGATGTCATGGGAGCATTTGTCAACCTAGCAGGCATGACGAGTCATTACCCTCTCGTTTCGGCCGTACCCACTTGGAATTTTCCGAGATGCCATCAAGGAACAATACTGGTCCCGTGGGAGCCATGATAACAATTACATACGACCACGCCCACAACAAAGGGATCAAGATGCATGAGCTAACGAATCGTTCCAGTACCCGCGCACAAAGTTGGGTAGCAAAGATTCGTAGAAACATTTAAAATAAAATACCACAATTGTTTCGTACGTACACATTCAGGAGGAAATGGAGTTCCTCGACATCTCCTCGCTTGGTACGACATATCGGTATGCTGCCAAGATTGAGCAGAAATTCAAACAGAAGAAGCGAGACCCTGGATCTGCGAATCAAAAGCAAGGGAAAGGTGCCCCCAAACCGCAGAACAAAGGACAAAGCCAAGGCAACCTGCCAAAGACACAAGCAAAGAACAACATCGCGAAGCCAAAGAAGGACACGGGAAAGTGGTGTGAGTTCCATAAGAGCTCCACTCACAACACAAGTGAGTGTCGGGCCAAGCAGTCGCTGGTGGCCGAGATGAGGGCTTCTGAATCAGATGCATGCTCCGACTCTGAATCAGAACCTGACAAGGTGAATGACAAAGGGAAGCAGATTATTGATGCAAAGCCCAACACCACTATTGCCACTACGAAGATCCAGAAGGAGGAACGAGAAGATCCAGAGGAGGCAGAGCGTCTCTTCCACTCCCAGATGTGGTTAAAGGGTTCCTCGCTACAGTTCGTTGTCGATAATGGGAGCCAAAAGAACCTCATTTCAGCAGACGTCGTGAAGTGGTTGGGCATGCCGACCACAGCGCACCCACAACCATACACCATCGGGTGGCTTCACCAAGGACGAGATCTCCGCGTCAGCCAGCAGTGCCGCCTTCCCTATAGCATCAAGCCCTTCACGGATGAGGTATTGTGTGACATTGCTCCTATTGATGTTTTTGATGTATTATTAGGCCAACCATACTTGTGGAAGCGACATGCGTATGGAGTCTCGGCCTCGCGCTGTTATTGTTACTTTGGGAAATAAATTGTACAGGATACCAGAGGTACCACTGCCTCCCACTATCTCTTTGGTTACTGCAAAACAATGCAATAAGCTCATTTCCCAAACCAGGAAATTTGTTTTCCTGATGATCCGCCCCCAGGGCAAGAAGAAGACTGTGGCCACGACCTCCAGACACGGCTCCTCTGCACGAAAACAACAAATGGACAAGGTTGTGGAGGAGTACGGGGACATCTTCACCTCACCCACAGGGGTACCTCTACACTGTCAAGTCAAGAACCCCATTGACCTGACCCCAGGTGCGTCGCTACCCAATGGATCGATCTATAGGCGCTCTGTTCTGGAGAACGATGAAATCAAGAAACAAATTCAGGAGTTGCTGCAGAAAGGTCACATTCAGCCAAGTTCATCGCACCGTGGGAGCCCGATCGTGTTGGTACAGAAGAAGGATGGGACTTGGAGACTCTGTATTGATTATAGGGCGCTGAACAAGATCACTGTCCGGAATAGGTACCCGATCCCATGGATTGATGACCTTCTGGACCAACTCAAAGGGGCAAAATATTTCAACAAGATCGACTTTAAGTCTGGGTATCACCAGATACCAATCAAACCCTCTGATATGTGGAAGATTGCCTTCAAAGCCAAGGAGGGCCTTTTCGAATGGCTTGTCATGCCTTTTGGATTGACAAATGCTCTCGCAACCTTCATGAGGTTGATGGATGACATCTTGCGTCCATTCACCAACTCATTTGTAGTGGTATACTTGGATGACATTCTGATCTTCAGCCAGACTTGGGAAGAGCACCTCCACCACATCTGAGAAGTCCTCCAAACACTGCGGCAACACAAGTTGTGTGCCAATTTGGAGAAGTGCACTTTTGGCATGACCCAGGTTCAATATCTGGGATACATTATTGATGAAAGGGGGTGCATGTGGATCCAGCCAAGATCCAAGTCATTCGGGATTGGCCAGCCCCGACTACTATAATAGAGCTTCGCAGCTTTCTGGGTCTTGCTAATTTCTACCGTAGATTCGTGTTGAGATTCTCTCATATCACTTGGCCCTTGAGTCAAGTCACCAAAGGAGGAGCGAGAGCAAAATTCTTTTGGTCGGAACCTCAACAGAAGGCGTTCAAAGAATTGAAAAATCGCCTCTGTTCTGCCCCAGTGCTCACCTTACCAGACTTGCAGCAGCCATTTGAGATCGAGACATATGCCTCTGACTATGCTATTGGGGCAGTTCTTACTCAACAGGGACATCCAGTGGCATATCACAGTGAGACATTGTCTGAGACAGTTCGCAAGTATCCCACCTATGACAAAGAAATGTATTCCATTGTGCGAGCCTGTCGACAATGGAAGCATTACATTTTGGGGAAGGAAACAATCATCTGCAGACCACCAACCCTGTGGAGGTTCATGAATAAGGAAGTTGCCGACGATGTATCGAAGTGGTCCTATACGCAACAATTTCATTTGAACATCAAGTACAAGAAGGGTAGCACCAATAATGTTGCAGACTGCCTCAACTGACCACCGATCGTGGCCATAACCACCGTTCTCAACTCTTGTGGGCATGAGACTTCTGATTGGCTGCTTCTCTACAAGAGCGATCCAGAATTCAACTACACATACAAGGCACTCCTAGGGGGTATGCAAGTTCCAAATTTTCACCTCCAAGATGCACTATTATGTCACCTGGGACACCTTTGTGTTTCTTCAAGCGAGCGTGCCAAGATGATATGGGAAGCGCACTATAGTCGAGTCACTGGGCATTTTGGGGTTGAGAAAACAGTGGCAATACTGCAGAAGTATTTCTATTGGTCGAACCTTCGATAGGATGTCGGGAAGTACCTTAGATCCTGCACTGCTTGCGCCATTGCCAAACCGACCATCAAGAAGCAAGGGCTCTATACTTCGCTACCTACCCCTAGTTGACCTTGGGAATCCATCTCCATGGATTACATGTCAGGCCTTCCTTCTACTAAGCATGGAAACGACTGTGTTTTCGTGGTCGTCGACAAATTCTCAAAGATGGCCATTATGGCGTTCTGCAAGAAGAATATCACAGCAGAAGCCACTACTAAACTCTTCTTTGAACGAGTGTGGCTCAAATCAATTTGACGCTCCATTAATGAGGGATAGAAGATGACACATGCCCTCCCATGTCTCCCTAGGAAATATATAACCTCCTTTGGGCCTTGGATCAACTGCCAAGTGTCGAGTGCAATGTGTAGCTGGCTGGGGCATCTTGGTCCAAGTGCATCATCATCTTGAATAACTGGGGTGCAAACAAGCCAACGGTGGTGCTGGCAGCTGAAGAAGCCCATGGTGTGGCAATCAATGGTTTGCATGAATGGAGGCCCATGGCTCTCAACGCACACCCTACAAAATGTCATTGTGATCCTCTGGAGGGCTTGGATCCTGTATAGGGAGGCCCAGTCCAAAATGAAAAATTACCTACAATCCTTTATAAGATCCAATGCATCTCCTCACCTTCAAATAAAATGTTTCATTAGTGTAATTGAGTGAATAAGCTCGTTCATCAAGGCGAAATGGACACTTCATAGTGGGTTCCCGTTCCAAATTTGGGACTTTGAACATGTAATAGTGTTAACTTTCTGGATAAGAGTGGTTAATGAGGACCCTATTAGTTGGTTTCAACCTTTTGGGGAATCACTGGTCCAAGATACATCCTTCAAATGGTAGGTGTCATGTGAAATAATGATGGAACAGAGTGGGGACAGGGAAGGCCCCAAGCCACATGCCATGGTACAAGGGTAACTATGACGAGGAAAGCCCACACCTTAGGAATACAAATGTAGGAGGGAAAAATGTGGTACATGAGTTACTCTGACCTTTGTTTTTTCACCCGTCTTCATATGCCTTTTGCCTTTTATTAATTTTTCTTCATTTTTTTGCTCAGGGCTCAAGGAGATGAGAGCATGATGTGTAAGATATAGTAGTGATTTCTCTCTTATAGTGGGGCAGTTCATCGACCACTAGGAGTTGGGACATTCATGGGTTCCTTAATGATGCAAGGGGCATGTTACCACTCAAACCAGCATGGCACATAGAAGGGTTTCCTAAGAGGGCAACTGCTAGGTTAAGGGCAATGATGGAGACTTAGCCGATTATCACCACAACTAAGGCTCCTTGCTCTTTACAGACTTTCATAGATGGGAGGAGACCCGATGTTTTTATGAAGCCACTTATAGAGGATATATCAACAAATATATGAGAAGTGACCCCTTAGACCCATTCCCTAGGATAGGATGAAGAATGGAACTTGCTTGCTTTTTAAGCAAGGGACTTGATTTTCTAGGGAGAGGGGATGAGGATTGGAGGGTCGAAGGAGAAGAATATGACTTGTAAAGGAGTTTCCAAATCCCTGAAAACCCTTGGGAACTTGGATTCTCGATTAGCCCTTGATAAATATTCTTTGGCGAAAATGGGACCACACGAGGACAAGTGGAACCAACCCAGGTTAGGGGATGGATTTTGGCAACCAATGATATTCTTAACCTGGCCAAGGTGAGGGGAAAGGATAAAACAAGAATTTTCACCCAGAAATTTCAAATTGATCCTATTAGGTACTAGCCTTGGGAACACCATGGCAAAACTTGATCCTAAACCTAGGGCTTGGGATATCTCGAGATTCCATTGTAGAATTTACTTCAAATTCAGAGGAGACTTAGGGGACCCACCAGCCCAGTAGACCCTAGGAGATCGAAGTTTTTCTATGGTTAGTTTCTCGAGAAATTGATGCCCTAGGTGACTTAATGAGGCTGGACCTAGGGAAGGGAGGAAAAAGATGAAAAATGGGGTTTAAATGATCACCCTTTGATGGACCAGTTCCTCTTGGGGATATGGAGTCAAGGAGAATTGTGAAGGCGAATTTTGTTTCTTGCTCAAGGAGGCTCCAAAATTCAACTTCGTCCAATGTTAAAGGCAAGAGAAGAAAAGTGACTTTAAAGCATTTATGCTTCGTTACAAATGGTGAATGCTTATCAAGATAACATGATCTCTAGGACATTTCATTCATCAAATATGACCCATACATAGAAATAAGCTAAATAGACATATAATTCCACATTAAACACATGCAGCAATTAGCCCTAATAATAGTGAGGTTCTAATTATGCAACAGAGTGAAAAATAACGTTAAAATTGCACTTACATGTTAGAGAATATATCCAACCAGGATCACATTTGCATTATAAGAAGCTCCAAGATAGAAAATAATCCAATCCACACATCAAAATTCATCCATCATCCAAAAATATCCACCAAGGAAAAAATGCGAAGTTCTCTAATGAGAGAGAGATCCAAATCCAAGTGATGATACAAATGAATCCATCCAACTCCTATTTATACACCAATTAGGAGTTCGAATTACCTAATGGGCCTACATTACCCCCTAAAAATAAAAAATGTGCAAATTAACTAACTTTTGGTGACAAGCCCACCAAACTAGAACATAAATAAAAATAATAAGCCTCTCAGGAGGTCAAATAATAATCTATGCATGTTGTAGGGCCCTTCAAGAGGTTTGATGAGTTCCATAAGTGCCATAATGATAAATAAAATCATCAAAAGTGATGGACAAGGGGGTGGCCCCTTGTTCTCCTAACAATAAACCTATGGTGCTCCGAGTGGGTGTGGGGGCACACCAATGGTCTCATGGGTCTCCATATGAGTCGAAGATGCCTGTAGACCATCTGTAAGGGCTCAAACGATGGAATGAATGCTGCCATGCCATCATACAAGTCCTGGGATGCCTTCCAAGTGTGTGGTGCACCTGTGGGGCCAACTAGGCATAGTTTACCAAATGCATCTTCTTCATCCAAAAGGTGGATCTATAGCAATCTATGAATATCTCTGGGGATCTGTTGTATCTTAAGAGACAATTCCGCTGGTTGTGAAAGGAATAAATGCTTAAGACATTTTAAAAGTGTGTCACAGAAATGATTTTATCATGAGGTCTTTGTTCTATCCCCCTGGAGACTAGTTTTCTAAAACCCTTAATGATCTGGAATAATAAAAAATTTCATAATGCCATTCAATACAATATCTGAATGAAAAGAAGAACTGCAGGGGAAACTCAAAGTAATATGGTGTAATCACAGAATCTACCACTTTCAAGTTTCAGAGGAAATTCATGGAGAGGGAGGAAACTCGAAATAATATGTTGTAAACACAAAATCTATTACTTTAAAGTTTCATCAGGAGTTTGTGAAGAGAGGGGAAACCCAAAATAACATGATGTAAACACAGAATCTATTACTTTAAGTTTCAAAGAGAATTTGTGAAGGGAGAAGAGATGGAGTGAAGGAGCGCAAATTAAGGTTATTTAACTCTTACTAACAGATGTAATTAAGAGACCGACTGCTATATTACTTCACTTCATTCAAAGAAGAAGAGACATAAAATGGCACAAGAAACACGAATCACCATCAACAGTTGTAGGAAACTTACTGCTTCTTCATTTACCCATCAGAAAAAGAAGTACAAAATGTAATCCCCAAGAGGTCCAGAACTCGAAACCTCTTTCTTTCCTTCTCCCTTGCTTAAATACCTCAAAAATAGTTTGTAACAGCTCAAGCTTCTTGAAACTCCTAAACTGCCTAAACTGTTAAACTACTTATTACATAGCCTTGAGAGCGAGAGCACAATTATCAGTCTTCTTCTTCTTCCATGTTCGTTCATTCTGTGGCTTCGAAGATTCTTCTGGAGGATTTTCAAGTTTGCAGTCTCTGGCTATGTGTCCAAAGTTCTGATATTTGTAACATTCCATATTATTTCTTAAATGTTCAAATCTATTGATGTTTCATTGAGCCCTGGGAGGTTCATATTTGAAGAATCTCTTGGAATTGTATTGGTTCCTAGGGTACGTGCAACATTCTACAGCTTTATGACCAAATTTTCCACATGAATAACAATAGCCATGAAAAATATGTTGGTACCTAGATGAAAATCTTCGTCGAGGAATCGTCTTCCAAGGATGTGCTTGCAAATCTTGTCCAATGAAGTCTTCATGTATGTCAGATCTCATAGGTTCATTGTATTTTGTTGTAGAAGGTCCTGCTTCTTCTTCTTTGTAACCGAGGCCAGTTCTATCGTTGTAAGATCGTTGATTGTTGATGAGTTCTTCCAATGCCCTTGAGCTGTTGGCATACTTTTGGACAATTTTTCCCTTCTTCACTTCCTTACGCAGCGAGACTACTTCAGCTTCTAATGCTTCCCTTTCTTGGTTGCTTTCTTCCAACTTCTTTTGAAGTGACTCTTCAATGCATTTGTGTTCTTCAACCTCAATTTTGAGACGTTGAAATTGTTCTTCAAGAGTATTGGAATGGATCTTCTCAGCATTGAGCTCTTTTATAAGCTTTATTGCCTCCTCATAAAATTCTTCTATGGTCAACCCTTCTTCTTCATTGTTTGATATTTCTTGTTTATTGTGCTTGGCCATAAACAATACTTTCTCATTGGCTTCTTCTTTGCTGTCACTTTCTTCATTGGATGATGAGCTATCTTCTTTAGAGAGAAAGTTCCTTTTGGATTCTTTCTTTTTGCCTTGCTTGTTGAATTTCTTAAAGCCTTTCTTTCCTTTTGAGTTTCCATCACTTTTGTTCGGACATTTTGCTATGAAATGCCCAACCTCACCACAAGCGAAACATATCAATGGAAGTTTACCTTCGAATTTTCCCTTACCAGGTTTTAGTTTTCTCGTAAAGTAAGCATATTCTTCATCTGAAAGACCTTCTCCATCGTCTCCCTTTTCTTCACACTTGCAGGTGCATGTCATTTCAATTGAAGGTTGTTTGTCCTTATTGGTTTTCTTAGATGCAACGAACGCAGTTTCTAGATTTGAAGTACCCTTTTCTTCATCAAGTCTCATTTCATATGCTATGAGAAATCCATGTAATTCTTCCTTGTTAAGTTTGTCCAGATTTGCAATGTATTCTAAGACCGATACCTTTGGGTTGAATCTCCTTGGTAATGTTCTAAGAATCTTCTGTATAATAGTCTTTTCGTCAACTGGCTCTCCCAATCCTTCCAGAGTATTGGTTATTTTATCAACGTATTGGAAGTATGCAGCAATGTTGCAATCTTCTTTCATTCTGAGTTGCTCAAATTTTGCTCTATAGATTTGAAGCTTTGCTTCTTTGACATTTGAGTCACCTGCATATATATTCTCAAGCTTGTCCCATACATTTTTGGCGGTTTTACAACCCAACACCTTATGATAAACAGATTCAATAAGTCCACTGATAATAATATTCTTTGCTTTTGCATCATTTACCAAATTCTTCTTACCTTGTTCATCCGCGGTTGATGTAAATCCATTTTGAACAGTGTCCCATACTTCGTAACCTTGCGCCAAGAGATAGACCTCCATTCTTCCTTTTCAAAGTGCATAATTATTTTCATTGAATAGAGGTACACCATTCTTGGTATGCTCCATGACTTCCTTCCAGTTGTTAAACTTCTATTGAAGGAACCAAGCTCTGATACCAATTGTTGGAAATACTGAGATGGGGGGTGAATCAATATTCCTTTCAATTAGAGCATTATGAAATTATTATCAGTGTTTGTACAATGATAAATGACAAAAGCTACAAATGCTCACAGTTTTAAGGTGGAAACCACCTAATGCTTTTCTAATAATTATTTAATATTCAGCTCCAATTGAAAATAAAGCTCCAACTTCCTAGAATCTAGAAAAGCATTCTTCTCCAGCTCCCACTGGATGGATGCTCCAACACCCGAGATTCTTCAGTAGTCAACTGAACAGATGTCCCAACACCCAATGAGTTACAACTCACCCTGGCACCACCCTACCACCATATAGAAGAATAAAAGAAGAATGGACTCTCGTACCAGGGAAAATGGTCCACTTTACAATGATATATAATGATGTAGAAGAAGAAGATATACTAGACCATAACCCCAACTACGACACAACCACCTAATGATGATCTAGACCTCCCAACACTGCCTCTTCAACTCTTGGCAGATAGACACTTGTACAATTTTTACAATGATACATTTACAATGACTTAGTACAATGACACCTTTATAATGGCTGTATGCAGTGTTGTCCACTTGAAGACTTCATGTGGTGAACTTCTTGCTGCTGTTATGCACCTTGATTGTTGTTCTTATCATGTTACCCTTTGCTACACCTTACATTGCTTTGCAGCCTTAGAAAGTTTGGTCCTTTGCAGCCCATGACAACACATGATCTAGCTTTTCACCTTAAAGACACAAATCGTGAATCGGTGTATTTTCATTATTTAGATCCTCAATATCTGATTTCGGTCACCGCAAGTAATCCTCACGAGTCGTCTTTCCAATGCCACAGGTCTGACCTAATTTGGATTCTTCAAGAGAGAGTTATACCCAATCTCTCACAATGCCCTAATTATGGACTGTTTCAACATAGCACACTTGTACGGTGTGCCACGTGTCATTGTTTATTCATTTGGCTCTGAAATTGATAGAGCGAAAACTACACACTGTGCACTATCTGCCACTTTTTACGCAATTCCAATACGATACTCAAAGAGAGAGTTATGACGATTTTACCAAGGTCACTTCTTTGAAATGAATTTCAGGAGCCTGCAAAAACCCTGACTTCCACAGATCATTTCTCCAAAAATATTGAGCACCTTTATCTGAAATTTTTACAGCAGCTTCCTCGGGATTTCGGCTTCACCTCATAAAAATTTCAGCTTTTGAACCTTCATAGAAAAAAAGTTAGAGCGAAAATGCCACGATGACCTGTTTCAGATGGCGAAATCCCTTGCCTAAGGAGAAAATGAAGATCACAATTTATATAAATGCTTAGGTTGAGACGGGCTTCAACAAGTGAATGTGGGAGGGATTTTAGGAGCTTTAAAAATATTAATTATGACTTTTCAATGACCCATGCTCCAACCCCATGGGGTTTTAGCCCACTAATTGGGGGTACAAACTTCAAACATGATATCTCTCAGCCTAGTAAATTACATGGTGTGCCATATATCCAATGGAAACATCTCATTAGTGACAAAAAGCATTATTGACCCGAGAATATATTAATTTGGTAGGTCAAAATTCCCATGCAATATTGGGTTATCCCCTGGTGCTGCTTTGGTTGACATCAATGACAACCGCTGATCAACACAAACAACTCAATTTATGGAGAGGGAACTCCTAAACAGCATATATCAAGTTCTTTGTGAACTCTGAAATAAGTTGGCAAGCATGGGCAAAGGGCAAGATCGAACGAGACCTCTTTGGTAAGCATGGGAGATTGAGCTGAAAATTGGTGAGCATGCTCCTCTAATGATGGGGAATCCAAAAATGTAAGCTGCTCCTCCTGAAGATGCCCTGGGAAAAAGCGCAGCGCAAGGTGTGCTGCGCTCCTAGCCTCAAAATTTGCAAAAAAAAAAACTTTTTCAATTGCTCTCAAAATTGGTAGGTAGGTGCCTCATGGGTCGTTGGAGACCTGTAGAGAAACTTGGGCCAAAATTCAAAGCCTAGCTTGGTCCTTTTCATCATTTGGTGTTGGACCCTCATTTTGGGCAGTTTTGAGCTTTTTCCTTGTAAAGTGATCTCTCCGTTTATAGTGCTCAGTCATTCTCCTTTGCAAGCTCAAATCTTTGTTGCCCTTCTTCAATTTGGCCTCTAGATGTATGTTGGCTCTCTCAAGCCATGATTCCCTGTTATGCTCAATTTCCATGGCAAGGAGTTAGGTGAGGGGAATTGTTGTGCTTGGGCTGATTCTTCCTCTTTCTATTTTGCCAATGCTTTCCTAAGACCCATAGTCTTAGGTCTCTTTCTAATTTGGCCTTCTTCACCACTATCCTCCTCATCAGCGCCCATGTATTCCTCCAACTATGCTTGTGACCTTTGAGCCTCTTTCCGATATTTGAGCGCCCTTGCTTCATAGATGGCCAACTGGCCACTCATTTGTTTGTTCTGCATTTGCAAGAAGCGAATGAGATCCTTTGACCTTTCTAACTCAACTTCCAAGTCTTTGATCTGTGCATTCTGGTCTTGTAGAAGAGAGTTTACTATTCTTGTCTCATTTTCCTCATCACTGTCTGTGTGAATGAGCTCAAATTCTCTTTCTTCCTCATGATTGTCCTCTTTCTCTTTCACTTGTTGTTTACCTTTGTCTTTCATTGGAGTTGAGGAGGCGTGCATGGCCGCTTGCCCTTTGGAGGCAGCAAACACATGCCTCTCTCCTCTTTGATAGGTAAACGTGAAAGGTGCAACAAGTTTTACTTGCAAAGCTTGATCACTAGTGACCTTAGGACTGTTTTGCTCTTCATGGATGACCTCTGTGTGTGCATCTTCCTTGCCTTGTTCTTGGCTGCCCCTTTGATAAGCACCCTCACTATATTTTATGCCACTATTACTATCAAGACCTTTAGGACTTTCATCCTCTGTTTTTGCAATGCTAGAAGTGTCTTCATTACTTCTTGGTACATCTTTGTCTTCAGGAATGCCCTCTTCTTCATCTTTTGAATCTTCACCCTCAATTTCATCCTTAGTATCACTGTTTGCACTCTTTGTAGTGTCACTGTCTTGGGCACCCTCGTTAGTCTTCCCCTCACTATGAGAGTCATTTCTTTCTTCACTAGGTGAGTTCCTTTGGCTGATCTCTCCTTCACTGCCATGCTCATTATCTTCATTACTTGGCCCTTTGTCATCATTTTCTTGCCTACGGAAAACAACTTCAAACTTTGTTTCTTGGCTGTCTTTGCCATTCTTGTCACTATCATTTTTGTTTTCTTCATTGCTTTCATATGCCTCCTCCCCACTGTCTTCATATGTATTCTTAGTGTCATTTTCTTCATCATAAGACCAACTGTTTTGGCTTTTTTGCTCATTATGAGGCTCATTAGTTTCAACTCTGTTTTCTTTTTTATCAACACACTCATCTTTGTCATTGCCTTTATTAATTTCTTCTTGGCTATTTCTCTCTCTGCCACCTTCCTCTTCTTCACTTTTTTCTTCATTTTCATCATCCTTTCTCTCACTGTTTTCACTTAACTTTGCCATCCTTTGCTTTCTTTCATTTTACGATTTCTTAGTGAATGAGGAAGAATACGGTGAGAAGTAGTTCTTGAAGAAGATGAACCAAGGTCAATGGAAGGTGATGGAGGTGTGTGAGGAGGATTTTGAGTTGATGATGGCAGACTTTGCAGAGGAGTGGGCTGTGGAGTTGTGAAATCATCGTGGGCGATGAAAACCTCCCAGGGGATGCCTTGTTGTTCTAGTTGGTGTGAGACAATCACTTGGATGAGGGAATGATGAAAAAGGCTTGACATTTGTTGGGATGGAGGCCTTTTCTACATGATGGAAGACATTTTCTCAATACTTTTGCAAAGATAGTAGGGCATGTGTAGCAACTTAGTTTTGGTGAAGTGCATGAGGAGCCTTATGTGGTATGAATAGACTCTGGAGAACTTACCCTCGCAGGTGAAGTATTTCATGATGATCTTCATTAGGAGAGCATATCTGTCCAATAGATGAGAGAAGGGGAACATAGTTTTACAGTCAACTTGAAAACTTGGTTTCAAGAATGGGCAATAGTGGCTTAGGTCCAGATGCTTTATTTTGGACCACCTTTCTCCTATGCAAGGTATTCTAGTGGCCTTAGAGATGGCATAGGCGGTCAACTCAAATTTTACCCCGGCTAGGTGTACTTGATGTTTATGAAGGTTTAGGGCAAAGAGCTTGGTCAACTGAGGGTGACTCTGGATCTTTTGTACCTTTTTACAGAATTCATAGCAGCCCAACTCTTGAAAACAGGCCAAAATAGTAGGGGAGGTTATCAGCTCTTCAGTGCTTATAGGTTCAAACCTATTTGGCATCCCTCCCTTCCTTTGCTGCTTTTTAGGCCTTTGAGTCGCCTCATCTATGTCTCTTCTTCAGACATTTTTTTCTTTCTTTACCCCTGCCTCAAGATCCTTAAAGAGAAATGGTACTGCTAGTGAAATGATGTGGAAAGGGATTAAAGGAGATGATGAGTTTTCTAACTAGGTCAAGGCATAGCAGTGTGTAGGTCAAGTGTTATCTTTTAGGATTTCATTGCTTTTTCTAGCACCAATTTTCAAACTTCTTAGTGGCCTTATCTTTAGAAAGCCATGCATATGCAGGAAAAGTTCAAAATACCTCTTGAAGCGCCTCCACAGCAGAAGAAATAGCTCGAAAACCTTGTGGGCAGAGTCGGGTCACCCTCGCATGTGAATCCGTGCAGACGCTGCAAAACAGTGGCAGGAGCGCAGCATACTTCGTTGGGCGGCTCGGGTCACCCCTGAACGTGCCTTCGTTCAGCGGCTGCAAAACAATGGCAGGAGCACAGCACACTTCGTCGGGCGGCTCGGGTCATCGTTCTACGTTGAACACCGTGGCAGGAGCGCAGTAGAAGGTGTCGGGTGCCTAAACGTGCCTTCGTTTAGCGGCTGCAAAATAGTGGCAGGAGCGCAGCACACTTCGTTGGGCGGCTCGAGTCACCGTTCTGCGTTCAACACCATGGCAGGAGCGCATCAGAAGGTGTCGGGTGCTTGAACGTGCTCGGGCGGATGGCTTGCATGTTGTGGTAGGAGCGCAACACTGCCTCCGAGCGGTTTTGAACGGGGTGTTGTGCCCCATCGAACACTGAACATTGGGAAAAATTGTAGGAGCGCAGCACCACTCTTCAGGCGCGCAGTGGAGATTTACACAGGGAGATGTTACAGGCGCGCAACGCGACACTACAGGAGCGCAGTGCCTGGAAAATTTTGCTCGAGGACTCTGGCAGAAAATTTGAAAACCCTTACTGTGCTTGTAAATGACCAAAGGAGATGGGAGATGTTGTTTTGTAGTGGTTTTATACTTTTTTGGAAAATTAGAAATACAACCCACTTTTATAATGTTCATGTTTCTTCACTTTTTCTCACTGTGTCTTTGACTGTTTTGGTCTTGCAGGTGGCATATTTGATTGAAACAATTGCTTTTCCTCATTGCTGGAGGCTTCTTAAGGCTCTTTTTAATTTGACACCCTTCTTGAAAACACCAATTCTATGCCTCTCAGCCCTTTTTGGAAAAAGAACCTGTTTTTGACTTTAACACTTATACACAGCAAACTCATCATTTTTGCCATTTCTCCTTTTGACTGATATTCTATATTTGAAACATTCTTTCCTTTGACCTTGTCATTATTTCTGTGGGAAAAACACCTTTGTCAGCTCTGTAAAGTGTTACTTATGTCTTCGTCATCTTTTTTGCAGAATAGTCATTTGATAAGGAGGTCCTTGTTGGGAGTTCACTGCTCTGTTGTAAACTAGGGGTATATTTGTTTGTTTTTAGGTCACTTTGATCACTGTCTCTTTTGAATTTGGACAGCTTGCTTTATCAAACAATGACCCATGCTTATCATAGTTGCCATCTTTGGCAATTTCTACCCATGTTTGTCCCCTTTGGTCACTTGAAGATGTCTCTAACTGTTTTTCAGAGAAAAAGACCTTTGAACTGACATTTCTTGCCTCTTCTTGCTGATACTCTTCATCATCTTTCTGCCTTTGGTGTAGTGGAGTATTTGATCTTCATGTCTGCCCTTTTTGATCTTCTTTAAAACCTCTGATTTTACCTTTTGCTGAGGTGGAGTTAGTTTTTGTCTGTCAAACCCTATAAGGTAGTTTGAAAACCCTTGAAACCATCTATTGTGATGAAGGAGGTTTCTTTGTCACTATTTTGACCATCTTTCTCTATCTTCCCAAGCTTCTGAGTTTTTAGGGATACTTTAGAAAAACAAACAGTGTTATCTTCCAAGTTCTCAAAGAGACACTTATCAAACTCACTATTTATGTCTAAAAGCCTTCAATGACCATTTGAAGGGGTTTAGGGGTTCTTTGCCTTTGTAACCTTAGCATTGCTCTATTGCTTGGTCAAAATAGTCATGAATCTTGATTCCCATCAAACACATACCTGCTGCTTTCTTCTTGCTATGAATGGTCCTCTTATGATGATCCTCCTCTTTTACCTTACCTCATGGCTAATCTGATGGCTTTTTGGTCTTCTTTGCAGGAATGTAAGCAAAGGGCAGTTGCCCCTCTACAAGATTTCATGCTTGATGCCAAACAACTTTTTAATGATCTTTTTGATTGATGTACAATGTTGCTTATGTGCCACTGTCTTTTAGGACCTACACGAACCTTTTCATGGGCAGCACTTCATAACAATCTCTCATGAGTTCATGATCTTCCTTGTAAACTTAAGCCTGTTGTATCTTACTACCAGCTGTGGATGCCTTTATGAGATTTTCAGGTCTCCTTCTTTGCCTCTGTTCTGCTGTTTGACCATTTACAAAGCATTTCTGCAGAAATGCTTGGACATGGTAAATTGTTCCTTTGCAGGTTTACTGCTTGATCAAGAGGATGCCTTTGAAAGTATTTGATGTTCTTCAAACAATGATAAGCCTCATCCTTGTGTTCTCTTGAATTCACCTTTGAATACCTGTGGAAATAGTGAATTTAGAATCATGATAGTGCATAACCTAGGTGACCCTATTTGACTTATTGTAATGTCCTTGGAATAGGTTTTTGACTTAAAAGCTTGAATTAGGGTTTGGATGGGGAGACAGGATTTTGACACTCTATTATGCACTACCATCCTAGACAACTAGAAAACCTTGTTTACTTTAGAGGGCTTTGGAAAGGGAGTTTTGAAATCACCATTGCTTGAGGCACTTGGTGAGTAGGGGAAAAAGTTAGGTTTACTTGGCGAAATAAGGTGTGAAAGGAGAGGGCTTAGGCAAACAGAGACAGAGTGTTATAGGCATATGTGGCAAACATAGTGAGAATGAGGGACATTAGTCCAGGATTTGGTCTTGTCTGGGTGATAGATTGGCCATGCTTCGACAGGGAAGTAGGATAGTGAAAAATTTCTCTTTGAGGAGATTTCTAGAACTCACATGATTCTTGAATTTTGTTTCTAGAAATCCTGGACAAAGAATTTAGTCATCTAAACAGGTAAAAATTACAGATGACTAACAACTAGCAGAGTGAGGTAATCTCACAATTTGTCTTTCTTCTACCAAGTGATATTCTCTATACTGGATAGCCAACAAGGCATCCAGAGATTGTATTCAAATAAAACCCTAAGATTTGCTACACTGGTTTTCCCTCATTGGGTTTTTTTGGGGACATTTGTCCAAAAACAACGGTGTCCTGTGTGATATTTTTCTCTTGCTTAGTCTCTTATTTCGCATATTAATTTAAATAAGTGAAGGATGCTTCAGTAATTACTTCAGTATTTACAGAAGAAATTTGCAAATAACTTGTTGATATAGTTTACAAGTAGGTAAAGTTAATTCAGTTTGCTGCAGTAGGATTCCAGATGTGGGACTTGGGAATTTTGACATGGTGGACCTTACTTGCGGCGATGAGGCCTTTGTTGTTGGGCAAAGCGGGTTTTCCTTGTCACTGCTACGGATCAGGGCGAGTGTTGGATGGGTAAGTCGTGACATAGTGGAGGTGCTTGGGCTGAATGCACTGAGACTCCATAGATATTTTTCCATCAGGTCCCAGGAGGAGAGGATACAACTGGCACATGAGGCGCAAACTATCATGGTCAGAGTTGCACAGCGACAACATGGTGGCACCATTTTTAGACTAGTTTGGGACCCAGGAGCTACAAGGCTGAGCAGTTGGATTATGGAATGGGGAGAGTGGGTTCCCACAGGGGGAAGCCACCGAGATTTTCCATTGGGACTCCTTTATGGCAGGTTTGCATAGGGATTGGGAGAGACTTAGTGGCATAATTGGGACCCCAATATTGTTCGTAGTGGTAATTGGGACAATATGGAGAGAGCGCTTGTTCAACAGTTGCTTGAGGACAAGCATCGTTTTGGCGGGGAGGACTGTGATACTCCAACTTAGCAATATTGCTAAGAGAAATATCAATCTCGTCTAATTTTGCCTTATTTCATTATTGCACATAGGAGATGTGGGTTTAGAGGCCCCACATGAATTTTGGGATTAAGTGGGGGCCCAAACACTACGAAGGAAAGAAATATTGTGGCTCTAGTGGAGCGTGGGGGCCACCCCTTGGAGGATTACGTTCCACATGTGGAATATTTTCTCATTGGAGCGAAGTTGGTGGGGGAAAGTCGAGCTGGGCCCACATGGGCATTTCGGATGCTCTTTGATAAAAAGTGCAAGAGGCTCTCATTTGGGGATTCATTCATCATTTCTAAACTTGTCTTTTGATATAGCACGCTTGAGCAAGTGCCAAGTCTGCAGTGTTGTTCAACACACAAGTGTTTCTGAGCGGAAATCCCAGCCCTTGCTTCGGTGGACTTCGAGTGCCAGCCCAAGGAGGGAGTTCTACCTGTGTTCCATTCGTACCAACAGCAGAGAGGTCGTACTACAATGTAGAGGCATTCACAACAGCGCAGGGATTGCGCAATGTTTGAAGGAGTCACTACTGGAGCTTGTAGAGTGAGGGGATTTGGAGTTGGAGATTTGGTGGGGAGGCTTGGGAAGCCTTCTAACATGGATTGCTGATATTTTAGGGAGCATTGGGCAGTAGATTTCACAACAGGAGAGTTATACCCAGAAGTAGAGCCACCAAGCATAAGGAGGTTGATTTTAGGGAGCATTGGGCAGTAGATTTCACAACAGGAGAGTTATACCCAGAAGTAGAGCCACCAAGCATAAGGAGGTTGATTTTAGGGAGCATTGGGCAGTAGATTTCACAACAGGAGAGTTATACCCAGAAGTAGAGCCACCAAGCTTTGGCCAAACCCTTCGTGGGTTTTTCTGGGTATTGTGTGGGGAGGCTGGGATTAATTTCCCAGAATTTTTTGAGCAGTGGAGAGGGCTCTAGCAGCAGATATTTTGAGGCAGCAACACATTTCTGGGTTATTCCAGTGCAGAGCCAGGGCAAAACAGTGTTTCAGTTGAGGAGGGTGACTTGTACCTCATTTTGGGCTTAGCTAGCTTGCTTAAAGCAATCCCTGGTGCTCACATTCTAGCACCTTGTTTGTAAACACTTATTCAATAAAAAAATGGCTCGACAGTTCAATTTTGGTGTAAAATTGTGCATCTAATTTATATTTTTGTTTGTGTGATTTTATGTCTATGCATCCTGTTATTTACTATAAAATTTCCTTAGGGATATTACACAAGAGGAGAGGTTTTGGCCCTGGCTTGCAACCTATATACTATGTCATTGTTCTTATTGTTTTGGTAGTCGTTTGATGCTTCACACATATAATAATAAGCAACAAAGCTAAAAAGTAAAAAGGAAACACAAGCAATGATCAAGAGAAGAGAATTAAACATAATCATTGCCCTATTGAATTCTCAACATGCATTACTTTGTATATGGGAATTTTCAAAATTTCTCAATGTTTGCATTTTAGCTACTGTGAAAATTTATGAGTACGCAATTACATAAACCCTACTGTAGTGTCTTCATTTACTTCTCCTACTTGTGATTTCATTATACAAGTTATTTTCAGAAGTATTCAAAAAATATCGAAGTAAATACAACTAGCAGCCTACACATATACAGATCATTTACTGAAACATAGCGCACATATGGCAAAGGACACATGATTTTTTGGACAAATGTCCCCAGAAAAACCCAATGTGAGAAAACCAGTGCAACAACTCTTTGAGGGTTTTATTTATTAAAGAAAATATCTGAATACATCTAGGGCACTAATAGTGGTTTGCCCCTCAGAGAAATTCAAGACAGTTGTACCTTATCACTTAGAGACAAAAAATATGGCTGATTCAAACCCTTCAGGAATTATTGAATATGAGCCCTTTCTGGCCCATTGGAACCCTCAGCGCAACTCTTCCAACCTCTGTGTTAGCCTCTCCTGCCTAGTGTAAACTCTGTGCAGCACAGGCTGCCCCTTCGTCACCCTGAAGGCCTCTGCGTTGCCTTTGCGTCACCCAGAAGGGTCTGCGTCCCTCTCTGTGTGGGCTCTGCGTTATCCTGGCTGGGCTATGTCCCTCCTGCTAGCCTCTGCGCTACCTAGTGTGAAACTGCCTCTTGGATGTATGTATTCTCAGCCTCAGATTGGGACATCCCTTGTCGATCTGCCCCTCACTAGCATTGCAAGCTCACTCGAAAATTCTCAGCAAATCGCGCCCCAGAATTTTGACTTAGCTCAAGTGCTGCTACTCTGTGTGTCTTCTGCAACTGACCCCAAGCCTTCCTCAAATACTTTTCTCTTTGAAAAATGAATGGTTGTGATCTAATCACTAAGAAACGACTAAGATTAGAGAAAGCTTGATCCACGTCACTTAGAACATTCTCACCACATGTGTAAATTAATTCACTTTAAATTTTCAATTTCTCTAAGTTAGACTTAGGGTCCCCGTTAAAAAACTTTAATTATTTGAATAACCTTTGCACGGGTGGAATTTCTCCAAACGATTTCTGGGTCTTGGAGATCTCATGTGTTCTATCCCCTCCACAATGTTTGAGAGCTAGAGCACATCCGATGCTACCCAAAATCTCAACACTCCCTCTTAACGAAGGATGTGCTCTAGCAACACTTCACCACTAAAGCATCACCCTGATCTCTGACATCGGTCTCTGCGTTGCTGGTGCTTGACCTACTGCCGTCTATCCACTGCGTTGCTACTTTCTGTACTACTGCCCATGACTCTTCCACAGCCACTGCCACATCTGTACTGCAACTCCCTCTTAAATTGTTGCATAATGTTGCCTATAACACTGCCACTGCTAACTGCTGCACTGCAACTCAGTTGCTGAGAAGTAAGCAACTGAAGGACAATCACCCAATCAACTGATAGACAAGTCAGTCTGGTTGCATCTCATCACTGAAGCACCTTCTGCTGCTGCTCTGCATTGCGTAAGCACTGTCCCTCCGCACTGCTGAATTCCCATCAGCCTCTGCGCTGCTGCTTCCACGATGCTGCTGCCACTGCACTGCGTTGCTCTACACTCTACCGTCCCAGCACTGCCTTTGCTTCTCCATGATCTTCTGCACCCATTGCTCCAGTCATTCTGCTACTCTCTTTTAACGACTCCCGTAGCTCGTATGTGATCGAAGAGTTTGGGCACCTCAAGTATCCTGCTGTCCATCTGTAGCTCAATCTACAGATCTATGTCGCCCTACCTCTTCTCTCGAGGTACATGAGCACTCATGGCCACATCATCTTCACTGCCATCGTCCCCTTTCGCTGTTGCTGCCTTGGAATCTGAAGCTTCCTTGTCCTTCCTCTTAGGACAAGTGCTGACGAAGTGTCCCAGTTCGCCACATTTGAAGCACCGGACCTTGGATAGGTCCTTATTCTTCTTCCCTAGCTACAGCTGTCCCTTAGATGCTAGGGCTGCATCTTCCTCCTCCTCCTTTATTTTGACTCCTCCGCTACTGAATTCCCTCTCGGTCACCCTTCGGATCTCCTCCTGTCGAAGGAATGCCCAAATGTCTCCCCAATTTGGGAGTTGTGCTTTTCCCAAGATACTTTGGACAAAGGTCTCCCACCCATCAGTGACTACATTCAGGGAAATCCTTACCATGAGTTCATCATTCGGAGTTGCCCCCATGGCAATCAGCTAGTCTCGAATAGTCTGCAATCTTAAGAGGAAGGGATCGATCTCCTCTCCCTTGTGCATATGGAACATCCACATCTGATTCTCCAGAAACATCTTCCCCATGACGGAGCTACCTTGATACAACATGGTCAGTGCTGTCCACACCTCATTTGTCGTCTTCTTCTCGGCAATGTGTGGGACCACGTGATCTTTTACTCCATCCATGATCAAGTGCTTTTCCTGCGCCTAATTTTTGTTGAACTTCTTCAGAGCATCTACATCGGTTGGCACAACTAGGACATTCTCTGCGTTATCTCTGGTACCGTACTCCTCCAGGACTGTCAAGATTCTGGATTTCCAGATCGCAAAGTTAGACACACCGTCTAACCTATCCTGATCTCTTAGTCCGTACAGGGTCATCTTTGCTCAAACAATCGAAACATGTGCTCTTCTCCCCTTTATTTCTGTTGCACTCAATAGAAGACCGGATTTGGGTTTCTTGGCTATGGAAACCCTCTAGAGAATTTGATCACTTTGACAGTTGATTTCCCTCTTGGAAATCCTTTGCCAATTTTGACGAATCAGTTCTCTACGACCACCCTCCTAATCGAATCTCAGATTTCTTGGCAAGAAAATTTGCTGAGGGACTATTTCCCCTTTATTTTGCAACTTTTCTAGGCACTATTTTGCACCGACAGAACCGATGCCCCACCAGAAACTTCGAAGATCAGAAGTTGCACTTCCAGCCTTAGAAATCGGCACAATGTCTCTCCAACTCAGACTGCGTCAGCCCAGCGTGAGCTTGACAGGCTTTGTGTCACCCACTAGGGCTTGCGTCAGCTTTGCGTGAGCAGACTGGCTCTACATCCCTTCTGTTGGGTTTGTGTCCCTCCTGGTGTTGCGCTACCTTTTCTCGGATCTGTGCTACTTCTGCTGCCCTTCCTGCAGCAAAAATCTTCAGCCTCTTGTTGATGGCTTCAACTTGATCTGCAATTGCTCTGATACCATGTGAAAATTTCTGAATACAAAATTATAGAAACCCTACTGCAGTATCTTGATTTACTTATACTTTTAATTTAATTATATAAGTTATTTTCATAAATATTCAGAAAATATCGAAGTAAACACAACTAGAAACCTACACATATACAAATCATTTACTGAAACATAGCGTACATATGACAAAGGACACACATGATTTTTCGGACAAATGTCCTCGGAAAAACCCAATGCGGGAAAACCGGTGCAGCAACTCTTTGAGGATTTTATTTATTAAGCAGAATATATAAATACATCTAGGGCACTAGTAGTGGTTTGCCCCACAGAGAAATTCATGACAATTGTACATTATCACTCGGAGACAGAAAATATGGCTGATTCAAACCCTTCAAGAATTACTGAATATGAGCCCTTTTTGGCCCCCTGGAACCCTCAACGCAGCTCTTCCAGCCTCTACGTTAGCCTCTCCTAGCCAACGCAGCCTCTGTGTCACACTGAAGGCCTCTGCGTCACCTAGAAGGGTCTACGCCCCTCTCTACATGGTCTTTTTGTAAACCTAGCTAGGTTGCGTTCCTCCTGCTGGCCTCTGCACTGCCTGGTATGGAACTGCCTCTCTGAAGTATGTATTCCCGGCCTTGGATCAGAACATCCCTTGCCGATTTTATCCTCACTAGCACTACAAGCTCACTCAAAAATTCTCAGCAAACTGCGCCCCAGAATTTCGACTTAGTTCAAGTGCTGCTACTCTGTGTGTCTTCTCCAACTAACCCCAAGTCTTCATTTAATACTTTTCTTGTTGAGAAATCAATGATCGTGATGTAATCACTAATCAACGGCTAAGATTATAGAAAACTTGATCCACGTCACTTAGAACATTCTCACCACATGTGTAAATTAATTCACTTTAATTTTTCGATTTCCCTAAGTTAGACTTAGGATCCCCATTAAAAAAAATTAATTATTTGAATAAGTTTTGCATCGGGTGAAATTTCTCCAAACTATTTTTGGGTATTGGATGTCTCATGTGTTCTAGCTCCTCCACAAAGTTTCGGAGCTAGAGCACAACTGATGCTACCCAAAATCTCAACAGCTACAACCACACCTTCATTTGTGTTCTTTAAGTTATCCCATGCTTCTTTGGATGACACTACACCATTGATTCTTGGAAATATAGATTCTTCAACAATGCTCCTTATAAGTGAAAGTACTTCATTATCTTTCTTAATAAGCTCCTTTAGATATTTCTTATCATCATCACTCAATGCTTTGAATTCGTCAGGAGAAGGCAAAGTATATCCATCAGTTACAAGTTCCCATAAATCTTTAGTGATGAATATAGTTTGCATGTGTTTGCTCCAATAAAAATAGTTTGTGCCAACAAGTTTAGGCAATACAATAGTGCTTGTCTCCATCGAGAGAATAAGAGAGAATTAGAGAGAAAAAGTACACAATGAACACCATGTGTCCCATTTCGACCTAGGACAAGAACCAATGTCCCTGAAATTGTGACTCAACCACCACCAAAAAATATTATTTATTAAATAGAGAACACAAGATGGTGCAACTGATGCATAATCACAAGCAAGTTCTTCTTAAAATATGTAATATTCCCATTTTTGGTATCATCCATAACAGGGCTAGGAGGGACTTCCAGAGTTAGGAGCAGACAGGTCACAGGTACAGATTGGTGCTATCAGTGGGCTCAGGAGCTTTTCAGAGGAGTTTTGAGGAGTTTTCATGGTGTCCGGAGGCATTCGCTTGATATACTCCATCATCCGAGCAGTTTGGCTTTCGTTCCGATGCATTCCGATAACTTTCGGAATTTTGAGTTCATTCGCTTGATATACTCCATCATCCGAGCAGTTTGGCTTTCGTTCCGATGCATTCCGATAACTTTCGGAATTTTGAGTTATTTATGGGCTTAACTCAGCTAATTATGCTCAAGGTGGCGTTTCGGGAGGAATATGCGATGGAACACCTTAGTGTAATAGCTCATCGGAACCGGGACGAGAAGACCTACACGATGGGACAACTAGACAGAGATTTCAGTGACCAGAGGAGGCGTGGTAGCCGATATACCCTTTTCTGCATTAAAAAGGAATATTTTATAATATTTTAATAAAAGGGGAAAGTGCTCCATAAATAAAATAATAATAAAATAATGCTCTAGAAGGCTCCAAGGGATCTATAAAAGGCAGGGAGGAGGCCATTGGGAGACATCTTTGGAATAGATCATTTGCTTGTATATGCGAGGTTTGAGGACGTGGTTCTCTACTTCTGCCGTAGCCCCAGGACGGAAACCCTCGGGTGGTTTGTGAGTGTTGGACGAAAACCCAACTCTCTTGAGGAGACTTCACTTAGGAGTTTCACAGAGCTTCCGAGTTTGGTGTGAGGATCATTCAGATCTTCAACTTGGGCTTCATCAGTTTCAGTGGGTTCAGTTTCAGCTGTTGCCGGAGGGAGAGTGCAGCAGTGCAGTTTGCGGCCAGTGCCGTTCAGCAGCTTATCTTGGTGGCCGGTTTTCTATCTCAGCTCTTCTTGGGTCAGATCTATATGTAAACCCCTGTTTATTATCTATAATAAAAGCTGAGATTTTTCTTCTGTTCTATATGGTATTGGATTGCAGCGTTTCCTGTCTTTTATTTTACATGGCAATCTTCTGTTGAATAAATGTTTAATTTTCGACAAAGTGTGGTATTCAGTATTTTTCTGCATTTTAGTTAAAATATCCCATCCGGGATATTACAGTGGTATCGGAGCCTCGAACTTGGCTCAGCCGTGGGATTTCAGATTTTATTGCAGATCAACTTCAGAGAAAGTTCAAAGGGTTTTAATTTGAGGAAAAAAAAAAAAAAGAAAAAAGAAAAAAGAAAAAAAATGGAACTTGCTTTTTCATTGTGATAATTCCGGAGGAAATTATCCTTTCCATTCTACAACTCTCTGCTGCATAAAATCTCAAGGGCTGAAAATTGACCCAAGAGTGTGCCGTCGTGTATTGAAGAACGCTTGAAACCGAGCGTAATTCCCTCAAGTCCCAGTAGCTGTCTATCTAGTAACTCTATTGCAGAAGTCGTATACAATTGAAGGTGGGATCCACATGGCCAAAACTAAAAACCGAAAACTTCCTGAAATTTTGAAGGCTGTAAGTGGGAATTTCGAGCCATGAGAATTGGCGTGTATTCCGTGAGGGTGACTGAGTCGTATTCCGTGGCTGTGCATCGAGTAGAATGAGCCAGTGTTGAACATGGTGAAGTGTCATTGTTCCAGAAGGCCAAAATCGAGGGCATCAATTTCATTGTTGGCCACGTTCATTCCTGCGCTGTAAATTTGTGGGCCGACGGAGGTAGATCGGACGTCAATTTCTTGAACGTCGAGCAGAAGGGTATGCAATTGTGTCGAGGGCCGAATAATCGTCAGCGTAATTAAAGATCGTGGACTACGTGTTGTTCTTGCCACTGATGTCAGAATGGTGGTATGCTTGGATCGATGACGTCCGTAGCAGATCACTGTGATGGGGTTTACCTTTGCGTACCAGTGAATCATAAAAATTGAGAAACCATTATCGAGGGTCGAGAGCCATCACACTGCCGCTTTCGGGAGCCAAATACGCATAGAACCCTTTCATATAGCGTAATTGACAACTGTTTTACTCAGCCCGAGTGTGGAAAAATAGAAGGGATTTTCTCACATTTGATGCTGCGCAATGTGTTGGCCGTGTTATCTGATCAAAGGCGGATTAATCGCAGACGGGATATTGTGCTTCACGTCGGTAGATAGGGGCTATTGAAACCATCCAAGAGGAGTCTTGAGAAGACTTTGAGTAATCTGAATACACACATACAATTAATCAGCACACGGAGGAGCATGAAAATGGATAACCGAATCTCAAATTATAGAACAGCAGAGAATGACGGTAGAACTCCTTTCTATCTGTGATAAAAAATAGGGTATTACGAAGGCTGCCAGATATCCCTGTGCAAATTCTCTGCAGAAAACTAATTCAGATAGACTGCACATAGATTTAAAGCTGACAGAGGCTGATATCAATAGAGGATTGGAAGCAGCTGGATGGGCAAGACGAGAACCAGATCTTTCTTAGTTTTGGCTTCACTCAGTGCCTGTTGGGGTTCCCTACATGAAGGTTTCCATTCACAGAGATCACCTATATGGGAATGCTCAATTCTCTAACATTGAACTCTTTACTGAATGCAGTGGGTGAGTCCTCAACAAAGAATCAGAGTATTATTCTCAAAAAAAAAAGCCACGAGATTCATTGTTGAAGAAGGAAGCATGTTTCTTCATTATTACCCATGACTGCAGCAAATAGAGGAATTTTGACTTTGACAGAAGGACCGAAAGCATTATCAGAATATTTCTTTTGTTTTCACAGGAAGCTGTATTTGCTTGGCAAGGGACGTGACTGTCAATTGAGAAATTGTTCAGGGCATATTCAAGTTTGGTAAAATTTCTTTGAAGTCAGAGACCGCATCACCAGTAAACCCATTTAAAACTGGAACGAATTCTCAGAAGTTTGCTGTTGTAACAGAGCAGAACTGTTTGTTGTTCATCACTGTTTCACCACCGCCTATCACTGCTCCCAGAACTCACGCTTGTAAATTTATGGTCGGCATCTAAACCAGTGGTTGAGCGGCATTCTGGGTGTAGAACAAATTCTGGGCACTTCACTGGGCGAGGAACGATTATCTTGCACTAAGTTGAGTCAACACATCAGTACCAGGTTCCTCTATAACAAATTTATGCTTTGCAATTAAATTTTAATTGGTTGTATGAGACTGCATATCTGAAACATATATTTTTCTGGGTTGCTTATCAAAGATACAATTGGTCTGATGGCTGTAGCATCATATTATAGTGACCAGAAATTTATTTGATGACATCTGAAACACTGCCATTAGAAGCATTTTTATGGACAGGGCCTCTCAGTCTCTGTATGCCTCATTTCAGCTATAAAACTGAATTAGTGCAATGCTGAGTTGAGGCAACTCAGAATTGCACATACAACATTGAGCAAGAAATCTGTTTGCTAACACTTCACAGGAAAATATAAACAATTAGTGATGGAGGAACTCATAAACAGATTGATGAAAATAAAAGCAGAAAACCAGAGAACAAATCAGAACAGCAGACCCTTCTCCAAGAAGGTACATAAATTGCTCCAACAAGAGCATCCGAGGAATAAACAAAGGGAAGAAGAAGTGGGAAACTGGCTGTATGTACAAGGGATGGACTTAAAAGATGAAAGATCAGAAATTGACTTTTCCATGTTGAAGGAACTGGAATCCTGCCTTTCAAAGGTACAGCAATCTGATTGGTGTTTGAATTGGGCTTTGAAGCCAGCTATGCTTGCATTAATACAAGCCAGATTCTTGGAACATCCTAGTGAGAGAGTCCAGCTGATAGTGGCCTCTTGCTTCAGCGATATCTTGAGGATAACAGCACCCTACCTTCCCTACAATGATGATATTATGAGAAGAATTTTCAGATTGATAGTAGGAACCTTTCAGGATTTGGACAACTGTGCAGGCTCTACATTTAGGAGGAAGTTTAAGGTTCTAGAAGCCATGGCTATGGACCGAACTTATGAGATCATGTTCTATCTTGAGTGTGATGACCTGATTTTGCAGATGTTCCGATGTTTCTTTAGCATTAGGAAACATCATCCTGATACTGTCATAGCACACATGCAGTCCATCTTGTCGTCATGTATGAGAGACCATGAGACCATTTGCCGGAAGTTGCAGACTAGGTTGCTGAGCATTTGGAGGAGGAAGCGGTTGGTCTCGCCTGTTGCTTATGAGCTAGCCCAAGGGCTAGTTGAGCAGAACATTGAGTTTCTCGGGAGACAGTTGACCAGGGAGGAGCGGCTCCAGTTCCGTCGGTCAGGCAGCAGAAATGAGCTGAGGAGGAAGGGACTTTGCTTCATTTGCAAAGAACCTTGGGGGCCTAATCACTCATGTGTGAGAGATGCAGATGAGGTGGCAAAGGTAGAGCAGGTAGACATTCCCTCCGTATGCCAGGGTGAGGGCTCTTCTTCGGAGAAGTCCATGGGATCAGTTGAGGATGCTTCTGGGGAGCGCGAGCAGCCATACAGAGATGATGATGACAGTAGACCAGAGCTATGTTCTAGTGTGCAGGGTGAGCAGTCAGGGGACTGTATAGGTGATACTCTGGGTGATGAATCACTTGTGACGATTCAACCAGAGCAGCATATGATGGAGCCTGAGTCAGCAGAGGAGGATACTATGGACATCAGGCATGACATTTCCTTGGGTGAGATCCAGATGGGCACCCACACTGAGCCTATGATAGATATGCGGCTAACATTGGGGTCAGCCTTTGAGGAGGAGCAGTCAGATGCGCAGACACCAGTTGCAGATCCATATCCTCTAGAGACATTGGAGGTCGATGGGATAGTTTTGCAGGGAGCTAGGGCACTAGCAGGTACAGAGGTATTGGGTGATGGTCGCAGACAGCGGTATCATCGGCTTCGGACGGACCGTCGAGTTTTGAGAGAGAAGGCCACGTCAGTACGGGAGGCCATTCTGTTGCAGGACCAGGAGCTGGAGGGTATGAGAGCGACTTGTGCCAAGTCGGCGGCCATGTTGGTCCGCATTGGGGAACGACTAGATTCCCTGATGGTACAATCAGAGGGCGAGTTGGAGCATCCATCTTTGGGCCGACACATTGATGAGGTGTCGATAGATGTAACCGCAATCAGCAGAGCTGCAGTATTTTCAGTGAGTAGTACTCTCCAGGAGTACATCGATGGGGCTTGCAGCATATCTTGCCCACTTTGGCCCATTATAGGGAGAGGGGCTTCTTCCTACAGGCAGCTTTCTTTGACCGATAGGGCAGATCAGTGTGAGTCGGTTACGGGCTGGCAGCGACACTCTGGGCATATTCCATATGCAGTTGTTGCTACATCGGATTCTTCTTCCAGGATGGACTGGCAGGAGATCATGAGTTGGTACCCTCTTGGTGGTACAGTATTCTTCATAGGGAGCATAGCAGAGCAGGGGCCTTTGGACATAGTTGCTGTTACAGGTTCCAGTTGGCAGGAGGGCACCGATTGTCGTTACTTCAGGGCTCCTTCCCGATTTCAGGAGAGCAGGATCAGCATGGGATTGAGCCAGGAGATGGATTGGAGAGAGGTGATGAGTTGGTATGCAGTTGGTAGAGCGGCTTATACAGTTATAGGTACAGCACAACAGGGGCCAGGGAGCATTGATGCTTGTTGGCCGACTTCATTTCATGGGGCCTCAGCTATAGTCAGAGGCAGTGTGCAGCCCGAGCCGTGGGACTTGGGCGATGATTGGCCAGGGTGGCGATGGGATCCAGGAGGATTGTTTGTTGACTGGGACAGAGAGAGATCAGTTTGGGATCCCGGCATTTGGCGATACGAGAGGTTTGACACAGGTGCACGGCAGCACCCAGAGGTTGGTATGGGATCCAGGCATTGGGTCTGAGAGGCGGCAGGCCAAGGGAGTGGTCCACCTATTTCGATTGCTTGAGGGCAAGCAATCTTGGGGCGGGAAGTCTGTAATATTCCCATTTTTGGTATCATCCATAACAGGGCTAGGAGGGACTTCCAGAGTTAGGAGCAGACAGGTCACAGGTACAGATTGGTGCTATCAGTGGGCTCAGGAGCTTTTCAGAGGAGTTTCGAGGAGTTTCCATGGTGTCTGGAGGCATTCGCTTGATATACTCCATCATCCGAGCAGTTTGGCTTTCGTTCCGATGCATTCCGATAACTTTCGGAATTTTGAGTTATTTATGGGCTTAACTCGGCTAATTATGCTCAAGGGTGGCGAATTTCAGGAGGAATATGCGATGGGGTTAACAGGTATAATAAGCTCATGAACAGGACCGAGAAGACACACGATGGGGCAGCTGGGCGGTTGATGATGAGAGCGTGGTAGCGATGTACCCTTTACTGCATTAAAAGAATATTTTTATAATATTTTTAATAAAAGAGAGGGAGAGAGTGCTCCTCAATAAAATAACTAATAAAATAATGTGTAGAAACAGGATCTATAAAAGGAAGGGAGGAGGCCATTGGGAGACATCTTTGGAATAGATCATTTGCTTGTATATGCGAGGTTTGAGGACGTGGTTCTCTACTTCTGCCGTAGCCCCAGGACGGAAACCCTCGGGTGGTTTGTGAGTGTTGGGCGAAAACCCAACTCTCTTGAGGAGACTTCACTTAGGAGTTTCACAGAGCTTCAGAGTTTGGTGTGAGGATCATTCAGATCTTCAACTTGGGCCATGGAACCAGGTGGTTGGATTTGGTGTCTTTGGAGAAGTCACGACAGTGCGATTTGTGCTTGATGCGTTCGACTATCTTGGTGGGTTTTTCTATCTAGGCTCTTTGCTTAGATTAGGATCTATATGTAAACCCCTGTTTTATTATCTATAATAAAAGCTGAGATTTTCCTTCTGTTCTATATGGTATTGGATTGCAGCATTTCCTGTCTTTTATTTTACATGGCAAAAGTTCAATATAAGGGGATTATTGCTTCTCACCTTCCATTTTCAACACTATTACAAATCCCCTTTAAAAAATGTACCCTCAATTTAAACCGATGTGTTGTTCCTTTTTGTGGTTTTCCTTATGGCATGGTTAGGATCGACTTTCAGTGTTGGAGGTAGTTAGGTCACAGGTGCAAGTTTACTTCATCAACGGTCCTAGGTGCTTTTGGAGATGTTTTATGGGGTCTGGAGGAGTTCACTTGCCATATTCATCATTAGGATTGATTCCACACAACTTGCTTCTCATTCCATTGCATTATGATAATTCCCGTAAAATGAGGTTATTATTGTGCCTAACTCAAGTAATTATGCTTAAGGTGGCATTCTAAGAGGAGTACTTGATGGAACACCTCAGTGTAATAGCTCGTTAGAACCAGAACGAGAAGATCTATAGGATGGGATGATTAAAAGTGATTTTTAGTTGCCTAAGGAGGTATGGTGGCCAATTTACCGTTTCTCTCATTAAGAAGATATCTTAATTTAAATAAAAAGAGGGAAATGTACTCAATGATTAAAATAATAATAAAATAGGAGTTTCTAGAGGGGTCCATCAAATCTATAAAAAGAGTAGGAGGGGGCCATTAAAGGACATCTTGGATTTGAGCATTGTCTTGTGCGAGAGGTTTGAGGACCCGGTTCTCTACTTCAGTAGCCCCAGGATAGAAACCCTCAGGTGATTTTGGTGAGAGTGGAAGAAAACCCACCTAATATCCTTGGTGGATTGATCCAAAATTCACAGGTGCAGTGATTAATTTTAGTTCAGTTTTGGAGGGCAGTGTAGTTTTGGAGCAGATTCTTGAGGCCAACTTTCATCTCAGCTATATGGGTTGTATTTGCATGTAACCCCAATTTATCTATTATAATAAAATCTGAGATTGTTCTTGTTCATGTTGTTGTTACTTTGTCGTATTCTATTGGTTACATTTTACATGGAAATGCTATGTTAAATGAATGGTAATTTTATGGAGAAATTCTGGTTGAGTTAGATTTCTGCAAAATTAGCCAAATATCCCGTTTGGGATATTACAGTGGTATCAAAGCCTTGATCTTGGTTCAGCTGAGGGTTATCTCTGAGAAGCGAAGTTCAAGGGTTATTTTGAAGGAGCCAGATTTTGTTTGCAGGAGAAATTTGTTCTGGGCATTTAACTATTCTACAAAATGCGAGACAAATTTTTTATGGCTTTGTCATCAACTTAGTAATCATTCGACATTTTGTATTGGCCACGACAATTGAACGGCGCGATTAATTTCATGAGGGCCGTCAAATATTTTTAGAAGGACTGGTCATTCATCCGCGTTTTAGATCGTTGCCTACAACATTATCTTGTGAAAGATGCATTTCACCAAAACTCATATTGGAACTGTGAGCACATTTTGAATCGACTGTCTAGTTGCCAAGGCCGAGAATTTTTTTTATCTGAGAGGGTGAGCTTCCTGATTATTTAAGGGCCAAAATTCTTTGTATCAAGTCGTGGTAAATAGAGCTTATTTCTAGCAAATTCCTCTGATACAAATTGACAACTTCATGGATCAAAGCAACCTTTAAATTGAGGTGCGATTGTCCTGTGTTCTCGTGGAGTATTGAACTCTATTGGCTGGTTATTTTCCCTATGCAATTTAGATGTTGAATGAGCAGCTGTGGATTGAACTACCTAAAGTGGAGATTGGAAATTCAACGATTAAAAGATGTCAATATGAGCAATGAACTTGTAGTTGATCGAGGAACTGGTGCAATGACAACCTTGCGGCCAGTGGAAAAGACCAACTAAAATAATTCACTGGGGTGTTGTGTAAGGGCATATTCACAACCTCTCTTGCATTGTATGGTTACCTGTGGTTTCAAGTGGTTCTCAAAGAGTTGACAATACGTGAACCTAGCGTTGAAGGGTTCCCAGGTTCCATTCTCTTTCACTGTATTGCATATTAATCATTTTTTGTGATTGCAGAAGTTAGGTCACTATATCCGAGTTGTACAACAGTGCTAAAATGTAAGGATAATGGGTTGCTTTGGTATTCCATTTGTGTTACTGTACTTGTAAACTCAAACCAAATAAACGAGTTCACTTTAGCAACAGTGAAAATTCAAACTTCTTAACAAGAAGGCATCACAAAACTCAGAAAAATAGTGGCCTCATTATCATAGATGTTCTTGTCCTCATTGGGCTAAAATCGTGGAGAAACTCACAAAAATCCTAAATAAATTGGAAACATTAAATAATGACCCTTGGAACTGTTGATTTTTGGTAGCATCGGAAGTGCTCTAAGTCTCAAACTTTATGGAGAGGCTTAGGCACATGTATTCCAAAGAACCCAAAAATCGTTTGTGGAAATTCCACTCGGAATATGTTTTATTAAAATAATTAATTATTTTAATGGAGACCTTAAGTCTAAACTTAGGGAAAATAAATAATTAAAGGGTATTAATAAAACAAAGTGTGAATGTTCTAGAGAACATTGATCAAGTCAAGTTATGATCTTAGCCGTTGATTAGAGATCTAATTTCGGTTGTTGATATCTCAATGGGAAGACTATAAAGGAAGGCTTGAGGGTCATTTGGAAAACACACTAGCGTCGAAACTCAGTTTCCCAAGTAAAACCGATTTTCTAAGTGGATGAAGTTTGACAAGAGAAAATCGATCGAGAGGGAGAGTTGCAGGTGGGGGAGGGACAGAAAGGGTTCATCATAAATACAGGGTACAGGAGCAGGTGGCGCAGTGGTAGGAAGGGACAATGCAGAGGCAGAAAGGGAACAATGCAAAGGTGACGCAGTTCTGCGCAGTCCCCACGTATAGCCAACACAGTGGTGACGCAGGAAGCCCAGGAGAATCCTTCCGGAGCCATTTCTCATCAGAAAATTTTGTGAGAAATTTCTCCAGTGTTATCATAGAGAATTTCTCTTTGTTACTGTTGACTGTAAATTGTACAAGAAGATTTTGCTGAAGAATAATAAAAACCCTCATCTACTGCACCGATTTCCCGCATTGGGTTTTTATGGGGACAATTGTTCAAAATATCTGTGTCTCTTGTGCTAATATTTCCTTATTGTTTTTCTCAGTAATTGTATGGTGAAGTCTGCATTTGAATTTATTTTGATATTTACTGAAGAGATTTATGCAAATAACTTATTTATGAATAATAACTAGAAGAAATAACATTAGAAAATGCAGTAGGATTTCAAGTTGGAATTTTCACATGGTATCAGAGCAGGGTTAGGAAAGAAAGCAGGAGGGTCTACGCCAAAGGGAACTCATGGTGTTGCCTTGGCAGCAAATCGTATTCTTAAAGTGCTTATGCATTCCTTCTGCAGAAACTGTTGGAGAAGGGAAAAACATGGAGAAGATGGGAGATCGAGTTTTGTCAGAGTTGGCCTCTAGCCTGGGAAAAGAATGTGCGTGTTTATCTAGCATTGCATCATCAGATGATTGGTATATTGATAGTGGGGTTTCAGCTCATATGACTGGAGAAAGAGATAATTTCTCTAGCTATCAAGAAGAATGGATGGACTTCCAAATTACTATGGGAAACAAGACAGATTATACCCTCGTGGGAAAAGGGACAGTAGCATTTCAGGCAGAAGTAGGAGAGAGTCTCCGAGCCACTAATGTGCTTCAGTGTCTCAATTGCAGGACAAGGGATAGGACGTATACTTTATCGGAAGAAAAGTCTATGTCAAACATCGAAGCTAGAAGAAGAAGGCTCAGATTGGGACTCGAAGCAACATACTATTCAAGTTGCAGCTTGAGTGTCCAATGGCACTGGTAGGCAGCAATCTAAGCGGCGAGTCAGATTTGAATGAACTATGGCACATACGAATGGGGCATCTACACCATGGAGCTCTGAGAATGCTTAGAGAAATAGTTATGGGAGTTCCAATTCTTAGTACCAAACATGATGACATATGCGGAGGGTGCGTTCTGGGCAAATATGTTAAGGCAGCGTATTCCAGGAGCAACAATAGGGCAAAAGGTGTATTGGGACTAATACACAGATATTTGTGGACCGATGTCTACTAGAGCTCTTGGTGGAATTGAATATTTCGTCACTTTCATAGATGATCATTCCAGTAAAACTTGGATTTACTTCCTAAAGGCTAAGGATGACGCCTTTGATAGGTTCGAAGAATTTAAAGCTCTGGTAGAAAATATGACCGGGAAGAAAATCAAAGTATTGTGTTCAGATAACGGTGGTGAATATACTAATAAGGAATTCACAGATTTTTGCGCAAGGGAGGGCATCAGAAGAGGATGGATCGCTCCTTACAATTCATAGCAGAATGGAGTTGCAGAACGGAAGAACATGACTATTGTTGGGGCAGCAAAGGCAATGTTGTATGACCAGGATCTGCCTAGATTTCTTTGGGCAGAAGCATGCTACGCAACTGTATATATCTAGAACAAGACCCCTGACAGAGCATTGGGCAAGACAATGCCAAAGAGTGTATTCACAAGGATGAAGCCGGAGGTAAGCCACCTCAGGATTTTTGGGAGTGTGGTGTATTTCCGTGTTCTAGATGAGAAACAAAGAAAACAAGATCACACTGCTGAGAAAGGGTATCTTGTAGGATATAGTGAGACATCCAAGGCATACAGAATCTACATTCCGGGTAATAGGAAAGTTGTAGTAAGGAGGGATGTGAAATTCATGGAGGTTCAAGCCTTAAAAAAATCCCGTGAAATGGCTACTGAAGAACAATCTGAGGATGAACCTCTTGTCCAACGACAACTAGGAGAAGATCTAGCAGATAGACAGGCATCACGATCTAGCACTGTGACCAGTACTAGTATTTCTTCAAGAGAAGAAAATCCAGACTGCTTGTAGCAGATGAGACAACAGGAAGAAGAGATGATTGAGCCACCCACTACCAGTGCCAGAATCAACAAAGAAGTACGACAGACGCTAAGGGACACAAAGGAGTTTGTTGGGGCTCTTAGAACTGAGAAAAGGCAGCGTAGACAACTTGACAGATACCAAGCATTGGTAGCATAGGTTGTCGGGCCCTCTAGCTTTCAGGAAGCCATTCAAATCAAGTCTGGGTAGATGCTATGGTAAAGGAGTACAACTCTATCATGACCAATGATGTCTGGGAAGTCGTACCTAGACCACAAGACATATCAGTTGTAGGTTCTAGGTGGATCTACAAGATTAAGTATGTTGCAGACGACAGTGTAGAGAAGTACAAGGCTAGGTTCGTGGCTAAGGGGTATGCTCAGAAAGAAGGGATAGACTATGAAGAAACCTTCACCCCTGTAGACAAATATACCTCTATCAGATCCATTATATCCCTTGTAGCACAGATGGGATGGGAGATCCACCAGATGGACATCAAGACTGCGTTCTTGAATGAGGTGATAGAAGAAGAGGTTTTCATCGAACAATCGAAAGGCTTCGAAACACATGAGAAGAAAACTCATGTATGTAGGCTGAAGAAAGCCCTATATGGACTCAAACAAGCACCTAGAGCATGGTATGGTCGAATTGATGGTTACTTGCAACAGATGGGATTTTTCAAGAGTGACGCTGATCCCAATCTCTACTATCTCACTGTAGAGAATGAGCCTCTGATTTTGGTATTGTTTGTAGATGATTTATTTTTGACAAGATCATCTAGGCTCATTAAAAACTGCAAGAAGAATTTGGCAGAAGAATTCGACATGAAGGATTTGAGGCTGATGCACTTTTTTTTGGGATTGGAAGTTTGGTAGCAGAAGGGAGAAATCTTCCTTGGGAAAGGAAAATACGCTATAGAAATTATAAAGAAATTTAGAATGAAGGACTGTAGACCCATGGCTACTTTAATGATTACCAATTGGAAGAAAATTGATGCATCTGAAGATAAAGAAGTGGACCCCACCTTGTACAGGCATCTCATAGGGTCTCTCATGTATTTGGTCAACACCCGGCCAGACATTTGCTACATTGTTAATTCCCTCAGTCAGTTCATGGTAAAACCAAGGAGGGTGCACTGGGCAGTTTCCAAGCACGTTTTATGATATGTGCGAGGAATAGTCGGATATGGATTAAAATACACCCAAGGCGATCACATCATTTTGCGTGGATTCACAGATGCAGATTGGGCAGGAAGTTTGGTAGACCAGAAAAGTACCATAGGGTACTGCTTCAACATTGGATCAGGTATGACCACCTGGTGTAGTAAGAAGCAGAAGTTCGTAGCACTGAGCACAGCTGAAGCAGAATATATGGTAGCCAGCACAACTTTGTGTGAGGCCATATGGCTTAGAAAACTGCTTGTGAATTTATTCAGAAGGAAGATGGATGCGACCATTATTCTATGTCATAATTAGAGTTGCATCAAGCTCTCTGAGAATCTTGTTTTTCATGATCGGTCGAAGCACATCGACATCAGGTGTCATTTTATCATACTATGTTCAACGGGGAGCAGTGCAGTTGCGGTACATTCCCATGGGAGATTAGGTAGCAGACATTCTCACCAAGGTCCTAGGGAGAATAAAGTTTGTTCACTTCAGGGAAAAGATGGGGATGATTGAGAATCCGTTTCAGTAATGGAGGAAGCAACACTTGAGAGGGTGTTATAGTACGAATGCAACAGTGGCAGTGGCAGTGTCATGGGTAGCAGTATAGTAGCAACAACAACAATGCAGTGGTTGATGGACAGGGGACCAGTGTAGTTGCAGTACATTCCCATGGGAGATCAGGTAGCAGACATTCTCAGCAAGGCCCTAGGGAGAATAAAGTTTGTTCACTTCAGGGAAAAGATGGGGATGATTGAGAATCTGTTTCAGTAATTGAGGAAGCAACACTTGAGAGGGTGTTGTAGTACGAATGCAGCAGTGGCAGTGGCAGTGTCATGGGCAACAATATAGTAGCAGCAACAACAATGCAGTGGTTGATGGATAGGGGAGCAGTGTAGTTGCGGTACATTCCCATGGGAGATCAGGTAGCAGACATTCTCACCAAGGCCCTAGGGAGAATAAAGTTTGTTCACTTCAGGGAAAAGATGGGGATGATTGAGAATCCGTTTCAGTAACGGAGGAAGCAACACTTGAGAGGAAGTTGTAGTACGAATGTAGCAGTGGTAGTTGTAGTGTCATGGGCAGCAGTATAGTAGCAGTAGCAACAACACAATGGTTGATGGACAGGTTGTCAGATATCAGTAGTGCAGAGGTTGCTTTAGGATCAGAGCTGTATGCAGCAGGCATATTGTTAGAGCACTTTCCTCGCTAAGAGGGAATTTTGATTTTTGGTAGCATCGGAAGTGCTCTAAGTCTCAAACTTTGTGGAGAGGCTTAGGCACATGCATTCCAAGGAACCCATAAATCGTTTGTGGAAATTCCACTCGGAATATGTTTTATTAAAATAACTAATTATTTTAATGAATACCCCAAGTCTAAACTTAGGGAAATTAAATAATTAAAGGGTATTAATAAAACAGAGTGTGACTCTTCTAGGTAACATGGATCAAGATATGATCTTTGTCGTTGATTAGAGATCTAATCTCGGTCGTTGATATCTCAATGAGAAGACTATAAAGGAAGGCTTGAGGGTCATTTGGAAAACACTCCAGTGCAGAAACTCAGTTACCCAAGTAAATCTATTTTCTCAGTGGTTGAAGTTCAGCAAGAGAAAATGGATCCAGAGGGGGAGTTGCAGGTGGAGGAGAGACAAAGAGTATTCAAAATCAATACGAGGTACAGGAGCAGGTGACGCAGTGGCAGGAAGGGACAACACAGAGGCAGGAAGGGAACAACGTAGAGGTGACGCAATTCTGCGTAGTCCCCACGCAGAGCTAGCACAGTGGTGACGCAGGAGGCACAGGAGAGTCCTTCCGAGGTCATTTCTCATCAGAAAATTTTGTGAGAAATTTCTCCAGTGTTATCATAAATAATTTCACTTCGTTACTGTTGATTGTAAATTTTACAAGAAGATTTTGCTGAAGAATAATAGAAACCCTCATCTATTGCACCGATTTTCCCGCATTGGGTTTTATTGGGGACAATTTTCCAAAATATCTGTGTCATTCTTGTGCTAGTATTTCTTTATTGTTTTGCTTAGTAATTGTATGGTGAAGTCTGCATTTGAATTTATTGAAGATATTTCTGCAAATAACTTATTTCTGAATAATAAGTAGAATAAATAGCATCAGATAATGCAGTAGGATTTCAAGTTGGAATTTTCACTGGAACCATAATGCATCATTGGACCAAAAACCCACATAGAACAACAAACCATTCTCAAAGGGGATCCAAGCCCTTCTCCAGCTAGAACCACCATAAGATTTACAGAAGGGGCAAGAATTAGAACACAAGAGTTTTGTAATGGGGACAAGCTTGAAGCACATGAGGGTTACATTAAAATCCCACTCTAAATTAGAACTAGATAGACCAGTTAGAAGGGAAGAAGTTGATGTGGGCTTTGAAACCCGCCATGCTAGCTTTAATACAACCCAAGTTTTTGGAGTACCCTTGTGAAGGGGTCACACTTTCAGTTGCCTCTTGTCTTAGTAGCATCATGATGTTGACCGCCCCTATAGCTCCTTACAATGATGATGTTATGAGGACAGTCTTCAAGTTGATGGCAGAAACCTTGCGACACTTGGATAACTCTTTGGGTCCTACATTTGAGAAGAAGTTTTAGGTTTTGGAAATTATGGCCATGATTGGGACTTATGAAATCATGTTTGATCTAGAGTATGATGACTTGATCCTGCAAATGTTCCAATGATTTTTCAGCATTAGGAGATATCATCCTGATCTAGTCAAAAGACACATGCAGACCATCTTGTCATCATGTATGGGAGGCCTTGAAGCCATTTGTCGGGATCTGCAGTCTTGATTGTTGTCCATTTGGAGGAGAGAAAAGATGGTCTCACCAGTTGCTTACAAGCTAGTCGAAAGGTTGGTTGAGCGGACCATAAATTCACTCAGGAGGAAGTTGACCAGGGAGGAGCAACTGAGAGTTGATGGGACATGCAGCAAGAACGAGTTAAGGAGAAAGGGTCTTTGCTTCATCTGCAAGGAACCTTGGGGACTTGACCACTCATGCTTGAGTGATGTAGTGGGGATGATAGAGGTAGATCAATGGGAGACTCATTCTGACCTTCTAGATGAGGATTCTTCTGAAGAGCATCAACATGCATGTGGGGTTGATGGAAAAAATCGTGATATGCATAACTATTTGGGGGATAGGTTTGATGAGCAACAAATTATTCCCATACGGGGAGGAGACCAAGGAGATGAGCCATCAACAGAAATCCAACATGGTGAACACATAGAGGAGCTTGAGCATATCTGTAGAGATTCTGACATCAACCCAGATATACATTGATGTTTGATGAGTCAGCATGTGCAACACATAATGGAGAGAAATACACATGATGGGCCATTTTTCGAGAGTCAGCTAGTGGCTCATATTGAGCCCATGATGGAGAAGGATGAGCAACAGTCCCTGGGGCCAGCCATTGATGAGGGGCATACAAATGTGCACGCTGCCAACAGGGAGGTAGTATTTGAAAACATAGCAGGGAGGTAGTATTTGCAAACATTGGTCATCAGGAGGCGTTGGGACTTGACAGGATAGTTTTGCAGGTGACGAGTGGACCGATGGAGCATGGAGTTTCCATTCAAATGAGGGGGAGTCTTTTGGAGATAGTGGTGCATCCATCTTTGGGTCTACCCATTGACGAGGTGCAGGTAGATGCAGTGGCAACTAGAAAAGCTGCAATATTTCTAGGCAGTAGCCCTCACCAGGAGTACATAGATATGGCGTGCAACACGAGTTGCCCACTTATAGGGAGAGAGGTAGGGATTCCTAGAAACATCTTGTTGATTGGTTTGGCAGAGCTGCATGTGTTGAGAATGGTGCGACACAACGGACTCGTACCATATATTATATACAGGTGCACATGCATTTGATCCTTCCTATGCGATGGATTGGTGGGAGATCATGAGTTGGTATCCTGTTGATGGCACGATTTTCTCAGTCAGGAGCTAATGCAGTAGGGACCCTTAGACATGAGGAGTACTACATGCTCCAATTGCGGTGGGAGGCAGGCCAATAGCTTTCCAACATTTCAGGCCCGCATCTACTTAGTGGGATTGACCTTGGCCTATGCCAAGGGTTGGACTGGAGAGAGGTAATGAGTTGGTACGCAGTTGATGGAGCAACATTCATAGCCGAAGCTATAACACAACGAGAGCCATGGAGCATTGATGCTTGTCCTTGGTGGCATTGGGATCCAGGAGGATTTGTTGGTGACAGTTTCAGTCAGAGATTGGTCTAGGGTCTGGGCATTCAGGGCTCCGTTCATGGTGGGTTCACACAGAGGCACAACATCACCCAGTGGTTTGTATGGGATTTGGGCATTAGGTTTCAATTGCATCGGGCAACTAGACTGGTCGACAGGTTTGGATTGCTTGAGGGAAAGCCTTCTTGGGGCTGAAGGATTTGTGATGTTCCTTTTTCTGGTGTTCCTTATGACATGGTTAGGATGGACTTTCAAGGTTGGAGGTAGTCAGGTCACAGGTGCAGGTTTACTTCATCAATGGGCCCAGGGGCTTTTGGAGATGTTTTATGGGGTATGGAGGGGTTCACTTGCCATATTCATCATCAGGATTGATTCCGCACAACTTTCTTCTCCTTCCATTGCATTCTAATAATTCTCGTAAAACAGGGTTATTATTGTACCTAACTCAATCAAGTGTTATAAGGACCGATCCTGGTTGATCGGTTTAGACCAGTTCGACCGTTTTGAGGAAAAAATCAGTTTGAACTAGTGACTTGAACCGTTTTTGTCTGGTTTAGTACAGTAAAGCCACGTAGAATGTAGCAAGTGGGCCTGTTTTTCTTTTTTCCTTTTAATGTTGTCTTATATTGGCACTAGCCCATAATAGGTGCCTAATATTCAAGCATATGGCCCTACTATTGTTATGCATTTCATGGTAATGTTAAATTGAAATATAAAGGAAAATGTCACTTTTACCTAAATTTTTAACATTACCATGAAATGACTCAAGATGTTTGAGAGTGGTTTTGACCTCATTCGATTTCATATTGAGAAAGCAGAATTTTAGATTTCACTGAAAATCCAACAAACTTTACAATTTTACATGATTTCAGGATTGGGGGAATTTCAACACTACATGGGATTTTCTCATGTACGAGGGTATGGAACTAGTATTTAATCAAGAGCACCAAGCCCTCTATGTACCTTGATGTTAGTGGCATTGGTTGTTGAACTCCTCTAACATGAGCCTACTAAAAAAAATACCCATCACTCAAACAAAATCTTGACTTGATATGCCCTGAATTTTCTATCTTATTTTAATGCTTAGAGGGTGATATTGATGACAAAGATCCCAATATATGCAATGATTTTGATGATATGTAGGTATTTGTTGTAGTATATTTTTTTTCGATGGTAGAGGCCATGTGGAGCTTGTTTGTTGATGTATTTTCGGTTTAGAGATGGATTGCACTCGGTGCTATTTTGGTTATGTGAACCCTTACATGCGATATAAATGAGAAATTTTCTTATTTGTGTATAAATGGTTTGGATTCATATGGATGCACATGAATATATATTTTTTTCTTTAAAATTTGAATATTTTGTGTTTTTGGTTGACCGGTTTTTTGGTCCGCTTTTTTACTGGTTTACATACGGTTCTGACCGGTTTCGGGTTTGGGGGGTCTACCTGTTCAATGATCGGTTTGGTTTTGATAATTATGAACTCAATTAATTATGTTTAAGGTGGCATTCCGAGAGAAATACTTGACGGAACACCTTAGTGTAATAGCTCGTTGGAACCAAAATGAGAAGATCTACAAGGATGGTTAGAAGTGATTTTCAGTGGCCTAAGGAGGTATGGTGGCCATTTACCATTTTCCCTCATTAAGAAGATATTTTAATTAAAATCAAAAGAGGGAAATTTGCTCAATGATTAAAATAATAATAAAATAGGTGCTTCTAGAGGGGTCCATTAGATCTATAAAAAGACTAGGAGGGGGCCATTAAAGGACATCTTGGATTTGAGCATTGTCTTGTGTGAGAGGTTTGAGAACTTGTTTCTCTACTCCAGTAGCCCTAGGACAGAAACCCTCGAGTGATTTTGGTGAGAGCGGACGAAAACCCACCTCATATCCTTGGTGAATTCATCCAGAATTCATAGTTATAGTGATTGATTTCAGTTCTGTTTTGGAAGGCCAGTGCACTATTGGAGCAGATTCTTGAGGCCAACTTTCATCTCAGTTATATTGGTTTTATCTGCATGTAATCCTAGTTTATCTATTATAATAAAATCTTAGATTGTTCCTGTTCATGTTGTTGTTACTTTGTGTTGGTTATATTTTTACATGGCAATGTTTTGTTAAATGAATGGTAATTTTATGGAGAAATTCTGGTTGAGTTAGGTTTCTGCAAAATTAGCCAAAAAAATAAATATGTCAAAAAAATTAACAAACTTCCACGCATGTAAAAAAAAAAAAATGTGTGCATTGATTTTTTACCTACACAGGGCAAAAAAAATACAGAAATGTTCTGATTTCTTAACACAATTTTATGCAACATGCATGCCTCCAATCCGCATAGCATGCACACCTCCACACCTCAGATCACATTTCATAGCTTCTGTATATTTAGACTTCAACTCAAATATGCATGCCCCACTTGCACAAGATCCACACTGCAATGACTCAACACTCCAGGCTCAACACTACAACGATTTAGTGCAGCAATGGATCAAAATATCGTACACAAAACTCCTCCACGGTAGCTCATTGTCGCAATATGAGGCTACTCATATAGATTACAACATTTATATAGGTGTCAAATTCACAAATTTCTCAACTATTTGGAAATGGATCTGTTACCAAATGAAGAATCACACTAGCATAATAATAGAGCAAAACATTCAACAATAATGACACTAATCTCTCAACAAATTTCATTATCAACTCATACATGTATACATGTGAGGAGAGATCTCGGGAATTTTCCATCTTGTATAATCTCTCAATCACTCCATAAATATCTCATCAATCACATCATAAACTTCTCGTCAATCATTCCACTAATCTCTCCACAGATCTCTCATTAAAAATAAGAACTTACATTAACACTGATAGTTAAAAAATGAATCATTATTCCATCATCCAAGGCCTGCTAGATTTTATGGTAACAGAGATTTCCAACTTTTTAGTTCTAGAGGGAGGTTCAGTAAGGGCCAAATTATTTCTATAAAAGGAGGCCAATTTTTCCAGTGTGAGTTTGCATGTTTGATAGTGTGAGTTTTCCAGTTTGAGATGTTGGAGGTAGTACAACTTGCTAGATCGAATTCCCAGAGATAGTGCTTGTTGTCGGGAAGGGTAGTGTGAGTTCTGAGTGAGACAACGTGAATGTAGGAAGGGTGTGCAAATTGCCAGAAAGGGTCGATTTCATCTGTAGAGGGAGACAATGAAATTTCTCAGTTCAATTTGGTTAGAAGTGAAGAAAAAAAAAATTCAGAGCTTTGCCACTGTTAGGAAAGCAATTGCAATTTCTCAATAGCAGTTTTTGTTGAGATAATAATATAAACCCATAGATCTAAAAACTTGTTTTCCCCACTTTGGGGTTTTTCCAAGGACTTTTGTCCAAAAACACTTGTGTTCTTTGTGTGATTAGTTTCTCGCATTTTCTATTGCAAATTTTATTTTGTGAATGGTGTTGTTGATGATGTTATTCATTACTTCCAGCAAAAGAATTAATTTTCCATGAACAAGTAATAGGAAATAATTAACGTGGGTTAATAACACCTTTTGTGTAGCTAGAAATTTCACATGGTATTAGATATGCTACCGTGCCAAGGTTATTTTTTTCTTCTGAGCACAAGGGTTTCAAAGGAGAAATCAAAGGTTTTCACATAGAAAAATCTCTTCAGATTTATTAGATTTTACTGTTCGAGGATTTCAATAATGGCTTCAGCTGGATTGAGGAGTCAAGAAATACTTGATGGCGCATCAAACTTTGGTATCTAGAAATCATAATTTTATTATTGTTGGAGGAACATAGTTGAAGGAAATATGCAACATCTCTTGTTTCCATACTGAAATATCCGATGCAGTTAGCGACCGTCGACCTACCATAAGTAGGATGCCAAAGCTAGGCATATTATCCACGACGAGGTTAAATATCATATCATTCCCCATATTGCAAAATTGGATACACGTAAGAAAATGTGGGATGCCATATTGAAGTTGTTCTAAAATGCTATTGTAAACAGAAAGATGATCCTTAGAGGGAAGCTAAGAAACACCAGACGGAACAAGGGAGAAGGCATAGTTATTTATCTGACCAAGTTCAGACTTGTCAAGGATGAGTTAGCGGGTGTCACAGAGAAAATAGATGATGATGAGCTCCTGAGAACTCCTTTGCATGGGTTCTCAAAGCAATGGGACGTGTTTTTCCAAGTGATCAATAGATGACAAGACCTATTTGACTGGGATTGTTTTTGGAGTGATTTCATTTAGGAAGATCTTAGGTTGAGCCTTGTCAACTGTTGCACACATTTTGTTATAGTTCCAAGGAAGCAGTGGTGCCAATTTTTTTCAATGATCAGAATCATCAGCTAACAACTTATTATGTCATTGTAAACCCAATTTATGCAAATTGTAATGTAAATGATGCTAGTACGACTATTTAGTTATGTATAAACCTAGGTAAGCCTATGATTTTGGCGATGAATTTTATCCTAGGAGGTCTTTCATCTCACCGCATTATGTGTGTTTCTAGACACAGATAATCAACAAAGTTTTTCTGTCCAGCTTAACCCCAAAGCTAGGGTGGAATTTATTGACAAAGTCTTAGGTGAGTCCCAGTGTTCTTATTCAAGTCTATTGTAAAAGTGATTTGAGAATAATTTAAGCTATTTGGCTAAATTACTTTACTATAGATCACTTGATCTACTAGATCATATTGAGTCGCAGAATTGGGTAAATATTATGAGGGTCTATAACGAACGAGTATTCCCCTTTTCAGGGTTGAAATGTGTAATGACCCATTTCGATTTATAGGCAAAAGGGTATTAGCATGTATGCGATGTATGCATATGATAGCTACATATGCGTACATCGCATGGTTTGCACTAGTATATTTGTTAAATAATGATGAAAGATTTTTAAATAGCTAAATTATTAAGAAGGGAAGTATTACCTAAAATTCGACACTCTCAAATATACATATTAAATATTTTGTAATTATAAGGTTATTAAATTAAATTAAAATAAACTAAATTAAATTAACACTTTAAATTTTGTTAATGTAAATATATTTTATATTACTTTTATTTAAATATTATAATTAAAAAGTTTAAAAGTTAAATTATTAATTTAGTACAACTATTCATTTATTTAATTATTATAAAAGTTAAAAGTTAAACTTTTGATTTAACATAAACAATCACATATATTAAACATATACGTGCCTCACCTATAGGCTACACGTAAATCCTGTGACTGGTATATATAAGCGGATGAGGGCGGTGGAAAAGGGTGGCGATCACTTGAGAAGAAGTATTTATCCAAGTATAAGGAGACTTCAAAGGAGAGAAAGGTTGAACTGAAAAGGAAATTTCTGAACTGAAGATTCAAATTCTGAGCTGAGAGATTGGAATTTAGAACTGAAGATTGAGCAATTGTTATTGAATCTTTTGGGCACGGGGGTCAGAGTACTTCAATTACGAAGTATTTTGGAGTTGGGTACTAAGGATTGTGCCCAGTTTGGCAAGTAGGTTTTGGTCATTTGGTAACAGGAGTGAATTTGGAGTGGCGACAACTTGGGATTGACTTCAACCGTATAAGCCAGTATGTATCTATGTATTAATTTGGTAAATTCTACCTTAAAATATCGTTGTCTGAATTTTAAGCATACAATTCTGTTAAATTTGGATAATTTTTCAAACTTAGAGCTTCTGTGAATTGTTAAATTCTGAAGAATTCATTGTTAAGTTAAATTTCATTATTTTATGTTATTATCCGACTTGTGGGCATTAAAAAATGTGATTCTTTAATGTAAAAAATATTTTAGTGCATGGTCGTTCGCAATTATAAACCATGTGTAATATCCCGAAAGGGAAATAGACAGCAATACAAGCATACGACAATATAGAAAATGCCAGAAATAGAATATAAAGCAAATACTCATAAAAATGCCGGGAATGCTAAGCCATTTTATTAATATGAGAATATAATGAAATACAATGGATAATCAGAATGATAGCACCTATTCTTGCTCAAGGCAAGTGAAGAACTCTCCCAGAAAGATAGGAAATGGCTGCTACAAGAAACTGCGTCCCAGCTGCTAGGAAACTGCCGTAAACTACTGCTGCTGCGGGAATGAACTGAAACTAGGGGCTGATCCCCTTGCCGGAATGGGCTGAAAATCTGCAAATCACCTGTACTCGCCAACCCAGACCAAACCCAGAAACCATAACAAAAATGGACCACCTCCAAAAATCACCAAGGAAACCCTCCTCAAGGAATTACGTTGTCCCTCCAGGCCCAGCGCAGATGCCAAATAATAGATGCTGAATCAGAGCCACGAACTCCCTGGAAAATCTCCAACTGGTAAAGACTGAGCCTCCACACCGGCTCTCACTGAAACTCCTGTAGAAAACCCCACACCGGAATACCTCCAACAAGAACTGCGTCCTCTCTCCCAGGGACTGCGCAGTCACCAAAAGAAGCCCAGCTCCTCCGCAAAACAAACAACCAAATCTCCTGTAAAGACTGAAGGAAAAACCTTGCCCGAGCAGGCACTCGAAGTCCCCCGGGGCTAAGGGCGAGATCTCCGACCGGAGACACTCAACGCACTAAACAGTGCTGCAGACAAGCTAAACAGCCAGCGTGCTCAAGAAGACAAAAGTCTGGCTCAAATATCATCAACAACAAGAATGCCAAATGAGATGGCTCTCCCACCTTTTATAACGCTGGCCCTTCTCAAAAAACCTAACGTGGTCCCTCTCTCTCCCACGTGCTCCTCATAAGACTGCGCAGAAGGTCCTAGAGGCTACGTGAGCCTCCTCTCATACGTGGTGTGGACCCCCAAGGCTCCCCCTTAAGTTATAACGTTGCATCTACTAGGGAAACACTTTATTTTATTTAAGTGAGTTAGACCCCTTCTCTCACTTTTATTTATTAATAAACTATAGTCGACAAAACTATACAAAAATCAAATATTCCAATTAGCGGTGCTAATTAGGAATATTACAGTCTCCCCCGGCAAAATGTTGCTTGTCCTCAAGCAACTGAAGTGATGGATGCTGCAAAATCTTCTCATTCTCCCAAGTGGCATCCTCATCCGGTAAATTCTTCCACCTCACTAAGAATTCCCGGACCGTCCTGCTCCGCAGCTGCCTCTCCCTGGTATCAATAATAGCCTCTGGCTGCAACACCAAATGCCCCTCATCATCTGTGGGTGGTAGCTCATCCGTGACTGTCACCTGCTGGCCCAATGCCTTTTTCAGGCATGATACGTGAAAAATGTTATGAATCTTGCTGCCTTGGGGCAGCTCTAACTCATATGCAACCTGTCCAATCCTGCGTATCACCCTGTATGGTCCATAAAAGCGGGGCTTGAGCTTCTCGGCCCCCTTCTGCTTTAATGTTGACTGTCGGTATGGCTGTAATCGTAGGTAGACCAAATCTCCTACCTCAAACTGTCTCTCCACCCGACCCCTATCATCATACAACTTCTGCTGATTCTGTGCTGTGGCCATGTTGTCCTTGAGAGCTCGGAGGATGCCCTGACTCTCTTAGATCCAAATCTTGGCTCTCGGAGCCCTGCTAACACCAAACATCACATCCGCAAAAGATAAAGGATGATACCCATACAAAGCATAGAACGGTGACATACCAATGGACATGTGATGCGTCGTGTTGTAGCAATACTCTCCCAAATGCAGCCACTTCAACCATGCTCGCTGCTGCCCATTGACATAGTTACGCAAGTAGCCCTCCAACCACTTGTTAACTATCTCTGTCTGCCCATCCGTCTGTGGGTGATAACTAGTGCTCGGTGTCAACTCTGTCCCCACTAGCCGGAAAAGCTCCTGCCAGAATCCGCCCATGAAGCGGCTGTCCCTGTCACTGATAATGGTCTTAGGAAGACCATGCAACTTGAAAATCTCCCTGAAGAACAGCTCTGCTACCTGTGCTGCTGTGTAGTGTGCGGATATGGCGAAAAAGTGAGCATACTTCGTCAGTCGATCAACGACGACAAAGATACAATCCTTGCCCTGTACCATGGGCAACCCTGTGATGAAGTCCATCGATATGCTCTCCCATTTCCCCTCTGGAATGGAAAGAGGCTGCAACAATCCTGCGGGATGGCTCATCTCTCCCTTGTTCCTCTGACAAACATCGCACTCCCTGACATGTTGGAGTACGTCCTCCTTGAGGCCCTTCCATGAGAACCTCTCTCTAATGGCCTTGTAGGTTTTGGTAAACCCCTGATGGCCGGCCAATGGTGAGTCGTGTGAAGCATGGAGTATCTTCTTCTTAAGCTGAGATCCCTCAGTCAAGAAGATCCTGTCCTTGTAATAGATAATCTCATCAGCCACCCTGTACCTGTCATCTGCTACCTGTCCATCCAACACCTTACATGCAAACCTGTCCTTGGAGTACTCTACCAACAGTCGAGCCCTCCAATCTGCGTCCAAGCTCATAAGAGATAACGTGGTCGGTCTACGTGAAAGGGCATCGGCTACCACGTTATTCCTGCCTTTGACGTACTCAATGTCAAAGTCATAGGCTTGGATCTTACTGATCCACTTCTGCTGCCTCTCCTGCAACTGCTTCTGCTCCAGAAAGAATCTGAGGCTGTTGTGATCGGATCTCACCCTGAATCTGCTGCCCACTAAATACTGCCGGTACTTGGCCAATGCATGCATGATGGCCAACATCTCCTTGTCGTATATGGAATACAACCTCTCATGCGGAAGGAGCTTCCGGCTCTCAAAAGCTATAGGATGACCACCCTCCATCAATACCGCACCAATCCCCTCTCCTGACGCATCACACTCCAGGACAAATGGCTGCGTGAAATCCGGCAGTGCAAGCACGGGGCAGCTACTCATCACCTCCTTGAGCCTTTCAAAGGCCCGCTGTGCTGTGTCTGACCAACTGAATGCCCCCTTCTTTGTCAAATCTGTGAGGGGTGCAACAAGCTGTGAGAAACGCTTGACGAACTTCCTATAGTAAGTGCAAATGCCAATAAATCCTCGAAGCTCAGTCACGTTCCTCGGCTCTGGCCAATCTCTGATGGCCCTGATCTTCTCCTCGTGGACTCTCACCCCGTCCACTCCTATAATATGTCCCAAGTACAACATCTCCGTCAATCCAAACTCACATTTGGAGAGCTTAGCATAGAATTGCTGCTCCTCCAAGATGCGCAACACTGTCTCAATATGTTGGAGATGCTCCTCCCAAGTCCTGCTGTATATGAGTATGTCGTCGAAGAAGACCAATACAAACTTCCTTAGATGACTGCGGAAGATATGGTTCATGCACGACTGAAAGGTGGCTGGTTCATTGGTCAGCCCAAAAGGCATAACCAGAAACTCGAAGTGCCCATAGTGACACCTGAAGGCGGTCTTGGGAATGCCTGTTCCCTCACGCGAATCTGATGGTACCTAGATCCCAAATCAATCTTTGAGAAGAAGCGTGCTCCTCTCAACTCGTCCATCAACTCATCGATCCTGGGAATGGGGTACCTGTTCTTCAGGGTCTTCTTGTTCAGAGCCCTGTAATTAATGCACATCCGTAATGTGCTGTCCTTCTTCTTCACCAACACTACAGAAGAAGCAAAAGGACTCGTGCTCGGCCGAATGTGTCCAAGGGCCAGCAACTACTGAATAGCTCGCTCAATCTCATCCCGATAGGCCTTGGGATGCCTATAAGGTGTGGTGATCAGTGCCTGTATACCCTACTCCAGCTCAATGGTATGCTCAAACCCCCGATCCGGTGGCTGCCCTGGCGGAATATCCTCGAATACTATGGCATACCTGTCAAGGATGGTCTGTACCTCTGGATGCACTGCTTGTCCTGTAGTCGCTGCCTCCGAAGCCTGCAGCTCCACTGCCCACTCTATGTCTCCCTTACGGAAGGTTGCCTCCATCCGATGTGCCAAAACAGTCTGAGGCGGGTATGTGTGCTGTCCCCGTATCTTCTCATGCCTCCCTGTCTTGGGATCATCCCAATCCATCTCTAGGGCCTTCCAATCTGTCGTGACCTTCCCTAGAGTAATAAGCCACTGAACACCCAGTATCATGTTGGTGTCCGGAATATCGACCACAAAAAAATGATCTGTCAATGTATAGGTGCCCATTGTCACTGATAACTCGGGAACATATCGAGCACACACCATGGTCTGATCTCCTGGGACCAAAACTGAAAATCCATCAAAACTCTCAGTCTGTATACCTCTCCGCTCAACCATCTGCGCATCGATGAAGTTGTGGGTTGCCCCACTGTCGACCAAGACTGAGACTCGCTGGCCACGCACTGTCCCTCGTACGCGCAACGTCAAGTACTTGGGAACTCCCCGCAATGCTGCTAGAGCTCCTCCAGTAGGTGCAAATGACGCACCACCTGCTGGTGGTGGTGGAGGTGGTAAGGTACCCTGTACTGCACAACTATCTCCTGCCTCCACATCATCATCCTCATCCTCTTCCCCGCTGCTCTCGGAGAAGACCTCAATGAAATGTGCTTTCCCTGCAGCACATCTATGTCCTGGTGCCCATGGCTCCTGGCACGTGAAGCACAACCGCTTCTTCTTCAGCTCCCTCCTGGCCTCATCATCAACCTGCACCCGTCCAGGATTCCCCTTGGGAGGCGGAATCCTCGTGTCCTTCCCCTTAGGCTGGAAAGCCTGTCTCTGGGGGTAAGGTGTCCGAGTCCTGGGCAAGACATCCTGTAAATCTCGGGTCCTGCTGATGGCATCCTGAAGTGTAGCCGGTCTAGTCGACCTGACTAGGCCACAAAGTGGCTCTGCTAATCCCTCCACAAACATGTAGATCATCCGAGCTGCGGATAGATCTGGCACCATCACTGAAACCCTTAAGAAATCCGAAATGTAAGTCTCTGGACTCCCAGTTTGCTTGAGCTTCGTCAGCTCAACAAAGTGCTGCTCCGGATCCCTCCTGTCAAAACGCTCTATCACCCTCCTGGTAAACTCGGCATATGTCGTCACTGTAGAATGCCCGAGTGTCGTCATCCCATGAAACCACCAGTCTTGGGCCTCACCATCCAAATGTAATGTGGCCACCTTAATGGCCTCTGACTGCGACATCTGATTAAGCTGGAAATAGATGTCCAACTTTTCTACCCAAGACTTTGCCGAACTGTTTGATGAGCCATCAAACATGGGCAAATGAAATCTGCTAGCTGCGCGGTGGTCATCATGATGATGCTTGTGCCCTCTGTGATGATCAGGGGGTCTACTATCACGCTGGAGCTGAACAAAGTCTCTGAATGAGATAAGATCTCTGATCTCTTGCCCGTATGCCCGGTACTCTACAATATAGGCGTCCATCTGGCCAGGCTCAGGCTCTGGCTCCCGTTGTGCTCCTGCCCCTGTGTCCTCCGCTAGGAACGTGGGCATAGTGGATCGCGTGGGTGCATGCGATGCCATAATGGGGATAGCCTCACGCTCCGGCATATGGTGGGATGTGCCCGATCCCTCACCAATTTGGAAACCCCTTGGGGTTTCCCGTTGCCTAACCTCCAGCGCAGTGAGTCTCTGCCCCACCGTCTCCATCTGTCTCGACAGATCCTGCATTGTTTGGAGGAGCGTATCCCTATATCTCCTCGCATCCTCCTCTTTTGCCATAGGATCCTGCTGCTCTGCGTCCACCACAGGCTGCTCCTGCTCTGTATCTGTCACAGGCTGCTCCTGATCTGTACCTGTCACAGGCTGCTCCTGATCTGTGTCCACCACTCGAACACAGTCCCCCTCTCCGTAGGTGTTCTCCAACCTACGCTCAATGTCTCTGTATCTCTTACCTCTGTAACAGATGTGGGGTCTATCCCTCTGCCTCATAGACTGCTAGCTCCACAGGCTGAGCCAGATCTATGCTCTGATACCACTGTAATATCCCGAAAGGGAAATAGACAGCAATACAAGCATACGACAATATAGAAAATGCCAGAAATAGAATATAAAGCAAATACTCATAAAAATGCCGGGAATGCTAAGCCATTTTATTAATCTGAGAATATAATGAAATACAATGGATAATCAAAATGATAGCACCTATTCTTGCTCAAGGCAAGTGAAGAACTCTCTCAGAAAGATAGGAAATGGCTGCTACAAGAAACTGCGTCCCAGCTGCTAGGAAACTGCCGTAAACTGCAGCTGCTACGGGAATGAACTGAAACTAGGGTTGATCCCCTTGCCGGAATGGGCTGAAAATCTGCAAATCACCTGTACTCGCCAACCCGGACCAAACCCAGAAACCATAACAAAAATGGACCACCTCCGAAAATCACCAAGGAAACCCTCCTCAAGGAATTACGTTGTCCCTCTAGGCCCAGCGCAGATGCCAAATGGTAGATGCTGAAACAGAGCCACAAACTCCCCGGAAAATCTCCAACTGGTAAAGACTGAGCCTCCACACCGGATCTCATTGAAACTCCTGCAGAAAACCCCGCACCAGAACACCTCCAACAAGAACTGCGTCCTCTTTCCCAGGGACTGCGCAGTCACCAAAAGAAGCCCAGCTCCTTCGCAAAACAAACAACCAAATCTCCTGTAAAAGACTGCAGGAAAAACCTTGCCCGAGCAGGCACTCGAAGTCCCTCGGGGCTAAGGGCAAGATCTCCGACCGGAGACACTCAACGCACTAAACAGTGCTGCAGACAAGCTAAACAGCCAGCGTGCTCAAGAAGACAAAAGTCTAGCTCAAATATCATCAACAACAAGAATGCCAAATGAGATGGCTCTCCCACCTTTTATAACGCTGGCCCTCCTCAAAAACCCTAACGTGGTCCCTCTCTCTCCCACGTGCTCCTCATAAGACTGCCAGAAGCTCCTAGAGGCTACGTGAGCCTCCTTCTCATACGTGGTGTGGACCCCCAAGGCTCCCCCTTAAGTTATAACGTTGCATCTACTAGGGAAACACTTTATTTTATTTAAGTGAGTTAGACCCCTTCTCTCACTTTTATTTATTAATAAACTATAGTCGGCAAAACTGTACAAAAATCAAATATTCCAATTAGCGGTGCTAATTAGGAATATTACACCATGGCTAAAGTATTTGAGGGTGGAAAAATAATTAGTCAATTAATAAATTTTTCTGGCAAAATAAAAATTAAATCCTAAGCCAAAAAATTAATTAATTTAGAGTCAAAAATTAAAATTAGAGAAATTAATTTCTCCAACTGGAAAATGAAAAAAAAATTCGTGGATCGAAAAGAAGTTGATTTTTGGAGCTCCCCCAGCAAGGCAAAAATGGATTTTTTAACAAAAAATTAGCCCTTGGACCTTGGTGGTTAAGTCAAAGTCAAAATTTTGAGGAAATTAATCCAAAATAATTATTTTTGGATTAATAAAAAATGGTTTTAATGAGAAATTCGAAAATTCCTCAAAAATAAGTATTTTCGATGATAGATTAAAAGATGATCAAATATTTATCGACGGTCAAGATTATTTTGATGGGGATCAAACCAACTAGTCGTTATTTTCCACTTGGAGGATTCATCTATAAATTAGAAGCCATTTACTTCTCAAGTCCTAACGATAGTGACTATGGTCTAAATGTAATTTTGTAACGTTGTTGTGAAGCCACTGTTCCATTTACTTCTCAAGTCATAATGATAATGACTCTGGTCTAAATGTAATTTTGTAATGTTGGTGTGAAGCCACTGTTCTACTAGGAACGTTTGAAATTCATAATAAAAGAATTAGGGGTACAATTCATGGTGTCTTTGTCTCATTGATCGGTGGTATGCGCTGGGTATGTGCTTTCTTATATTGTGCTTCAATATTATATGAATTTTTATTTCATTTGTAGATGATAGGAACATTTTATTGGTAAGTTTTGGGCTTATCTTAGGTGATCCAATTCATTATATAATCTAACAATCTTCTCTTAAGAAATATTTAGAGTTTGTAGGTTCCTCAACCCTTGGGCTCCAAGTTCACAGACTGTGGGCACAAACTGACTTTGTTTGGACTTCGGGAAATTTATGTGATTTTCTTACTTCGCTAAGGCTGTGGTTAACATCTATCTTTTGAAATACATCAAACTATTGTCATTATCATAAAAAAATGTTCTTTAAAAAATCTTTCAAACATTGTATATTTGTTTATTTGTAAATATATTCTTGTAGAATAATTTGTTGTAAATAAATATCTTCTAACCCTTGTTTTGCAGCGCTATCTGGGGTTTGGGGTTTATTTTCAAATTTTGTATATATTAGGGTTTTTGGTATTCTTATTTTCATTTGTGTAGGTGATATCCAAGCCATTCAAAGGAGATTTGATGGGGTTTGAGCTGGATCTAGGCCCTTGAGGGTAAGATCTAGTCTCCAATTTTTTTTGCAAGGCCAACGTCAAGGAATTTTGCAGTGAAATTGAATATATGAAGAAAAATCGCAATTTTGGTGAGGGTTTCAATTTTTTTAGGGCCTCCAGGCCCAATGCCTACCTCTGTAGCCTAGCCGCTTCCCTCTAAGCCCTACCCGCTAGTCATTTTTGGCCCTTGAAGCCTAGCCGTCTAGCCCTAGGCTCTTTTTCTCTTGGCCGCATGCCCTCTAAGCGTTGTGGCAGCCCTTACTTGGCCTCTAAGGCCTGGCCGCTGGCCCTCTGGGCCTCCCTATCCCCTCAGCCTCCTCCTTTATGCCTATTGCAGGCCTGTTGTGGCCTTATCTTCTCCTCGGCCCCCTCTTTTGTCCTTCCTTATCCATTTGTTGCCTCCTCTTTACCCTTGGCCTACCTTCCCCTGCCTTCACTCAACATTCCTCTCTCGGATCCCCTCATCTCTCTCCCCTCACCTTGCTTCAACCCTTAAGGGATTTCCCTGTCTTAGCTGCAACCCTCTTGGGATTTGTGGCAAGCCTCTAAGGCCTCTCCATCCTTGCCGCAATCATCATTAGGCCTTTGTAGCCCAAGCTGCAGGCCTAATAGGCCTTGTCGTCTCCTTCATAGCCCTGTCTTGGTTCCTCTCTCCCCCTCATTCACCTCTCCTTGACTGTCGTTATCTCAGAAGCAAACATTGGTGTATTTTGTAGAGGATTTAGAACAAGTGTGTGACTGCAATTGGTCTCCCCTTTGGGGAAGTTGGACAAGTTTCTTCAAGGCCTCAAGGACCAAGGTTTTGGTAGTGGATTGTTTGCAATCTAACTCAGAAGGAAGTGAAGATTTTTGGACCGCTTGGAATAATTCATAAGTAATTCACTGTCCTATTGTTCACTGAATATCATAAGAACATAAGTAACTTGAAGTGCTTTCATTGGTTCATGCTCATTGTGAAAAGGATTTCCTAGTATGTTATTGTGAGGAATTTTATTGGCATTGGTAATATTGGATAAGAACACTAATGTTTGTTGTCTTGTGAAAGTTCCATAATCCTAATTTGTGCACTAATAAGCTCACTCTTCAAAGCGCTTTAATCTCTAGGCATTGTTACTTGGGCATCTTGTGTTACATCACTTGTCTTTTGAGATCTAATCATTTCTATCACTCTAATTGGCAATAAAGTATCTTGTTCCAATTGTGTTTAAGGATATCATTGAATTTTTATAGAGCAATTTATGATCTTGGATAATTGGGAATCTAATTGGTAATCATTGTGATATTTAAAGATCTAAGGATTGGTGAATCTAATTGCATATCTCTTAATAATTGTCTTGGAGAGGAGAAATATTGGCTAAGAGCATCTACAATATTATTGTCTCCTTTGTTAATCATCATTGGCATTTTGTGGTGTCCCTTACATATTGATCTAAGCATAATGGTCATTGGCATCTCTTGTTAGCAATAAGGAATCTAATCACAATATTGGCATCATCTTCTAAAAGGCATTGTCTCTTTATTGAAGTTATTGGATAAATTCTCTATTTCTTGTTTACTTGTCATCTTTGTTTCATGATTAATATCTTCTTGTGGATGATAATTTTATCTTGAGAATATTGGTGATTTATTTTTTATCGTTGATATCTATTGTATCTTGCTAGCACTTGTTAAATTGGCACATTCTCTTGTGGTTAAAAATTGTATTTTAATTTCCATTGATAAGTACTTGTTGTCATAAATTGAAGATTGATCATATCTAAAGTACTTAAACAATCTTAACTCGAGAAGCACTCATCCATATTGCACTCTCATCCTAAGGTTAGAATTGCGTTAATAATTTACCTCAAATATAATCTAGGTTGATAGAAAGATAGGAATACCTTTCTCACCTAGCTTGAGGATCCTAGCACCTCTTTAGTGGTTAACACGGTGACCTTGCAGTCGTCAGAGCCATAGTCTTTGCAACGTTGGAGGCACCAAGTAGTTAGTCACCTGTTGCCCACTGGAGTGGCACCTGAGAAGATTCCATGCCCAAGGATGAACCAGAAGACATTTGTACCATCAGATATCATTAGATATCATCAGTTCAATCGAGTTTTTAAACTCTACTTCTTCTTCTTATCATTTTCTTCTTCAGTCCTCAGATTTCGCATCCATACGGGGATATTGTATAAATTTCACTAGCATGATGAATAAAGCCATGTAACAGGCCTAGGATGTTGGGACTTGATCAGTAAGCGAGTACACCTTGGAGTGTTTTTTTTACTTGGTTAATTATTCCTTCTTTTTAGCGACGAATAATTTTCTAGGTTTTTTTGCTCATTGCATTACCCCAAAGCCGAGGTGATGGCTTGAAGATTGAGCCCCTAACGCATCTTAGAGTCTAGAGTCAATGTATATTACCATGCTAGGTCATCTTTGAAATTTCGCGGAATTTGACTAGGTCTAATTAGGATTTTTTTATAATAAAAAATTTCCTGCAAAACGAGATTTTTTATTTAATTTCTATGTAATGATGTAAATAAGTGGTCTTTGGAAATGTCTAGGGTGTGTGACTACTCGGAAATCATCCTTAGAGCCCCAGCGTTAATGTAACGACCCATTCCTAATTTATAAGCAAAATAACATTAGCGAGTATACGACATACGCATATGATAGCTACACATGCATATATCGCATACCCCGCATTAGTATTAAGACTACCTAAGTAAGAATAACGAATTGAATATTACAATATATTTTATCTCGCCAAGATATAACGAAATATCAACAGGATACTTAACACGTATACTGCTCTATCTGCGTATGCATGGGAAAGTGTTATTTAAGAAAATCAAAATATAATTTAGTAAAAATTATATGTGGGTGAACCCATAAAATAATAATATATTTTAATTAGTTATAAAGACAATTTAATTAAGTTAAGAACAAAAATAATACAACTATTATTAAAATAATTAATTAAGGTAAGACATTTCGACAAATATCTATCATATCTACCTAACCGAGTAAAAGATCTCCATAAGTACCTATCACGTCTTCATAAATGGGAAAAATATCACCTTAAATACTTAAGATATCCGCTTAATTAAAAAAAGATATCTTCACGATGGGGAGGCGATGGAGAAAGTTATATAAGGAGGGTGATACGAAGGAGAAGGGGGCCTTCTGTTTTGGGAAATTCTGCATGATTATCAAGTGAGAATATGGAGGGAGAGGAACCGTTTTGAAAGGGAGTCTCATCGTTCTTGGGATTCTGGGCACAGGGGCAGAAGAGGCATCTTCTGGGTCTAGGATTGTTCCTAGATTGGCTGGGAGGATTTGATTGTTTCGGTAACCTGTTCACGGCATCACAAGGAGAACCACCATTAAGTCATCAGTTTTATTCTAGGTATTTTTCCATGTATAGAATAGTTTCTTATGTAAAATTAAAATTTACTGCTGATCTTCATTTAATCGCATTACTGCTGAAATATATATGCTTAGATTTTATTCATGAATAAAAATTGTTGAGTAGGGGCTCTTACAGAGTTCAACATATTTTGGGTTGAGTTCTATGCTCATTAGAAGTTTGAATCACCGTTCCTGAGGTTGAATTATTCATGAGAGAAAAAGGGTGTTAGCTGTAGCAAAGATTACACTGTTGGTGTTGTCAAAAGAGGGTCATGAACACTACCCACTATAACTTCTATCTCAAGTTAATGAAATGGCAGTTTGTTCTTAGATTCACGACTTTGCAAATATATATATATCAGTGGTCTGTTTTGTTCCTGAGTGCAATATGAATTCAATACTATTGTCCTAGAATATTTATAAATCTTTTGAGGTACTATGTATATCTGTTTGGGGTTAACAATATTAAAAGTGCACCTACAACCATTCTCAGACAAACTGTTGGACGAAAGAACACTAAGCCTATCTCAAGCAAAACTCAGAAATTTAGTGGAAAATTTGGGATACTTCCAAGGGGTATCTTACAGTTAACCTAGGACCCACTTTGAGGGTCAAAAAACGACTTATAGTCCCTCAAAAGCCAATTTTCCTAATTTTAGTGGCAAAAATGAGGAAATATCCAAAAAAAAAACAATAATTAGAAAAATTCATAAAATTTTCAAAAGTCAAAATAAGTCAAATTTTGACATGGAAAACTTAGTGAAAATCAAAGGTGATGTGGCAGCCATGTGGGGCCCACCACATAAGGTACAACTCAAGTCAGCATTTCAAAAGCAAGTCCTCTTATCACATTGGTTGCATGAAATGACTACGTATGGCTAAAAATTCACTTTGAATTTAATTTAAGCATGTTGAAAATAAAGGAAAGGCACCTTAAAAGTTAAGGGGGGACAGAAGGTGTGACATGGCAGCCACCTTGGAGGTCAACTTATCGAAGTCAACAATCAAGTGAAAAAGGAATCACGTGGATATTTTGAATGCCCACGAATTTCTGAAGAAAATGAAAACTATTAATGTGATTGGAATATTGTCCAAAGTGAATTATAATGTTAAAGAAAGATAATTAGAGGACGCCACCTTCATGCTCCACGTTTAGGCAGCTGAGGAATCTTTCACGTGAAGGATGATAGACATATGTTGAAACAAGAATCCATGCTACAACAAAGGAATATCCACGCTGGACAGAGATATCTCCATGCAGATTGGAAGGGTGAATCAACTGCATGTAGCTTCAGTTGAGTATGTCTCCACCAATCTATGCTTCGCCATCCACCTATACGCTGTTATCTATCTCAGCCATACACGCAGCAGTCAACTACAACTTGTACGTAGCAATTAGAGGCAGTCATATGTTGAGCTTAACACACAGATCTGATTTCAATTGATTGGTACACGTGGGGCACATGATCGTTGTATTATGGTTAATTTACTGGGATATTGCTCCCATTTATTGCCACAGATTTCACCTTTGGAAATAATAAGATGCACATAACAGTTATAAGTGTACGCTGCCAGTGAAGAAGGCCACCTACAGCAGTTTGAGGTTCGGTTTTATGTGGGAGTTGAGACAGTCTTATGTGGGAGTTTGCTCCCCCATGCACCTATCATCAATCACACATGACAACTCATAGATGAATGCACAATCAGAAGTGAGTTATGTTGGCTTGATTAGGGGATAAATAGATTTGTCACATGCCACCTAGAAAAATCTACAAACAGTGATCTCCAACACTCTCTGCACTTGGACAATTCTTACAGCCACTTGAAAATTCGTTTTTGCTTTGGGATCTTCACCTCTCCACTTGTAATGAGGTTCTTCATTGAGATCTTCTCCAATTTTTGTATAAATTGAGCCTTGGGATCTCATTGTAATCATGGTTTTTTGAAGCTTGTGCTTATTGTTACTATGCCAAATTGAGGTATACCTGTTTCATTTGATGTTGTTATTAATTTGATTTTACATTTCAATCTAGTTGGTTTTTTTTGTGCATTTTCCCGAGGGCACTATTGTCTAGGGAGGGGAGATTTGTAGCTATCTCAGATTTCCTTTGGGCTTGGTATATTTTGTGCTCTTGTTGTAGCTTGTTATTTTCGGTTGAATGACAAGCTCAACGTGGCCTCTATATGCCAAGTTTATTTTTCCCTAACAATTGGTTTGTAGAGATTTGTGTGTTCAAAGGACAGGTTGCCAAGTCTATTGGAGTGTGAAAACTTCTTCGGTTGGAATAAGTCATCTCCAAGGATATCAAAGATCCCACAAGTTGTTCAAGCCAACAATCTCATAAGACATCAAGAGATTTATTTGAAAGGGGGTTTCATGAGTCCTTTGATTCTTTTCCATCTCTAAAAAATCATATATTTTCTTCTCTCATTTGTGCACATATTGATTTTATCTAACATTTGAGGCTAAGTTGTTGGATTTAAATCCTAACTCTCACTCACTAAATCAACTCTTTCAAGCTGATTTTAGTGAGGGAATTTGTAATATAAAGTGTATTTTATACTTGCATCGAGTGTCTAACTTTTTTCTTCTCATGCATGTGATTTCCTCTCACATATTTCAGCACTATTTCTTTTGCATGCTAACTCTTTTGCTTGCTTGCCTATAGGTGTTCTTGGAAGCAATCCAAGTTTGAAGAAAGGGAGCTAAATCAGAAGCTAAGGAGCACTTTTCCATTTGGAACCTCAAGTCCATGTTCCTCCTTATCACTTCACCTCTTCTTCTAAAGCCTCATTCTTTTGAGGAATTGTAATCACCATTCACCTCAAGGCTTTAAGCCTTTACTTTGTAACATCTCACAAGTAAATCTTTAAAATATTACACTTGTAACTTTGGGAAAGAGTAAGTTTAAAGCGCATATTGTGAGCTCTTCCCAAGCCCTTCATTTCTATAAGAGGGCCTCACTTTCAATTATAAAGAGCTGACTTTTCTTGAGGGAGCTTGGGAAGTTTTTCCCATGGTATCTCACCTACTCATTTAGAGAGAGGAAATCTTCTTGAGTGGTTAACTTTCTTTTGTCTAGTTTCTAATTTTCTCAACTAATTTACTTGCATTCATCATTTCGTTTGCTAATCTAATCTAGTTGTGATTGGTTAACACATAACCTCAACGCATAACACTCACATTTTCCTATTTTGCAATCAGACTTGCCAATCCATTTTCTTGTATCTTGTGTTTGCAATCTATTTTTTCATTTGTTTAAGTAGAAAACATAGCACTTTCATTTCATTTGGCAAGCTAATGTTTTCATGCCAATCATTAATTTTTATCTCAAACCATCTAGTTGCAATTTTATATTCTTGTTGGGTTATTATAAAACATTGTATTTCACTTTTGTGCACATCTTTGGAGTAACCCTTTACAAGTCCATTAGCTCATTCCATTCACAAACAACTTATTAGCCTATGATTTCATGCAATAGTTGTCATATCACATCATTTTCATTTCAAAGCTTGTGAGTTGGTATCTTAAAGCATTGAGCTAGTTTCCATTTTAATATTTCCATTTGAGTTGTTGATACATTTTTTATGGAGCATCGTTGTTAGTTTATGTCATATTGGGCTAAGCACAAATTGTAACCACATTGTCATTAACATATCTCATTGGAAGCATTTCACCCACATTTAGGGATTTCACTTTGCATACTAAATTAGTTGCATATTTAAAATTTACCTCCAAGCATAAACTTGGTTGATAGAAATTATAGGGAAAAAGGCTTTCTTGGAAAGTTCTTCCATTTGGTACGAAGTAAGGTAAAAGCATGTGACCCTGTAGTTATGAAGGTGGCTTTTCCCCTTGTAGGAACGAAGGCACACGCTGGCTCGTGAGACTCAGGGGATGGGTATCGTTAATGACACCCCTGTGCCCTCGCCCCCTCTTTCTTACAGTCATCTCAATTTTTACCCCTTGGTAAGAGCACAAGAGGAGGACTTCTCACCTAGATTAGGCATTTTAGATTAAAAGTAACCAAGATTAATTGCATCCAAATCTAGTATAATTGCATCTCATGCTTTAATTTAGAAATCTATTTATCTTGAAAGAATTTTACTTCATTTAAGAAAATACATTTTCATTTCAAAGAGAAATACTCTGGAGGCACTGGTTTCTCATATGTTTCATGCTTATCTTATGTATTGATGGTTATTGCTCATATCACATTTTTGCTTATAAATCTGAAGAAGTAATCTATTTAACTTTAACAACTCTCCTAGAGAACTCACATCTTTAACTTAATTTTTCTTTAGGGACCACCCCCCATAGCTAACCTAGGAGATAGCTTAAACGGAGAGAGTCGAGAATAGGTGACAGCCCCTTCTCTGATTTCCTTGCCACCAACCACACCTGATGGGGTTGAAGGATTTTCCCACTAACTAGTAGGTAGGTGTAGGTGGAAAGCAATAACAGTACCTAAGGCGAGGTATCGTTAATCAAGCCTTTGCTTGCTTCCCCTTAGCCTCTTTCTCACAACCTACTCTAGAGACTAGCTTTAGAATAGGCATTTAATTTAAAGTAACCAAGATCCTCGCATCACACCTAATCCTTAGGATTTGCATAGCATATCAGATAGTTAAGCATTCATGCAACGATTTTTCATTTGATTACTTGGTCTTTAATTGATTTAAAGCAAGAGATTGACTCCATAAGGCACTGGTCTCACACCTAAATCTAATTTAATCTACAAATCTTGCTAAATCAAACAAGTGGCTAGGCCATTCAATCGTGTCTCCCGGACTCGTTGGTTTTCAACTTGTCTTTCATTTCCATCTTCTATAGGGACTACCCCTCATAGCTTGCTGTTGGGAGACAACTAGAACAGAGAGGTTGGGGATCAAAGTGACAACCCCCATCCTGAGTCGTTGTCGCATCGTTCTTGTACAATCTGAGTGACAACAAAAGTAAAATCCAGAAGCTTGAGGATTTCTCTTGTGTGTAAGGGAAAAGCCAAGAAAGGCCCAAGCAAAGGGTCTAACTCCAAGGGAGAGAAGAAAAATAAATACTTTAGTAAAATCAAGTGTTTTGGATGCGATCAACATGGACACTATGTTATTCAATGTCCGAATAGGAAGAAGGGTGATAAGAAAAAGAAGCAATAGACAACAACTTCAGTGGATATTGATGAATTGTCTTCAAGACTAGAAGACGAGTTCACCCGCATAGTTCTACCTAGCTTGACCACCACAGGAGTCTAGTATATTGATAGTGGGACATCATGTCATATGATAGGAATTAGAGAGTATTTCTCTAGTTACAAAGTAGAGGAGATAGGAGCCATCCCCTTGTAAATGGAGATGCATTATCATTGGAACACGTGTTCGCATTTGGAAGGCCTTTGGAGGCTACTATGGTGCTTTTGAAGTCATCCTTGGAGAAGAGATCATGCTCCTTAGGGGATAGTGTGCCTACTTTACAACCCCTAATTTCACCATTGAAAGACGATGTGGGTGTGGCATGCATGGATTATGGAGCAAGGGATCTTGAAGGACCTGTTGACCACACTTTGTCAATGACCCCATAGCAGTACACTCCCATTTTTTTAAATGGGAATTATCATGTTCGAGGCTCGTGTCATCCAGATTTCATCGCCAGATGACAGTTTTTATAAATGATGTAAACCCATTATGCATGTTATGATGTAAATGATCTAAGTAAGATCGTCAATGTATGTAACAACCTAGGTAAGCCTAGTATGTTGTTGATGATTTTCATCCTAGGAGGTTTTTTGTCTCACTGATTCATGTAAGTGATCGGTAGAGTTTTTCCCTCCAGCCTCACCCCAAAGCTAGGGTGGATTTTATCATCAGCATGCTAAGTGAGTCCTAGTGTTTTCTATTGAGTCCTTGTAAAAGTAGTTTGAGCTACTTGGTCTACTAGATAATATTTTGAGTCGCAGAATTGGGTATTTATTTGAGGGTCTATATGAATGGGTATTCCCCCTTCATGTATATAAATGTATTATCTCATGTAAAAGAGGGTTGGAAAAATAATTAAAATCCCCTCTCAGCCAATTAATTAAACTTTCTGGTCAATTAATTTAAAAAATCTTAAACCAGAAATTTAATTAATTTAGGGTCATAAGTTAGGATTAAATCTTTCAAAGGCAATATTTGTGGGTCCTTGGAAAATGATTTTTGAAAGTTCCAGGCTAAGGGAATATTGAGAATTTTAAGAAATTTTGGACCCTTGGGCCTTGGTGGTTAAGTCAAAGTCAAAATTTTGGGGTAATTAACTCAAAAATAATATTTTTGAGTTAATTAAAATTGAATTAAATGATAAATTCGTTTTTTCCCTAAAATTTTAATTTCAACGATTCGGATTAAAAGATGATTAAATCTTTTGGACAATTGAGATTATTTTGACAAGGATCATCCAACTAGCCGTTGGAGATTTTGTCCTATAAATTTAGAGGTCTTTGTCAGTCTTGGATGATCCGATCTCAGGATCGTGCACTTGTTCTTAGAAGCTCTTGTAAATTTTTGAGTGATAAAGCATAAAGACTTTGGGGTTACAAATTTTGATGTTCCATCTCGGATCTATGTGGTGAATTGTCTCTAAACTCTGCTACTTTGTTTTTGCATTTTATGGTTGACGGCCTTCATGGATCAATCTGCATACAGGTATCTTGTGCAGTTTTCTGGGTTTATAAAATGACATTCTGATTTTTCTAAAGGATCTCATGTTGTTTTCTTAAATCTCTATTGATCTAGGGTTCAGATCTAAGTGTGCAGGGAAATTTTTCTTAAGATTGAGCAACTGGGGAAGTCTTTGGTTGGACCAGCCGACTCTCAATAAACATAAATCTGAAAAGCTCATTATTTGTTAAATTCCAAGTCTATCTTACGAAATTGGTGGTTTTGCAGGGTTTTCTAAGGCTTGTGCCTCTCCCAAAAATTTTAAATCTCTGAAAATTGTGCTAAAATGGATTCAAATCTGACCATGAGGGTTTTAAATCTGTAAACTAGTTTGTAAATTTTTCAAGACTGTAAGGGTTTAATCGTTTCTTGGTGTCTATCTTCAGATCTAGCTGGTTTCTTGCAGGTTCTGGGTTTAAATCATAATTTTTTTTTTAAAAGATCTAAGGCAGATCTAGCCTCTAACGGCCAGATCTGGCCTCAAATTAGTACTGTGGATGAATCTAGACATTGCTTCGATTTAAGGGAGCATAAAATCTGAGCGTAAATTGAAGAAAATTTAAATTTGCTGGGAAATTTGTGTGTATCTGCTCTCACTGTCCCTCAGCTTTCACGCTGTCTTTGCCATTGAGCCATTTGTTTTGCAACTCTTATCATCTACATCAAAAAGCTCATCGATCCTCTACCCTCCATTTCTGTTCAACGTCCCGTCTTTCCCCACCGCTCAACTTTTCTTTGTCATCTTACAACCCATCCCTCTGCCGTCTGCATCTTTCTCTGCCTTTCCTCACGTCCAGAACTTAGCCGCATCTGCAAATCCTGCCTGCGTTAACCCTTTCATCCTGCCGTATGTTCCTCATCCTCTCCTTGCCATCCATCGACTTGCACCTAACTCTCTGCCCAAACTGTCGAAGTCTTCGCCGCCGTCGCCCAAGCTGCTCCGTCCCACCTGAAAAGCCTGCCGTCCCACTTGCAATTCAAACAAAGAACAAACACGCATACACATATAACAGTGTAAAGCCCACGTTTGAAATTTTTTTTTTTGATTCGACGTCTTTTTTCTTTGAAGCGTTTCATTTTATTCTTATAGTTTAGACTTAGATTAGATTTAATTTAGGTTAGACTTAATTCGATTTTAGATTTAAATTTTGTAGATTTTGTTTAGCATTAGTTAGATTTTCATTTTAATTTTATTTTAGTTAGAGTTTAATTTAGTTGATTGATTTAGTTAGTTTAGCTTTAGCGTAAGTTTAGAGTTAGGATTTGATTTGTGTTTTATTTTTAGTTTTAGAATTTAGTTTAGATTTAGTCTTAGTTTTAATTCTAATTTGTGTGGTTAGTTTTAGATTTAATTTTTTAGATTCAATTTAGATTTAAGCTTTTATTTAGACTTAGATTTTGTTTTTATCTTAATTTAGATTTAATTTTGTTTTAATTTTAATTTAGTTTAAGTTTAGCTTTAAATTTTTGGTTTTAATTTAGATTTTAGATTTAACTTTAGGATTTAGATTTAAGTTGTAACTTAGATTTAGATTTTTAATTTTAGATTCAAAAAATAATAAAAAATAAAAAAATTCCAAAAAATCCTAAAAAAATTTAGAAAATACAAAAAAACATAAAAAATTTTCAAATTTTCTATAGTCAAATGCGCTAAAATTTTTCTATCTAAAGTTTGATTGTGGATCATTTTAATTTTCGAACTGGGTTATATTGGAAATCTGGCATTCTCATATTATTGTGAGTTCAAGTTATTCATGGTTGTGACATTTTCAATTAAATATCATTGTGATCAATCATGTTTTAATAAGCAGCAGTTAATCGTCACTTACTTGTTTATAATTGCATAATGGGATTTTGTTTGACTCCATAAGGCACTGGTCTTAAACGTGAAATCTAATTTAGATCTGTGAAACCCTGTTAATTTTATCAAGTATTTGGTGTTTTAGCTGTGTCTCCTAGATTTTTCCTCTTCATTTCTAATAGGGTCTACCTCCCTTAGCTTGTAAGGAGACAGCTTAAATAGAGAGATTGGAGATAAAAGTGACAACCCCCAATCTAAGCCGTTGTCGCGGTGCCTGGACAATCTGTGCGACAACAGGGCCTTTGGAGGCCAAATGCTACCACTTTGAAGGCCCTTTGAAGGCTACATGTTGCACTAAGGACCCTTTTATTTGCACTTTTCTTTTGGAGATATGTCATTGTTGAGGGATTTTACCCCTTAGTTTTTGTATATGTGGTTTGAAAAGCCCACGTTAATCATATTTTTTATTATGAATTAGAAGACGGCCTATTTTTCCTCCTTAGGCTAGATTAGGTGATTTTAGCCTGGAAAATTAATATTTTAATGTAAAGGAAGCTGAGCAATTCATCTATAAATAGGGGTGCACTTCCTCTCATTCTTCTCATGATGGATTGGGGGGGAAATTCTTTAGCAATTCTGAAAATTTTGAAATTCACCCCTACTCTTGGGGGATTTTTGTTTGTGCATGGTTGTCTCTTTGTGATCGATATTGGTATATCTTGATGAGGAAGGCCATGTTGATGTGGGTAGACTTCTTTTTATGGATGATTATTGGTGAATTTTGATGGATGCACAATAAATTTAATAACCTACCTTTCTTTATCTTGCTTAAGTTGATGGATAAGGGTCATTAAATATTCATCACAGTTTTGCTCGTATTTTTATTTCATTATCTTCCTTGGGCAAAATTTTTATCAAGTTCCTTTGAGGTGACCTAAGTTAAGCTTTCTCCCCTATTTATCCTGAAAATTGTAAGGTGCCTCTTTGTAGCCTCTAAGATACATGAATTAAATCTACTCTAAGCCTCTTTAACCTCTCATCAAGCTCTTTTGAGATCACCTAAGCTAAGCTCATTCCCTCATCCTATAGGTCAAACTGCTAGAGAACGCAAGTTAGTATGTTGTAGTCTTTGAACCTAAATCTGCTACATTTCTCTGCCACCAAATCATTGTTGCATGAAGTGAGGATGAAGTGGGTGCATTTTTGAGAAACAGCACTAGAATCTGCATTTTCCAAAATACTTGGAAGAGAAGCATTTTAGAATCATCTATTGCGTGTGTGTGTGCGTATTGCATTTGTGTTAAAAAAACATCCAAAATGCCAAATTAGTTTCACAATATACGAAAACATGCATACTTGTACATAAATCAAGATAGAGATGGCATCCATAGTACATTAAAGTGACATCTATATATTATAAATTTACACCTATTTGCCTTTATTTCACTTTTCCACCATGAGAACTACATATTATAAATTTATGCTATTTTCCTTTATTTCACATGCCCACCATGAGAACCCGGGAAGAGTTAACTCACATAGACACTAGGCAGAGACTATGTGAGACTATGTGATGCTAAGAGAGTCTTTTCAACTATGCTAGGTGCTACTGGACCATGGATTGTAGAGTAATTGACCTTGTTGGGTGTTGGTGGAAAGTGGACATTGGGCATTGTTGGACTATAGATAGTGGACATTGGACTGTGTTGGGTGTTGTTGTGATAGTAAACCTTGTGGGGTGCTACTGTGACTTGTCTTACTATTGTGCACTGGAGCTTTAGTTTTGAACCTTGCTTGATGTATTTTCCATATGGAGGAGTTGAAATTGCTACAGAGTTGAACAATGTGCAATTGTAGCATATTGTTTGACTGAAATAATGGAGAAGTTCATTGTTTTTTTCATTTTGGAGGTGTCATGCAATTAGCAGCTGTTTGTTTTCAAAACTAGCCTTCATTTTTTCCTCTTTCAAATTTCATATTTCAATGGTCATGGCTTTCAAATTTGGGCTAAATTTGAGGAATAGTGGCAGGAACCATGAAAAATTTGAGGAACTTTCGTTCTGAAATGCGGTGATGTGATTCTGTTGGTAGTTTGGGCATAGATTCCCACAATGCTTGGTTTCAACCTCCAAACCTTGGAGGGGGGGATAGTTCCTGCAACATTGCCCCAAAAATATATCGACAAGCTAAGGCACTTATCTTCTATCCTCCTTCACAGCTTTTCCTTGACAATCATGTAAACCATTTTGTTGGGGTTTTAATCTCGCGGTGGCTCCTTGGTTATTTGTGTTTGGGGAACTTTTCCTTGAACTCAAACTTGGAATCACCCAAAAAACACTCTTGAAATTCTATCCACCTTAACCCTAATGGTGAAAGCCTTTGATTGATGGTATTCGAAGTGACAACCTTATGGGGCTCTTGACTTGGTTTTTTATTGGGCCATTAGATCCCTAAGATCAAAATGGAGAACCATCCTTGAGTTGGAGGAGAGCCAAACAGATGCGAGAGGAGGGTTGGTGATGTGACAGCGGCCCCTTCTTGAGTGCATAGGGTCTTCCACTTAAGCTTTGGACTTTATCTCAAGAGGTGTTATGTTTTGGTCAACAAATTACCTAGATGAAGGTTACTTAACTTTTATCATGCATTAGTTAATTAGTTCCAAGATGGGTACTAAGAAATTTCAAATGATCAATGTCTTTAATATATGTCAGTAAATGCATTTTATTTCAATCGTCATTGAGATGTGAAAGTGCTCCAATGGAGGTCCTCCTCTTAAAAACAAAAATTATTTTAGGCATCAAGAGTACTATCTTTTGTCTCTATGAAATTATGTAAGTAATTTTGATATGGTTTTTGAAGTTATATCCTTATCCTATTTAGTATAAGGTTTCAAAAATAGTTAATTTGAAGAAATTCTATTTTGTTAACTTATCCTTATGCAACAATTTCAGTTCAATATGGTGTCAAAGGCAAAGTAATGATGCGCGTAGTACATGATTCAACGAATAAGGTTGTGTATTTTTTAAGTGACCTTATTATCTCCTTTAAGATTAAATGTGCAAGGACATATTAGAAAGTGTTCTTACATATACGGATGGAGTTTTTCAATAAGAAAAAATTTAAAAATCTATCCTTAGTCTAATATCAATTTCTCTTGTCTTAACTTATGTAGGCAGACATCTTTGAATTGGACAATGCTGTAGATGGTGATAGTTGCCGAGCTTACACAAGTATATTTATTTCCACTTAAACTTTCTGTTCTTTGTCGGCTGTGAATATTTTTGATATATTGTATAGGATATTTTTGTTTTCTCATGATAGTTTCAAATACATGTATTCAAGTTAATGCAATACTCAATTAACCTTATCGAGGCGTTTCGTTAGTACACAAGTATATTTATTTCCACTTAAACTTTCTGTTCTTTGTCGGTTGTGAATATTTTTGATATATTGTATAGGATATTTTTGTTTTCTCATGATAGTTTCAAATACATGTATTCAAGTTAATGCAATACTCAATTAACCTTATCGAGGCGTTTCGTTAGTATTTTCCATTGTCCTTTTCATTTGCGCTATATCTTGTTTACTCTTTTATTTTTGGTAAAAGTTATTCTATATAAGGATTGGACATGGTATGTCATACTTTTTATTGAACACAATATGTCTTTCTTAATAATCATTAATTTGGGGGAGAGAAGGGGATCTTTTTATGACATTGTTTAGGAGGTGGGGGGGATCACAAACATAGCTTTGCGTATGCAAGTTGAGTATTAACCTCTTAGAGTTTTGTGTGTTTAGTTTCAAGGTCATATGATATGATACAATAGAGTAATTGCAAGATGACATAAATTGTATATTGCTTGGTGTGGGTATTGATGCTATAAATTAATCCAGATGAGATATGAGTATTGCAAGGTTTCAACTAGTTGAGAATGGTCACTGTTTTTAAATACGAATTTCAAGTTTGATGTTTTTCTTAGGGATATCACCTAAGGTCAGAAAAATTCTGACCCAAAAGCAATAGGAATCATCCTACAACATCAGTTTCAAATTTCAAGTGGAGTTGTTATGTACCTAGTGGTACTCACAAGCATTGGTATCAATACTGGATCTGTCATTGAACTGGTCGACCCCAGGAACTAGAATAAAATTGGAACTGACAAAAACCAGAAATAAAACTGAACCAGAAAACTGGACGACCAAAAAATATATAAAATATTCAATTTTTGAAATATATATAATATATATATCCATGTGGATCCAAACCATTATACACATATATGTAAAGTTTTTCATGTATATAGCAACTAGCAAGGGTGTATATGACCAAAAATAACACCGAGTGCAATCCATATCTGAAAAATATACACAAACAAAGAGACTCTAAATGGCCCAAGGAACTCAGCTCAAAAGTTCCAAATTTCTCAGATGTATTGTGTGAGTCAAAAGGAAGGTGGGGTCCTCATTAAAAAGCATTATGGAGGAGCATAGGGTTAAGTGTAGTGTTTTACTCCATTTTTTTGGTGTAGCGGCTTTTAAAAAAAAAATTGTGTTCAGGTGGTCCCCATAGTTTGCTGTATGGTTCTGTATGGAACCATCTAGTTTTGACATTTATGGCTGGTTTGGTATGGAATCGGTGAGGGACCTAGGGTTAGGTTTTAATGTTTTACGTTTTGTTATTTTATCAGTTTAAAAAAAAATTGTCCAAGAGGTCCCCATCATTGGCTATATGGTTTTGTATGGAACCACCTGATTTTGATGTTTATAGCTGGTTTGGACCAGCCAGTTTGGTACAGAACTAGCCATTTTCAAAACGCAACATTCAATTGGATCAGTATTGCCCCAAAACTAGTCAGATTGGTCAGCTTTTGTGGATCTAGTCTGGTTCTAATAACATTACTCACAGGGAGCTAACGTTGAATTATAAGAGGGAACAAATCCAAGTAATCCATGAAGGATAAAATATTATAAATTGATGTTAAAGTGATGATTACAATAAGTGAATGGTTTAGGCTTATATAGCCATGAAGATGAGTGACTATGATGAATAGCCATGGCAATAGGAAAGCGTTCCATTAATTAATATATTAACTAGAGCTTTAATAATTAATATACATGTTATATATACTTAGGTATGTTACAAGTCACCCTCTTTAGATGCTTTGTCTTTGAAACAGCAATAAAAACGTTGCCACAGTTCAACTTCTACCTGTTAGACCCTGTACCAGCCATTAAAAAGCAGAGTTCCAGATTAAATTTTTGAGTGGTGTTTTCAGCATTGTATTTCTTGAAGAAATTGTTGCATGAAACAGATGGCCGGAAAGAAAGGCACTGTCATCTAGATACAAAACAGCAGCAAAATCACGGACTTTATAGAGCTATCAAAGCACCCAACAAAGCGAATTTATACATGCTTTTGTACGAAACAAACAAACAAATGAGGCACCTCTCTTTGACTTCTTTTGAGTTCACCTCTATTATTGATCTTCCTTGGATAGTGCACTGTTTCTTGAGTGTGTAGCAGCTTGTTATGTGCAGCAAGGAGGGTGTGATATTGATGTCTATTTTCATTAATTCATGAAGGCAGGGGTCATACCTCCTTCAGTCTTTAATTGGCTGAAGGTAATACACCCCCTTTATGAGAATTCCAGTTATTCTGGGCCACAGATTGGGCATTCATCATGGGTGTCTAACCACGTGCTGGTCGGAAAGAAGACTGGAGAAATCAGGCTATGTATTGACTTCAGAAATTGGAATGAATTGTCCCTTGTAGATAATTATCCACTCCCAGGAAATGGAGCACTTACTATAGAAAGTTACTAAATTAGGTGTGATGTCTATGTTCGATGGTTTCTCAGGTTATAACCAGATGCTTGTGAAAGATGACCAACATAAAACAACCGATACTACACCATGGGGGACATTTGTCTATCCTAGGATGCCATTTGGTTTTTTGAATGCTGGATCTGCATTTCCAAGACCTATGGACTCTGCATTCAAGGATGTTATTATTAAGATTTATCAAGATAATTTCATTGTTTTTCTCTATGGAAAAGGAATGCACATGTTGTTGAGAAATCAATGCATATAGTTATTAGGGTTTGATTTCTTTTTCTTGATAATTACTTGTGATATGTATTGGCTTTTGCTTATTTATTATGTTATCTTTCATCAAGCAATTACCAATTCAAAAATGCTTGAAGATCAAAAGAACAAAGTACACAAGATGTAGGAACTCAGTCAGGGCAAAACCCCTCTTTAAGGGGAAAACACAGTCAACTCTTCAATAATAGAATCAAGTCAAAGTGAGACAATCCAGGACCTTTTGACCAAGACAAAGATTCCTCCAATCACCAAGTCAGCCCTTCTTCCAAGTAAACAAATCCTGCTTCAGTCAACAATAGTCAACTCCTTCAAAATTGCATCAATATGGAATTTCGACCCTCTTATAATCTCGGACCTACAGCTACTGCAGAAATTTTGGTACCTGCAACTTGCCCTGAAACCCTAGAAAACTCGCACATGTGAGAGAGAGATGCCCAATGTAATATCCCGTTTCGGGGATATCTCTAAAACACAAGCAAACTCCAACCAGAGATGGACTAGGAGGGCGTTTACCAGATATTTCACCTTTGAGAAGAGGGTGAGATCTGGAGGCTGCCTGGCCCTTTCCAAACTCTGTCTAAGAGTATGAGATAAACACACCAAGTGGTATAGAACTAGAATACTCGGAAATATGTAAAGATAACAGTAAAGCAGACATACAATTGCATAGATAGAATGTACGACAAATCATCCAGAAATATAGAGAGAGAATGCTAAGCCATTTTATTATATTGAGAAATATAATGAAGTACAATAGGTGATCAGAGTGATGGCACCTAGACTTGCTCAAGGCAAGTGAAGAAATACTCTCAGAATATCCAAGAAATGGCTGCTCTCTGAGCTGCGTCCCAGCTGCTGGAAAACTGCCATGTAGCTGCTACTGCTGAATTGAACTGATGACTTGGGGCTGATCCCCTCGCCGGAGTGAGCTGAAAATCTGGAAGCCACCTCTACTCACCAACCACAGCAAAACCCAGAAATCATATCTGAAATGGCTGACCCCCGAAAGTCACCCCCTTGGGGAATTACGCTGTCCTCCAAGGCTCAGCGCAGAGGCTGAATAGGAACCACTGAAATGCAGCCTTAAACTCCACCAAAATCCTCCCAAAGGCAAAGTTTGATCCTTTGCTCAATCTCCAAGCTCAAAACCCCTACAAGAAACTCAATCCGGAGCTCCCCTAGAATGGACTGCGTCCTCCCTCTCAATGACTGCACAGTCTCTGAATGCCCAACTCTGCTAGAAAACCCAAACATCAATCCTCCCACAAACTGCTGAAGAAACTACCTTGCCCGAGAAGGCACTCGAAGTCCCCCGGGGCTAAGGGCGAGATCTCCGATCGGAGACACTCAATGCACTAAACAGTGCTGCAGACAGGCTAAACAACCAGCGTGCTCAAGAAGTCGAAACGACCAGCTCAATATCATCAACAACGAATGATCAAAATGAGGAGGCTCTCCCCTTTATATAGCGTTAGCCCCTCTCAACCCTAAGGCTCACCTCCTCCAATGTTGCCACGTGCTCCCTCTTGGCCTGCGCAGTCCCTCCATGTGTCTACGTGGGTCCCCTCTCTGCGTGGTCTCTTGGCCCCCTTGGCTCACTTAAGTTACAACGTTGTGCTACTAGGGAGTGAACTTTTATTTCTAAAGTGAGTTATGTCTTCTCTACTCACCTTTTTTATTTATGAATAAACTGTAGACGGAAAAATTGAGCAAAATCGAATATTCCAATTAGCCATAGCTAATTAGGAATATTACATAAACTTTGATTTGGTCTTCCTTTGATTTGTCCTTCCTTCTCCTTTACTTCACTTTCCTTTTTCTTGCTCTTGTACTGTAATATCCCGAAGGGAAATAAACAGTAATATAAAGCACACAAACAAGGTACACAGCAACTAAAGATAAAAAACGAGACAAAATACACAATATGGAGAACGCTGAGCCATTTTATTAATACTGAGAAATAAGGAAAGTACAAAGGCGATCAGAATGATAGCACCTCTACTTGCTCAAGGCAAGTGTAGAAATACTCTCAGAACAATGTATGGAATGGCTGCTCCCTCTATCAACTGCGTAATCTCCAAGCGGCTGGAAAATGTTGCCGTGCTGCTGCAACTGCTGGAATCGAATGAGTCTTTGGGGCTGTTCCCCAACTCAGAAAATGCTAAAATTCTGGGAATGGCCTTCTCTCCCAAAACCCAGAAAAACCCAGAGAGCTTTTCGAGAATGGCTGACCTCGGAAAATACCTCCTTTGAGGCACTATGCTATCACAAAAGGGAAAATGCTGACCCTGAAGGCAACACTGCAAAATATGGCCTCTCCCTCTGCAAAATGTCTCCAATAGGTAAGGGCTGATCCCTTCCCTAATCCTCCGGTCTGAATCCACCCAAATCACCTCAATCCGGAACTCTCCCCAACTAGAACTACGTCCTCTCTCTGCAAGACTACATTGTTCCTCTCAAGGAATGCTCCTCAATGACTGAAGCTCTGTTCTCCCCCTGCAAAATACGGTAGGACTCCTCACCCGAGCAAGCACTCGAAGTCTCCCGGGGCTGAGGTTGGGATCTCCACACGGAGACACCCGGTGTACTGAACAGTACGTGCAGACTAGGTAAACAACAAGCGTGCTCAATGTCTAGAGACAATCTCCAAAATGCATAATCAACAATGAGAGAAATGAGGTAGCCTCCTCTCTATTTATCTTGGGTGAGCTTCCCTCTCTCCTTGGCCCCACCATGCTTATGTTGCCTCTCTTTGGCCCACGCTGCCAACTCAACTGTGCTGGTGGGCCCACGCTGTCTAAGTGTGTCACCCCTCTATGTTGTCACTTGGCCCCCTTGGCCCCACCTTGACCACAACGTTATATCTCCTAAGTGACTTTAGGGAATGTGTTTTATCCTAAGTGACTCACATTCTCCCTTTTACCCACTTTATTTATATTTTAACTATATAAGGCAAAATTAATCAAAATTAATATTTCCAATTAGCTGTTGCTATTTGGGAATATTACAGTCCTCCCTGCCAAAAATTGCTTGTCCTCAAGCAATGCCTGAACAAGCCTCCTCTCTAGCTGCTGCTCCCCACTATCACTGTAAAGTGTGCCTGGGTCTCAGATGCTCCACTGAATCTTCCCCGTCCTCTGTATCACCCTGATATGGAGGGATCTCTCAATGCCGGGATCCCCAGCCATCCTGTCCAACATGAAGCTCCACTTGCTCCACTCACCATCCTGCCATGCTAATGAAGTCCACCACTTCATCAATGAATCGCTAAAGCCTGATGGAAGATATACATGATCTCCCCATGTAGTATACAACTCACCCCTAGAGGTTATCGAGCTGTGTAGAGTTGTAATGCTCAAGTCCCCTGCTAATCTCGTAGAGGTGCCACCATGCTGATGCTGCACTACTTTGATCATGAGATACTCCCAGTCATGCGTAGGCTGTATCCTCCTCTCCTGAGACCTAGTGGCAGGAGATATATGAGAGAAAAGCTCATCCGGCCCAGGCATCGCCATGATGCCAATACCTACCCCTCCGAATGCAGCTCTGAATCTATGCAGCAACAGAGAAAGTCGGCCTTGCCATCCGATGAAGGCCTCCGTGTACCCTCGTGCGCCAACCCAATAGTGAACTAGATCACTCTCTGTCCTGACTCCGACCATCATGAGACAGAATGGGCTATCAATCAACTGAATCTCTGTATCCCATAGTCGGACCTGCTGCACCATAGCTCTGACAATTGTGGGAATCCCTCCGTGCCTCATCTCTAGATCCTGGTCGTGACTAGTATAGAGGGTCCATATATCATGGGAAAACATGATGCATGCTAACCTGCCCTGAGTCTGCCACTGTGTAGTACGGATGATCGCTGGAAGCCATATGTGACAAACATCCACCCCCTGAAGGCAATCAATAGATGGATATCTGATACTCGCAATTGACTCAAGGTATGTGGATCCCTCCTGTACCTGCCAACCATCTCCACTGGATCTGCCATCCACCCTCTCGATAATGTGTCGATACATTGTTTGGAGCTCAGACACATACTGGGATGCTACCTCTGCTGTACCCAGTATCCTCTGCTCATGCATGGTCTCGACATGCCCTGAGAAAAGAGTGATGCATGTCTCCCTCATGACCCGCTCCCCAAGCGTAGGCTCAGCGATGACTGATGTGCCACCCCTGCAGAGGATCATCTCATCTCCTAACCTGTGGCTGTCAACTAGCGCACCGACCCAGTGCCACTGCTAAGAAGTCTCTCCCCTAGTGTGCTGAGTGTCATCCAAATATCTTGGGTGAGCCTCGCGTACCCCGCTGCTCATGCCCAAAGTGCCAAAGGACAACAACACAATCGACTGTGCCCGTGAGTGATGTAGAAGAGGGTCAGGTGCGTGAGTCCCCACAGATACCGTCAAGTATCGCTCACCTGTCTCCCCATCGATCCTGGGTGAACTACCCCCAAAGGTAAGCCTGGTGTCCCTGTCCGTGAGTCTCCCTGGAGGCAATACTCTAAGACCATGCTGTGCAGCACCGTACGCCCTCGCATACCATCGATCATCTATGTACTCCTTGACATGCCACTGCACACTGAGGCATACCCTTGTACACAGCTGGATACCCCCTACTACTGTTGTACCACCCTGTACCGTCTTGTGCCTTGTCTGTGTCAAGGCATCGGTCACTCCTCGCGTGTTCTCAATGTGATGTAGGACACTCCTACTCCACAATGCAGTCCCACACACTATGGTACACCACCATGCAACTCCATTTCCACCGGTAGTCCACTGCTCAATGCTAGAGGCTCCCACACATCCTTGGATGTGATGACCTAGAGTTGTGTCTCTACATGTCGGACCACCCCCAATCGGTATCATCACCTCCACTGTCGCATCGCTATACTCGCCGACGAATGGATCATCACTCCAAACCCTCCCCGAGGGGTCCGAGAAGTGAATCTCCCTATGTGTTAGTAGTGATACCACCACTGCTCGGCTTTGTTGTGTCCTCTGTGCCTCACACAAAGGTGAAGAATCCTTGGCTCCATACAATGTGCCATCTGGTGGCTTGCCAATGCCACCTCCTTCGACTAGCTCCTGCCAAGGTATGTTGATCACCCTGTGATCCCGTGTATAAGTGTCATACCAAGAAAACCTAGGGAGTTTGCCCATAAACTGGTTGGCCACTGGAGCTGATTGAAACTCCCCTAGCGAATGCGCATGCTCTACTGCTAGGCCAACTGTACCCTCCAAGACATAGTCAACCGACCTGCCTGGGAAACGACAGGTAGTCCCGCCTAGATCCCAATGCCAATCCGGGGTTCCTGTATTCCCAGCGCCTGGAAACTCCTGCTGAACTACACCCGGGTCCACCACTATCTTCATAACCCACTCCACCGGGTACCAACTCAAAATCTCTTGCCATCCCACCTCAACATGTGGATGTTGCACCCTGTGCAACTCCGATTGTCTCATCCCGCTAACCAAGTCAACGTATGAGATTTGACTAGGTAGCTCTGCCTCTCTCTCTCCAATGGAAAGAGGTGACCCAATAATAATGCTAGCCCCATTTATGCATGCCTAAAAGGCGCTGCTCTGACACTCCAATGTGCCCTCTAGCTGTACCATTAGGGAATCCAGCGGTTCCCCAATGTGGGCCAACTTGGCCGCTGACTCGGCACAAACCACTCTCATGCCCTCTAGCTCCTCGTTCTGTAACAAAATAGCCTCTCGTACTGATGTGGCCTTCCCTTTCAAAACTAGAAGGTCGGCTTGAAGCTGATGGCACTGTTGTGTGCGACCATCGTCCCATACCTCTGTATCTCCTAGTACCTCATCAAAGGTGGATACATCTCCTGGCACCTCACCCGTCTGCTGCGCGCTGCTACCACCTGAAGACTCAGACACTACCCTGGTCATCACCTCAATGGATGGCACTACTGGGGTAAGCTCTACTCTCTCTACTGAGATGTCAACCGATATGGTCAAAGAAGTTTCCAACATAGGCGACCCCTGCGTCATATTGGGTGTATCCACATGCTCCCCATGATCCTGTGTGCCCTCATCCTCCAAGTGCGAGGTAGCCATTTTGATGGCTTCCCCCTCCGTTATTCGGTCAAGCTGGAAAGAGGTATCCAACTTTTCCACCCGATCTTGAACCATGAAATCAGTGGATCCATCATACGTGGGAAAAGGTGTCCTCCCAGTGGTACGCTGCAACTCTGAACTCTGCGTGCTAGACCCCCCACTGTTCCTTCCTCCTTCATCCTGCCCAAGCTGACAATAATCTATGAAGGGAAAAGCCGCTCTGAAGTTTTCCCCCATGGACTGCCATTCACGGAAATAATATCCAAAGGGTATATGATCATGCCACCTCCCTTTCTCACTCGGTACTGGAGGTAAGAATGTAGGCATCGTGATCTTGGCTGGCCTACTGAAGGCTGGTAAATGTTGGTCACACTATTGTGAGACCCCCATATTTTCCTCCTCTACTGCATTTGGTGGGCAAGATTCTGCCTACCCTCTTTGTTCATAGAAAAATATCCCCACGGCTGAGCCAAGAATGAGGCTCTGATACCACTGTAATATCCCGAAGGGAAATAAACAGTAACAAGGTACACAACAACTAAAGATAAATCACGAGACAAAATACACAATATGGAGAACGCTGAGCCATTTTATTAATACTGAGAAATAAGGAAAGTACAAAGGCGATCAGAATGATAGCACCTCGACTTGCTCAAGGCAAGTGTAGAAATACTCTCAAAACAATGTATGGAATGGCTGCTCCCTCTATCAACTGCGTAATCTCCAAGCGGCTGGAAAATGTTGCTGTGCTGCTGGAACTGCTGGAATCGAATAAGTCTTTGGGGCTGTTCCCCAACTCGGAAAATGCTGAAACTCTGGGAATGGCCTCCTCTCCCAAAACCCAGAAAAACCCAGAGAGCTTTTCGAGAATGGCTAACCTCGGAAAATACCTCCTTTGAGGCACTACGCTATCACTCAAGGGAAAATGCTGACCCTGAAGGCAACACTGCAAAATATGGCCTCTCCCTCTGCAAAATGTCTCCAATAGTAAGGGCTGATCCCTTCCCTAATCCTCTAGTCTGAATCCACCCAAATCACCTCAATCCGGAACTCTCCCCAACTAGAACTGCATCCTCTCTCTGCAAGACTGCGCTGTCCCTCTCAAGGAATGCTCCTCAATGACTGAAGCTCTGTTCTCCCCCTGCAAAATATGGTAGGACTCCTCACCTGAGCAAGCACTCGAAGTCTCCCGGGGCTGAGGTTGGGATCTCTGCACAGAGACACCCGGTGTACTGAATAGTACGTGCAGACTAGCTAAACAGCAAGCGTGCTCAATGTCTAGAGACAATCTCCAAAATGCATAATCAACAATGAGAGAAATGAGGTAGCCTCCTCTCTATTTATCTTGGGTGAGCCTCCCTCTCTCCTTGGCCCCACCATGCTTACATTGCCTCTCTTTGGCCCACGCTGCCAACTCAACTGCGCTGGCTAGGCCCATGCTGTCTAAGTGTGTCACCCCTCTACGTTGTCACTTGGCCCCCTTGGCCCCACCTTGACCACAACGTTATATCTCCTAAGTGACTTTAGGGAATGTGTTTTATCCTAAGTGAGTCACATTCTCCTTTTTACCCACTTTATTTATATTTTAACTATATAAGGCAAAAAAAATCAAAATTAATATTTCCAATTAGCTGCTGCTAATTGGGAATATTACATGTACTATAGATCGAACTTGTGGATGATGGATTGCAAATAAGTCAAGCTCCTCTTCTATTTATACTGCTTCCACAGGGTCGAATTGCCCCAATCTGGGTTGACTTCTTCAAGGCAGGTTCGACTTGGTGAGGAGGTGACAAATCGTTGTTTTTACTCAAAAATAATTTTCTTTACATGATACAAAATCCCACAAAGGTTCTAATAATGTGGCAAAGACTCTTAAGACTGAAGAGAAACCCTAGAAGCCTACAATGGAGGATTTGACCTAATAAATAAATAAAATGAAGATGAAACTCATGCTTGAAAATAATTTTCTTTTTCTTCTTTTTCAATTTTGCAATAAATACATAATGACAAAGTACAATAGCAATTATGAACATTGACCATAGTTACATTTTCAACACTCCCTCTTAACTAGGGAGGTATTTATAATATTACAAATAGGTACAAATATTTACTCAAATTGACATTTTTCATAGAAGAGTCATAGCATACACAATGCTAGGGATACCCTAACTACCAAGGTATCCTCCCAACAGGAGCTAAGGTATCATCTAGGAAATTGCCACTATAGGTACCGTTAGGCTACAACCCTGGTATCCATCCAATATGATATAGATACCATCTAGGCCCCTAAAAATAAAATAATGTGCAAATAGACTAACGTTTGGTGACAAGCCCACCAAATTAGCTCATAAATGAAATAGCAAGCCTCTTAGGAGGTCAAATAATAATATATGAATGTTGTGGGGCCCTCCAAGAGGCCTGATCATGTCCGCAAATCCCATAATGATGAATAAACTCCTCGAAAATGATGGACAAACAATAAAACTATGGTGCTCCTAGTGGGTGTGGGGTTATACCAATGACCTCATGGGTCTTCATATGAGTTGAAAATGCCTGTGGACCATCTGTAAGGGCTCAGATGATGGAATGAACGCTGCCATGTCACTGTACAAGTCCTGGGACACCTCCCAAGTGTGTGGTGCACCTATGGGGAAAGCTGGGCAAAGTGTACCAAGTGCATCTTCCTCGGCCAATAGGTGGATCTCTGTCCATCTTTGAACATCTCTGGGGATCCATGGAGTGTTGTCTACTATTGTGGAGGCCCATGACTTTCTACACACACCCTATATGTGCCAATGTAGCCCTCTAGAAGGTTGGGACCCTATATAGGGAGACCCAAGCCAAATGGACACCATCTGCAATCTTGCATAAGATCCAATGAGTCCCCTAGCCTTTCAGTACAATAAGTCATTAAAATAATCGTGTGATAGAGCTTACAAACCATGGAAAACAAGTGGACACTTCATAATGTCATGCCCTTCTGTAGTGGGCAATGGGCTTTGGCATGTGCTGATGTCTCCAAGCTCCAAAGGGGGTTAGCCAAGCATCTTATTAGGTGGTTTCTACCTTTAAAGGGGATAGTATGTCCAAAGTACATCCCTCAAATGGTAGTGGCATGTGATAAAGAGACGAGATGGAATAGGGAATGAGAGGGGCAATCCTGGGCCACATATTGGGGCACAAGGGTAGCTAGAGAAAGAGAAGCCCACACCTGGGTGTATAATGTGTAGGAGGGATCGATCGTGGTACATGAGGTGCCCCGAACTTGATTTTTCCACCCTTCTTTATATTCCTTTTGGCTTTTATGATTTTTCTTTAATTAACTGCTCTGGGCTCAAAGGACAAGAGCATGATGGCTAAGATATAACAGTGATTAGCCCCTTCTAGGTAGGGAGGTTCATTTCCATCCAGGGGTTGGGACAATCATGGGTTCCTAAATGAGAAAGGGTGGCTCATTTAGGGCCTATGGAACTGGGGTGATGACCATGGGTATAGGGTAGAGCTCATGTATTGGCTTTTGCTCGCGTGCTAATTATTTTTATCCTGGCCATCTTTTACTTTTTGTGGTACAATTTCCTGTTGAATGTGGCCATTTATGCTCTTACTTTTCTTTTTAGCTGCTTCAACCTTCGGGGCATCGTTCCAGGCCTGACCCAAGGTGTGGGCAAGGGAATAGGGAGGCTGAACCTATGTGGACCCAGAGAGGCAATGTGGACCCAGGTGGGAGAACTGATGAATGAGGGTATAGTGAGTGGAAGGGGAGTAATATATGCAAATAAGGGAGCGGGACCACGCAACCAAAATCGGGTATTCCCAAGTAGTACCACCCTAGAACCAAATAGTCAATAAAGCAGATCCCACGAGACTGAGATCCAAGGGTAACATCCAAAAGAGGTCAAGGGGATAGGAGCACAAACTAATCCCACTCTTTCCGCCAAATCCCCCCATCAATCCATGCCTAGAAGTGTCCATGATAAGTAAACCCAATACTTAATTACCAAATGACAAGACACACCTTTAGAATCGAGAGGCCCATCTTCAAACATGCGATCAATACAGATGGGTGTGGGACCACATGGTTGGTTCAAGTGGCAGGGAAATGGCACAGGTGTTGATTTTTGGTAGCATCAGAAGTGTTCTAAGTGTTAAATTTTGTGGAGAGGCTTAGGCACTGGTATTCCAAAGAACCCAAAAACCGTTGTGAATATTCCACTCAGATTATGTTTTATTGTACAAATTAATTATTTTAATGGGGACCCTAAGTCTAACTTAGGGAAATTAAATAATTAAAGGGTATTAATAAAACAGAGTGAAAATGATCTAGAAAAAGCGAAGATCAAGTCATGTTATAATCTTAGCCATTGATTAGAGATCTAATCTCGGTCGTTGATATCTTAACGAGAAAACTATAAAGGAAGACTTGAGGGTCATTTGGAAAGAGACACCGAGTGAATCAAGTGATCGAATTCTTCTGACAGAGCAAGTGCTTGGACGAAGATCAGATCTAAGTGATTCCAGTTGTAGTGAGGGCCAGAGACAGTTATTGGTCGGAGGATCTTCTCCAGGACCAAAAATACATGGCAGAGAGGCAGCAAAAACAACAGAGGAAGCAACATAGCCTCCAGAAGGTGCGACACAGGCCCCAGAAGGGGTGACGGAGGGCCACGCAGAGGTTGCGTGGTGTTTTCAAGAGACAGTCCGAGATTTATCAGGAGATCGGGGTTCTGAGCTGGGAGGGCTAGAACTCGACTTTCCGGGGAGCAGATCAATCCCAGAGAGGAGGTGATGCAGTCCACAGAGTTCCCCACGTAGGCCTACGTAGATAATGCGTAGAGGCTGCGTAGAGGGTGTTGGGGTTTCGTCAGTTCAACTACTAGATCAACCAGGACTGGCAGTGTGAGGTAAAACTCACTATATTTTTGTGTGTTGTGATTTCTCTGTACTAGATAGCCAACAAGGCATCCAAAGATTGTATTCAGAAACTGCTGCTTAATAATAACAAATCCTCAGATTTACTGCACTTGTTTTCTCGCATTGGGTTTTATTGGGGACTTTCATTGAAAAATAATGGTGTCCTATGTGTGTACTTTTTCTTTGCTCAGTTTCCTTGTTTCAGAATCATATTTAATTAAGTGCTGGCTTCTTTAGTAATTTACTTCAATATTTCCAGAAGTAATCTAAAAATAACTGTGTAATGTAATTTACAAGTAGATTAAGTAGATTCAACTAGTTGTAGTAGGATTACTGAGATTGTAAGAACAAGGAATTTTCACATGGTATCAGAGCTTTTGATTTGAAACAGGAAGAACGTATCTAGCACTGAAGTGTAGGCCAAATTGTTGCAGCAGCAACAGATCGAATCCCCATAGGGATTGCGCAGTTATAGCCAGAAGGGCTAATTTTTCGAGGTTGTCTCTCTTTGAGTGAGTCAACAGAGGGGAAAGGCTTCTGGATCGAGATCTTCCTAAGGCAGATGGAGCAGCGCAGAGCCTTCACATAGAGCCAAAGGGAAGCAATTTTCTGTAGGCAGTTGTTGGACATAGAAGCATCAGAAGAAGAAGAAGAGCACATATCGGGGAATTCTTCCTCAGTGAGTTCCTTGCCGAAGAATTCAACATTTTTCCAAGGTCTGAGCAGCAGATCCAGACAACAGATCTACGAGCTCCATGAGGAGTGCGTAAGCCTGCCTAGTGCTGCGCAGTGGGGGAGAAGAGGAGTAGTTCGACAGTTTTCGGCTGAAATGGCATCTCACAAGCTGAGAGATCAAGACTGGTTGGAGGGATCCTCCAACTACGTAATCCGGAAGGAAAGAATCAAATTCCTTCTAGATGAATATGATCTCAAAGCGTTCGTGGACAATGTGGTTGTTGTACCCAGTGTTGCAGGAAACGCCGCCCCCAAGGATCCAAACCAGGAATCGCGTCTCGGACGGGTGCATGTGGGATTCGTTGTTCGAAATTTCGAAACCGCGGATTGGGTCGCGAAGACGGTTCTTGGAAATTCAGAACTGTATCAGCTCGATCCGCGGTTCCAAATTTCCGAACCGTGAATCTGATGACGGATCCTCTGCGGATTGGGAACGAATCCATTGTGGATCAGGAACGGATCCGTACGGATCTGAAGGGAGACAGGCAGTTCCATAGGGTTCCACAAAGTTCTACAATATTTTTTTATTTTTTATTTGACTTAAGTTGGGTTGGGGCTTCTTCGACACTCCCACTCCCAAGGTGCCCTTGTGATGCTCCTTAGATGCTTCCTAGATGCTTCCTCATGGTAATGTTAAATTCTTAAAGTAAAAGGATGAAAATGAAAAATAAAGGAGAACAAATATTCTCCTTTATTTTTCATTTTCATCCTTTTACTTAAAATTTTAACATTACCATGAAATGACTTAGGATTTTTGAGAGTGGTTCCAGCCTGATCAGACTTCATATGGAGAAAATAGATTTCATATCCTATTCAAAATTCAACAGACTTGACAATTTTCACGAATTCATGATCAATGGTATTGTGGCATTTCATTAGATTATATCATGTATGAGGGTATGTGATTAGCATTTAATCAAGAGCACCAAGCCCTATATGTACCTTAGTGTTGGTGGTGTTAATTTTTGAACTCCTTTGTCATGTTGTTAGCAAAAAATGACATTTCAATGAAGTCAAAATCATTGATCAAGCATGTTAAGTTCTTTCTACCATATTTTAAGGCTTGCATTAGGTAGTTTGATCAAAATTGGGAAATTTTAACTAATGTCCCTAGATAATCGAGGTAGAGGCAAAGGCTAGACAAGAGGAGAAGAATCTAGATTCTAGATGGTTGATGCTCGAATAATTAATCATTAATGTACAATGGATGTCATATCTATCTTGATTTATGTACAAATATCCATGCTTCCATATCCTCTACAATTAATTTGGTATTTTGGATGTTTTTTTAATATAAATGAAAATAAATAAATATAAATATAAATATAAATATATATATATATATATATATATATATATAGTAGACGCTTCACTTCCTAGATTTTTTGGAAATGACACTTCGCTTCCTATATTTTTTGGAAATGAAGCTTTCGCGTCCCCGCTTCGTGCAACATTGGCTGTACCTACAGATCTGAATCAGAACAAGAAGTACAAGTCCAATATGGCAAAGGCCAAGAGACTAATCCTTGATGGTGTCAAGGATCACATAGTCTCTCATATATTTGGAAAGAACACCGCCAGGGAGATATGGGAGGCCTTGTCCTTGCTATACGAAGGAACTTCTGAGCAGCGAAAGATGTACTTTGAGCAGAAGCTTCGGATGATCCAGATGCAGAAGGGGGAGCGCATTGCTCCATTCCTTACGAGACTTCAAGAGATTCGAGACCAGTTGGTAGTCATGGGATCCACCCCAACTGCGGCTACTATGGTGATGTTAGCCCTTAATGCAATCACAGAAGAGTGGTAAGTTTTTGTCCAAAGTATTTTGGGCAGGGCTACACTTCCTAGTTGGGAGAAAATGTGGGCAACACTTCAGGAGGAGGAGCTGAGGAGAGATCTAGTCAAGTGTAAGCTTGATGACAGCAGCGAGAGCAGATCGAAGAATTCAGAGGAGGAAGAGAATGCAACCCTACCATCGAAGGGACAACAAGGGAAATGGAGACAAAAGAGATATGTCTCGAAGGTGAAGTGTTTTAGATGTGGCAAGATGGGCCACTTTGCATCACAATGTCCTTTGAAGAAAAAGGACAAGGATGAAAAACACGATCCTAAAGTTGCAGCCGCAAAGATCGAGCAGGATGAGTTTGCCATGAGTGCCCACACTTCTCCAGGAGAGAAATGGTGACATAGAACTGTATTTCATCTTGAACTTCAGTTGGGCAGAGTCCTTGAGGAGCCCACATCTTGTATCACAACCTTGCTACGGGTGCCCTTAATCAACAATAGCCAAATGGAGAAGTTTTCAGTGGGAGCCAAGTGTTGGAAATACTAAGAGGGGGGTGAATCAATATTTCTTACCAATTAGCACTTTAAGTATTTTCATAGCATTAGTTAATCTTCAATTATTCTTGATGTTTATCCAGTAACAACAGTAAACAATAGAACACAATAGGCACATGAATTTTAGGTGGAAAATCTCCTCCGGGTCAAAAACCACCGAATTCTTTTCTAATAAGTTCTTTAATCTTTACCCACAACTGAAATGAAAGGTACAACTTCCTAGAATTCTAGAAAAACATTCTTCTCCAGCTCCCACTCGAAGGATGCCCCAACGCCCTGGTTTCTTCATTAGTCAACTGAATGGATGCCCCGACATCCTAGACCAACCTACCACCTTGAAATGTTCACAGACTCCAACTTGTAGGTGACTTCATGCACCAAACTAGCACCTCCCTGCCACCCTATAATGATCAGAAATAAGACGAGAGTGTGGACTCCCGTATTAGGGACAATGATCCACGATATAATATGATTCACAATTTTTTTCTTGAACTAAACCAATCACCCAATCACACTATGACTTGCAACCCAACCATAACATTATCCAACAATGACTCTTATACCTCCCAACATTGCCTCTCAAACTCTAGGCAGATTGGCTCTTTTATAATAATGACTCTTTTAAAATTTTACAATGATGATTTTTACCATACTGACTTTTGAAACGACCTGATACTTTACTTGACACTGCTTCTTTGAACACTAGCAGCTACTGAGGTATTGTTGTGCTTGCTTCAAGTAATGGTACTTTGGCGTTGCATTGTCCTTCTAGTATGTGTCTGAGTTTTCCTATCGTGTCCTCCTTCCTACACATGCATTAATGAAAAAGACCCAAACCAATATACAAACAAAATACTAACAGTGTCCTGCAAACCATATGTCAGAGAAATATTCAAAATTCAAATGTAAATACGTTCAACATTTATGAACAAAACCCAATCAAACATACATACAAAATACTTACATTGTCTTGCAAAAACACATGTCGGAGATGATATTCAAATTAAAATTCAAACACTAATCATACATACCTTGTTGTAGTAGACTTACCCTTGACTATTGATGTGTTGTCCTTATTGCAGTGATCCTTGAATGCATATTGTTTCTTTCCTTCTAGAAACTCGATATTGAATCTGCTATATCTATGTAATTTCAGATCTCCAAGGTCTGAAATTGCGTCCTGTGGTAATCTCTTAATCCTTTCCATCCCCATAGGTCTGATCAATATTGGATTCTTCAAGAAATAGCTATGCCCAATCTCCTACGATGCCCTGATTATAGATTTGTTTAGTAGAGAAAACTTGTACAGAGTGCCACGTGTCATTGTTTCAACCTTTGGTCTTGAAAACGATATCCAAAAAACTACAGTCCATCCTCTGTCACTTTTTACGAAATTTGAATCCAATGCTCAGAGAGAAAGTTATGACGATTTTCCCAAGGTCACCTGTTTGACATGAAATTCGAGAGCCTGCAAAAACCCTAACTTCCTCAGATCCTATCTCCGAAAATATAGCGAACCAATATCTGAAATTCAGTCACGAGATTCATTTGGATTTCTGATCAAATGAATTTTTTTCAGCATCTGAAGCTTCGCAGAAAAAAGTTATAGCGATGATGCCACGATGACCTGTTTTAAGTAGCGAAATCCTCGCATCAGGAGGATATGAGGGTCACAATTTATATAAATGCTTAGGTTGAGAGGGTCTTCAACAAGTGAACGTTGGAGGGATTTTAGGAGTTTAAAAATTATTAATTATTGAATATTCAATGACCACAACCAATGATTAGTGTCATGCTACAACCCCATGGGGTTTTAGCCCACTAACTGGGGTTATTAACTTCAAACACGAATATCTCTCAAACTGTGAATAATTACGTGGCATGCCATATATCAACGAAAACATCTCGACAAGTAGAAACCATCCAAAGTATCCTTGACTAGGAATAGAGTAAGTTGTCAAGTCAAAATTCCCATGCAAGATCGGGGTAGCCCCTGGTGCTTCTTGGGTTGACATCAATGACAACCACTGATAAAAAATCTCCCCCTTTGGTATTGATGGCAACAAAAGTAATCTCCTTGCGATCATGACACCTCTTCCTACAACATTCTCTCCCCCTTTGTCATCAATGGCAAAGGGTAACTCACCCGGACAAACGTCATCCTGCGGACCTGTACACACCTCAAATACCCTTATTTTACTTAGTTAGATAAGATAAAGAGTCTAATAAGAACTTGGGAGAATCCCAAGCTTTAGGCGAAGATACTCAAATGCTTCACGAGGTAATGGTTTGATAAAGATGTCAGCAATTTTTTCCTTTGTGCCAACATATTCAAGCTTGATATTCTTTTCGGTGACCTGCTCTCTAACAAAATGATATTTGATCAGAATGTGATTTGTTTTGGAATGCATCACAGGATTCTTGGAGATACTGATGGAACTGGTGTTATCGCAAAAGATGGGAATAGGCTCATCAAACTTGACTTGAAGATCTTGCAAAGTTTGCTTCATCTAGAGAACTTGAGTACAAAAAGTTGCTGCCGCGATATATTCTGCTTCTGTTGTGGATAACGAGATTGAAGACTGCTTTTCACTTAACCATGAAATAAGGCAACCACCTAGATCGAATGTTGCTTCACTGGTACTCTTTCGATCATCAACACTGTATAAGCTTGGATAACTAGATTATTTCCTTTGGGATACCATAAACCATATTCTGTTGTGCCCTTAAATATTAGAGAATTCTTTTGACGGCAATAATATGAAATTATTTTGGTGCTGCTTGGAATCTTGCTACTTGTCCAACTGCCTGCATTACGTCTGGTCGAGAAGCTATCACATATAGAAGAATGCCAATCATAGATCTATACAACCTTTGGTCCACATCCTTTGACAAATCATCTAAACTTAACTTGCAACCTGTTACCATTGGGGTAAGGATAGGCTTGCAATCTTCCATCTTGAATTTCTTGAGCATTTCCTTGATGTACTTGGTTTGATATATAAATATTCCTTTATCTTGCTGATATATATGAAGCCCTAAAAAGAATATTAGCTTGCCAAGTCGAGACATTTCAAACTCACTTTGCATCTTTGTGGCAAAGTTTTTACTTATTCTGTCATCAGTGCCTCCAAAAATTATATTGTCTACATATACCTCGATAATTGTTAGGTTATCTTGATCCACTTTCACATAGAGATTGTTGTCGGTGCTTCCTTTCTTGAATCCTTGTTGATGTAGATATCCATCAAGACGAGCATACCAAGCTCTAGGAGCTTGTTGATTTATGGTAGCATGAGATGTGCTCTAGCCTCGTAATTTTGTATATGGGCTAAGACACAAGTATTCCATAATACTCAGAAAGGATTTTGGAAGATTCCACTTAGAGATGGTTTAATTAAAATAATTAATCGTTTTTTTTTAATGTTTTCCGAAGTATGAACTTAGGGAAACTGATTAATTTAAGGGTATTAATTAAACTTAGTGTGAATCTTCTAGAAAAAGTCATGGATCACCTGAAAATTAATCTTAGACCTTGATTATGTTTTAATTTTTGCCGTTGAAAGTTCAATAGAAGAATATAAGAAGGAGGGTGACGGGCCTATGGAAAGACACATCAGATGGAGAAAGAATCAAGAGTTCGATTTCTTCAGTGAGAGGAAGAATCGAAGTGGTTCTCATTTGCAAAGAGGGGAAGATGAAATCTCTAGGAGGACGAATTTCTGAAGCATAGAGAGTGCATGAAGAGGAGTGGGAGAGGAGCCAAAGCATCAACGTGAGTTACCCTAGCAGCAAGTATGCTGGGCCGACGTAGAGAAGCAGAGGGAGTTTCATTTTCTGTTGGAGGGGCAGCTGAGGGTTCATCCAGTGTCAGGGGGACATTTCGGGAAGGAAGGAGCATTCTAGTCTCATACAACAGCAATCACAGAAGCAGCCACGACAAGCAGCAGAAGCAGTGACACAGTGACAACGTGAGTGACGCAGTCATGCACGCAGAGCCAGTCAGTGTGGGTGCAAGTCAGTGCCGGAACTCAAATGGTGATGTGAGAATTGTCTCACTCAGTCTTTTCTCATCATAATTCTTCAGGTGATTGATTGACATTTACAATCACATATTTGTACTCAGAATTTTTGCATAATAAAGAAACCCTCAAATCTGTTGCACCGGTTTTCCCACATTGGGGTTTTTCGGGGACAATTGTCCAAAAATAACGGTGTCTATGTGTGATTACTTGTGCTATTTTTATATGTGATTTGTTAATCGTAAAGTATGCAACATATTTTATTTTGTTATTTAACACAAGAGAAATGTTAAATAATTGTGTTTGACAATGCAATAGAAGAAATTTAATAAGTAGCTGCAGTAGAATTCTCCATTATAAAATTTTCACATGGTATCAGAGCTATCAGATACAAAGGAAGCAAGGTCAGGAAAGGGACTGCGTAAACCAGAAGCTTCAGAGCGGACGCAGCACAGAGAGAAGAAAGCACAGATAGGTATGACGGACTTAGATGTTTTATCCTCTAGGTTAAAAGAGGATGATACATGCCTAGCAAGTTCAGCATCTGCATGAATATGGTATATTGATAGTGGGGCTTCAGCTCATATGACTGGAGTACGAGAATACTTCTCGAGCTATAGGGAAGAGCAGATGAACTTGCAGATCACTATGGGCAATAGCATGAAGTGCACTCGAGTTGGGAGAGGATCCGTACTATTTCAAATGGAAGCCGGAACCAGTGTCAGGATCATGGATGTACTACATGTGCTAGGCCTTGGGATGAACCTAATCTCAGTACCCCAGTTGCAGGACAAAGGGTATGACATACACTTTATCGGAAAGAAAGTATATGTCATGCATCCCAATTGGAAGCAAACAAGGTAGATCGGAATCAAAAGCAACAGACTATACAGGTTGCAGATCGAAATCCTGATGGCACTAGTCAGTAGTAATCTCGAAGACAAGAAAGGGTTGAATGAACTTTGGCATAGAAGAATGGGGCACCTGCATCGCGGTGCATTGAAGATGCTCAGAGAAACAATTGATGGGGCAACTCTTCCCAACACTGAGCATGATGATGTATGTCGAGGATGCGTATTTGGGAATTACGCTAAGGCAACTTTTCCCAGAAGTGAAAACAGGGCAGGAAGCATTTTGGGATTGATACACTTAGATATCTATGGACCAATGTCCACTAACACTCTCAAAGGTGGCAAATATTTTGTCACATTCATTGATGATCACTCCAGGAAGACCTGGATCTACTTCTTGAAGACAAAAGATGAAGTCTTTGAAAAGTTCAAAGAATTCAAGGCTCTTGTTGAAAACTCGATGGGGAAGAAGATCAAGACATTGCGTTCAGATAATGGTGGGGAATACACAGATGGAGACTTCACAGATTTCTGCGCAAAGGAGGGCATCAGGAGAAAGTGGACTGCGCCATATAATCCAGAGCAGAATGGTGTGGCAGAACGGAAGAACAGGACAATTGTAGGAGCAACCAAGGCCATGTTCTTTGACCTTGATTTACCCCGATATTTATGGGCTGAACCCTGCAATACGACAGTGTATATCCAGAACAGGAAACCTCATAGAGCCTTGAGTAAGAAGACTCCTGAGGAATTTTTCACAGGGAAGAAACCGGAGGTAGGGCATCTTCGGATATTTGGTAGCATGGCTTACTGTCATGTACCCAGCGAGAAGAGAAATAAGCTAGATTAAAATGCAGAAAGGGGGTATCTTGTAGGGTATAGTGACACCTCCAAGGCATATAGGATCTATATTCATAACAGTAAGAAGGTTGTGATAAGACATGATGTTAATTTCATGGAGGGTAGAGCGTTTCAGAAATTGCGTGATATGCTGGCAGAGGATCAAACTGCAGAAGTTCCCTTGGTCCAAGAACAACAGGGGCACCAAGAAGAACATACAAGAAGACAGACTTTGGTACCAAGGACAGGTACTAACATTTTCACAGAGGAAGATCAGGAAGATACTCAGTCAGAGGTGCTGTTAGATCAGGAGGAAGAGTTGAGAGAGCAACCTTCCACTAGTGGTCGGATCAACAGGGAAGCTCAACAAATACTGAGGGACGCAGAAAACTTTATTAGGACTCCCATGAACAGGAAGAGACATCGCAGACCTCCTGACAGGTACCAGGCCTTGGTGGCTCAAGTAGAGGAACCTTCCAGCTTCCAGGAAGCTGTTCAACACCAAGTATGGGTAGATGCCATGATAGAAGAGTATGCTTCTATCATGACAAATGATGTCTGGGAAGTTGTACCCAGACCTCAGAGAAGATCAGTTGTTAGATCACGTTGGATCTACAAGATCAAGTACGCTGCAGATGGAAGTGTAGAGAAATACAAGGCAAGGTTCATGGAAAAAGGGTATGCTCAGAAGATAGGCATTGACTATGAGGAGACCTCCGCACTAGTTGCCAGATATACCTCCATCCGAACTGTCATATCTTTAGCTGCACATATGGGATGGGAGATTCATCAAATGGATGTCGAGACAATGTTCTTGAATGGAGAAATTGAGGAAGAGGTATATATCGAACAACCAGAGGGTTTTGAGACTCATGAAAGGAGGTCTCATGTATGCAAATTAAAGAAAGCCCTGTACGGGCTTAAGCAGGCTCCGAGAGCGTGGTATGGTAAGATTGATAGCTATTTGCAAAAGATGGGATTTGTGAAGAGTGATGCGGATCCCAATCTTTACTACTTGCTGGTAGAGGATGAGCCATTGGTACTAGTACTATATGTAGATGATCTGTTTCTCACAGGATCATCTAGGGTCATCAAGGATTGCAAACGGAATCTAGAAGTTCAATTCAACTTGAAGGATTTGGGGTTGATGCACTACTTCCTAGGATTGGAAGTTTGTCAGAAAGATGGAGATATCTTCATGGGACAGGAGAGGTATGCCTTGGAAATTCTGAAGAGGTTTAGAATGCAGGATTGCAAGCCCATGGCCACACCCATGATCACCAATTGGAAAACGATAGATGCGTTATAAGATATAGAGGTAGACCCCACCTTATACAGACAACTCATCGGGTCATTGATATATCTGGTTAACACCAGACCAGACATTTGCTTTGCTATCAACACTCTTAGTCAGTTCATGGTGGAACCCAAAATAGTGCACTGGGCCGTAGCAAGGCACGTCCTAAGGTATGTACGAGCAATAGTCAAATTCGGTATCAAATATGGTAGAGGAGAGGATGTCAGACTCAGTGGATTCACAGATGCAGATTGGAAAGGTAGCTCAGTGGACAGAAAAAGTACCTCTGGTTATTGTTTCATTGTTGGATCAGGAATGGTGTCTTGGTGCAGTAGGAAACAGAAGTTGGTAGCACTGAGCACAGCCAAAGCAGAGTACATGGCAGCTAGTACAACTACATGCGAAGCAATCTGGCTTCCGAAACTTCTTATGATTCTATTTAGAAGCAGGATGGAGCCAACTAGCGTTTACTGTGACAATCAGAGTTGTATTAAACTCTCTGAAAATCCAGTATTTCATGATCGGTCTAAACATATTGACATCAGATGTCATTTTATCAGAGACTGTGTTCAGCGTGGGGTAGTACAACTCCAATACATTCCCACAGGCGAGAAAACAACAGATATACTCACTAAGGCTTTGGGGAGAATTAAATTCACTCAGTTCAGGGAATAGCTAGGTATGACTGGAAATCCATTTCAGTAAGAAATGGATCCTCAACGCAGTTGAAGGAGGGAGTTGCAGTACAGTGGAAGTTGGTAGAAGTAAGTAGAGTCAACAGCAGTACAGATGCAACATTTCTTGTGCAGTGTTGGGGAGCGACATCAACAACACAACAACAAATGTTACAGAAGTAAGAACAACAACAAATTGTTTTGTTTTTCTAAAGCACTTTCCTCGCTAAGAGGGAGTGTTGATTTATGGTAGCATCGGATGTGCTCTAGCCTTGTAATTTTGTATATGGGCTAAGACACATGTATTCCGTAATACCCAAAAATATTTTTGGAAGATTCCACTTAGAGATGGTTTAATTAAAATAATTAATCATTTTTTTTAATGTTTTCCTAAGTGTAAACTTAGGGAAATTGATTAATTAAAGGGTATTAATTAAACATAGTGTGAATCTTCTAGAAAAAGTCATGGATCACCTCCAAATTAATCTTAGCCCTTGATTATGTTTTAATCTTGGCCATTGAAGGTTCAACAGAAGAATATAAGGAGGGTGAGGGGCCTATGGAAAGACACATCAAACAGAGAAAGAATCAAGAGTTCGATTTCTTCAGTGAGAGGAAGAATCGATGTGGTTCTCATTTGCAGAGAGGGGAAGGTGAAATCCCCAGGAGGGAGAATTTCTGAAGCATAGAGAGTGCATGAAGAGGAGTGAGAGAGGAGCCAAAGCATCAACGCAGAGTTACCCTAGCAGCAGTTACGCTGGGCCAACATAGAGAAACAGAGGGAGTTTCATTTTCTGTCGGAGGGGAAGCTGAGGGTTCATTTGGTGTCAGGAGGACATTTTGGGAAGGAAGGAGCACTCTAGTCTCATACAGCAGTAAGCACGCAAGCAGCCACAACAAGCAGCGGAAGCAGTGACGCAGTGACAGCATGAGTGATGCAGTCACTGCGCATAAATCACACAGAGCTAGTTAGTGTGGGTGTAGGTCAGTGCCGAAACTCAAATGGTGATGTGAGAATTGTCTCACTTAGTCTTTTCTCATCAGAATTCTTCAGGTGATTGATTGACATTTACAATCACACATTTGTACTCAAAATTTTTGCATAATAAAGAAACCCTCAAATTTGCTGCACCGGTTTTCCCACATTGGGTTTTTTCGGGGACAATTGTCCAAAAATAATGGTGTCTATGTGTGATTACTTGTGCTATTTTTATATGTGATTTGTTAATCGTGAAGTCTACAACATATTTTATTTTGTTATTTAACACGAGAAATGTTAAATAATTGTGTTTGACAATGTAATAGAAGAAATTTAATAAGTAGCTACAGTTGAATTCTCCATTATAGAATTTTCACAGAGTTTTCTTGAGACCATATAGTGCCTTCTTTAATCTGCAGACATAGTTTTCCTTTTCAGAGACCAGAAAACCTTTGGCTTGTTCAATGTAAACTTCTTCTTCCAATTCACCATTTAGAAAGGCTGACTTAACATCCATTTGGTAGACCTTGATTTTTCTCGAGCATGCATAAGCGAGAAAAATTCTGATAGCTTCCATTCTGGCAACGGGAGCAAATGTTTCTTGAAAATCAATTCTTTCAACTTGTGCATATCCTTTGCAGACTAATCTTGCCTTATTCCTGGTAACCTTTCCATCCTCATTCAATTTGTTTTTGAAGACCCATTTAATTCCAATAACATTTTTATCCTTTGGTCATGGAACCAATTCCCAAGTATTGTTTTTCTCAATTTGATCTAGTTCTTCATTCATAGTTGCTACCCACTGTTCATCTTGACTAGCTTCCTCAAAATTGCTAGGCTCAAAAGTTGCTAAAAAAGCAAGGTGGGCTTGTTGTGATGAACAAAGTTGTCGAATTCTTCTGGTCACAATTCCTTCATTTATGTTGTCGATGATTTGATTTGACGAATGATTCTTTTGACACCATTCTTTTAAAGCTTTTGGAGAATTTTCTTGTACATCCTGCTAATCATTTCTTGAGCTTCTTCTTCATCCTTCACAGATTCTCACTCAGATCCCTCAGATTTGCTTGAAGGGACAATCTCATCGTCATCCTTTATAACACAATCTTCATCAAAAGTAACATTTATGATTTCCACTATTTGTTTTCGCCTCAGATTGTAGCATCTGTAAGCCTTCTTTTTGCGTGAATAACCAAAGAAAATACCTTCATCAACACGGGAATCGAACTCGCCCAATTTTTTTATCTTCTCTTTTGATGTAACATTTGCTTCCAAATATTTTGAAGTATTTGACGTTAGCTGGTCTTCCTTTCCATAATTCGTATGTTGTCATGTTACAATTGTTCCTTAGAAAACCTTTGTTTATAATGAATATAGTTGTATCGATTGCTTGAACATAGAATTTATCATCTAATTTTGAGTCATCTAACATTGTTTTGGCCATTTCCTGTACGGTTCTGTTTTTTATTTCAGCAACTCCATTTTGCTGCGGTGTTCTAGCTGTTAAGAATTGCCTTTTTATTCCATTTTCATCACACTACTGCTGAAATACCTTGGCAGTGAATTCTCCGCCATTATCTGATCTCAGACATTTGATCTTCAAATCAGTTTCATTTTTAGCCAATTCCTTGTAGATTCTAAAACATTCAAATGCCTCAGTGATTTTCTTTAAGAAGTTGACAACTATCATTTTGGTGTAATCATCTATCATTAGCATAAAATATAATTCTCCATCTAAACCTTTTGTTCTCATAGGACCACATAGATCAATATGTACTAATTCCAATGGACGTGATGCAAAGTGTTCTTTTGTCTTGAACTCAACTTTTGTCTGCTTACCGTGCCAATAAGATTCACATATCATATTAGTAGGTATTAAAATTTTAGGCATTTCTCTTACTGCTTCCTTCTTACTGATCTTGACCAAATTGTCAAAATTTATATGTCCCATTCGTTTGTGCCATAACCAACTTTCGTCTTCTTTCGCCAAAAAACACCTTTTAGGTGTCTCATCCAAAATATATATGTCATTTGGAGCTCTGCTTGCTGTAGCCACAATTTTACCGAACTTGCCTTTCCTGATTTCACATTTCTTAGAGTTAAATAGCATCGTGTGTCCTTGATCGCACATTTGTCCAACATTGAGCAGATTGTGATTCATATTTTCAACCAACAACACATCTTTTGCTAATGCATTCTTGCTTCCAAGTGTGACTGTACCTACTCCTATGACGTTTGAAGACCCGTCATTTACAAAATACACTGTTCCATCCTTCTTTTCCTTCAAGGATATGAACTTGATCCTATCTCTAGTCATATGAGTTGAGAAACCACTATCTACATACCAAACGGTTTTGTTGCTTTGAGCCTGGAGAGCGATAGCACATTTTTCAGTCTTCTTTTTCCATATTTGTTCATTCTGATTATGCGAGAATTCCTTTGAAGAACTTCCAAGTCTGCAATCTTTAGCCAGATGTCCAAAATTGTTACATTTGTAACATTTGACATCATCTCTCAAATGATCAAATCTGTTATTATTCTGCTGAGTTCCGAAATATCCTTTCTACAAGATTTCCCAAAACTGTATTTATTCCAAACATACGTGTGACATTCTATAGCTCTATGTCCAAACCTTCCACATGAATAACACTGACCATAGAAGATAGGTTGATACCTAGGAGGAAATTTTCTTCGACGAATTGCTTTCCATGGTTCTTCCTGCGAGTCCTGATCCCTTGAGTTGGCTGGGAGGTCTACCTGCTTCTTATATTTTGCATATCCATCTTCTTTTATTGTCATAGAAGGACTTGACTCCTTTTCAGATTTTTCTTTGTAACCAAGATCAATCTTGTCACTGTTTGATCGCTGATTTTGGATGATTTCTTCCAATGCCTTGGAGTTGTTGGTGTAGTTTTGAATAATTTTTCCATTTTTTACTTGCGTTAGTAGAGAAACTATTTCAGCTTCCAATGCTTCTCTTTCCTTGTTGCTTTCCTTTAATTCTTCCCTGAGCGATTCTTCAACTCGTTTGTATTCTTCAACCTTGATTTTAAGATTTATGACTTGTTCCCTTTCTATATTTAATTCGTCTTCAAGAGTGTTGACATGCTTCTTCTCGACCTTGAGCTCTCTGATAACCCTGATCACTTCATTTTGAAATTCAACCTCAGTCATCTCTTCTTCTTCGTCAGATGCTTCTTGCTTATTATGCTTGGCCATAAACAATACTCTTTCGTTGATTTCTTCTTCGTTATCACTGTCTTCATTAGATGAGGAGCTATCTTCTTTGGAGAAGAAACTCTTGTTAACCATTTCTTCTTGCCTTGCTTGTTGAACTTCCTTAGACCTTTCTTTCCTTTCGTAACAACCTCATTTTTGTGAGGACACTTGGCTGCAAAATGCCCAACCTCACCACAATTGAAACAAATCAATGGAAGTTTACCTTTGAATTTCCCCATACCTGTTCTCATTTTTCACGTGGAGTAGACAAATTCTCTATCTGAAAATTCTTCTTCATCTTCTTCCTTACAACTACAAGTTTTCGCTTTTAGAGTATGCTTTTCCTTACTAGTTTTCTTGGATGTGGCGAATATTGTTTGTCGGTGAGATGTGCCGTCCTCTTCTTCAATCCTCATTTCATATGCCATAAGCACTCCATGGAATTCATCTTTGCTAAGATTGGCTAGATTGGCTAGGTATTCCAAGACAGATTCCTTTGGGTTGAATCTTGCTGGCAAGGTTCTAAGGATCTTTCGGACAACAATTTTCGTGTCGACAGGTTCTCCCAAACATTCCAATGCATTTGTTATTTCATCAACACTCTGTAAGTACGCATCAATATTTTCATCTTCGTTCATTTTGAGTTGCTCAAATTTTGCCCTGTAAATTTGAATCTTTGCTTCTTTCACGTTTGAGTCACCTGCATATATATTATCAAGCTTGCCCCATACTTCTTTAGCAGTTTTGCAGCTCAGTACCTTAAGATAGACAGATAAGCCCATTGATAATGAGATCTTTAGCCTTTGCATCATATACCATATTTTTCTTACCTTGTTCATCCTGGGTTGCTGTAAAGCCTTTTTCAACGATTTTCCATACTTCGTATCCTTGCGCCAGCAAATGAACTTGCATTCTTCCACTCCAAAGTGCGTAGTTATTTCCATTGAACATAGGAACTCTATTCTTAGTATACTCCATGATCTCCTTCCAGTTGTTAGACTACTATTGAAGGAACCAAGCTCCGATACCAATTGTGGGAAATACTGAGAGGGGGGTGAATCGATTTTTCTTACCAATTAGCACTTTTAAGTATTTTCAGAGCATTAGTTAATCTTCAATTATTCTTGATGTTTATCCAGTAAAAACAGTAAACAATAGAACACAATAGGCACATTAATTTTAGGTGGAAAACCCCCTCCGGGTAAAAAACCACCGAACATTTTTCTAATAAATTTTTTAATCTTCAGCCCCAACTGAAATGAAAGGTACAACTTCCTAGAATCCTAGAAAAGCATTCTTCTCCAGCTCCCACTGGAAGGTCGCCCCAACGCCCTGGTTTCTTCAGTAGTCAACTGAATGGATGCCCCGACAACCTAGATCGACCTACCACCTTGAAGTGTTCACAGGCTCCAACATATAGGTGACTTCATGCACCAAACTAGCACCTCCCTGCCACCCTATAATGATCAGAAATAAGACTAGAGTGTGGACTCCCGTACCAGAGACAATGATCCTCGATACAATATGATTCACAGTGATTTTCTTGAACTATACCAATCACCCAATCACACTATGACCTGCAACCCAACCATAACATTATCCAACACTGATCATACATACCTTGTTGTAGCAGACTTACCCTTGACTGTTGATGTGTTTTCCTTACTGCAGTGATCATTGAATGCATATTGTTTCTTGCCTTCTAGAAGCTCGATATTGAATCTGCTGTATCTATGTAGTTTCAGATCTTCAAGGTCTGAAATTGCGTCTTGTGGGAGCCCTTTGAGTCCTCTTTCCAACTTCGTAGGTCTGATCAATATTGGATTCTTCAAGAAATAGCTATGCCAAATCTTCTATGATGACCTGATTATAGACTGGTTCAGTAAAGCAAACTTGTACGAAGTGCCACATGTCACTGTTTCAACCTTTGGTCCTAAAAATGATATCCAAAAAACTGTAGTGCGTCCTCTTTCTGTCACTTTTTACGAAATTTGAATCTAATGCTCAGAGAAAAAGTTATGACGATTTTCCCAAGGTCACCTGTTTCACATGAAATTTGGGAGCCTGCAAAAACCCTAACTTCCTCAGATCATATCTTCGAAAATATAGCGAACCAATATCTGAAATTTGGTCACGAGCTTCATCAGGATTTCGGCTGGCTCAAATGGGTTTTTTTTCAGCATCTGAAGCTTCGCAGAAAAAAAGTTATAGCGATAATGCCACGATGACCTTTTTTAAGTATTGAAATCCTTGCATTGGGAGGATATGACGGTTACAATTTATATAAATACTCAGGTTGAGAGGGTCTTCAAGAAGTGAACGCTGGAGGGATTTTAGGAGTTTAAAAAATTATTAATTATTGAATATTCAATGGCCACAACTATTGATTAGTGTCATGCTACAACCCCATGGGGTTTTAGCCCATTAACTGGGGTTACTAACTTCAAACACGAATATCTCTCAAACCGTGAAGAATTACGTGGCATGCCATATATCAACAGAAACATCTCGACAAGTAGAAACCATCCAAAACATCTTTGACTCAGAATAGAGTAAGTTGTCAAGTCAAAATTCCCATGCAAGATCGGGGTAGCCCTTGGTGCTCCTTGGGTTGACATCAATGACAACCACTGATCAACACCAAGGAGTGATGGGCAACAGTTGCAGTAGGTAGCAAAACCTACTTTTGGAGCAACGCAGTGCAGAGAAGTAGTAGCGTAGAGAAGAGCAGCAACAACGCAGTGCACAACAGTGCAGCATAGTGTAGAGCGCAGTGCATTAGAGGGACAACGCAGTAGCTATCAGCAGTCAAAGTCTTCAGCACCGAGGTTCATCCATTGAACACTTGTTCAGTTTTTAGGGGATTTCAGTTGCTTCTCTCAGCAATTGAGTTGCAGTAAATGCAGTGTTAGCAGTGGTAGTGCTAGCAACATAACAGATGCAACACTTGAGAGGGAATTGTAGTATGGATGCAGCGGTGGCAGTGGCAGTGTCATGGGCATCAATACAGTTGAAGCAACAACGCAAAGGCTGATGGACAACTTGTCAGAATTAAGCAGCGTAGAGGGTGCTTTAGGGTCAGAGCAGTATGCAACATCCATATTGTTAGAGCATTTTCCTTGCTAAGAGGGAGTGTTGATTTTTGGTAGCATCGGAAGCTCTCTAATCTCAAATTTTGTGGAGAGGCTTAGGCACTGGTATTCCAAAGAACCCAGAAACCATTTGTGAAAATTCCATTCGGATTATGTTTTGTTGTAAAAATTAATTATTTTAATGGGGACTCTAAGTCTAACTTAGGGAAAATAAATAATTAAAGGGTATTAATAAAACAGAGTGAGAATGATATAGAAAAAATGAAGATCAAGTCATGTTATAATCTTAGCCGTTGATTAGAGATCTAATCTCAACCGTTGATATCTCAACGAGAAGACTGTAAAGGAAGACTTGAGGGTCATTTGGAAAGGCACACCGAGTGAATCAAGTGATCGAATTCTTCTGACAGAGCAAGGGCTGAGACAAAGATCAGATCTAAGTGATTCTAGTTGCAGTGAGGGGCAGAGATAGTTATTTTTCAGAGGATCTTCTCCAAGAACAAGAATACATAGCAGAGAGGCAGCAGAACCAGCAGAGGAAGCAACGCAGCCTCCAGGAGTGATGCAGGCCCCAGAAGGGGTGACGAAGGCCCCACAAGTAGATGAAGTAGATTCAGCTGGTTGTAGTAGGATTCTTGAGATTGTTAGATCTAGGAATTTCACAACAAGGAACTAGCTGAGGGCTGCAAGGAGTTGTCGGCTAAGGTGTTGAGATTTTGGGTAGCATCGGGTGTGCTCTAGCTCTGAAATTTTGTGGAGGGGCTAAGACACAGAAGATCTTCAAAACCCAAAAAGCTTTTGGAGAAATTTCATCTAGTGTATGAGATTTTCAAATAATTAAATTTTTTAGTGAGGATGTTGATTAATGGTAGCATCGGATGTGCTCTAGCCTTGTGATTTTGTATATAGGCTAAGACACATTCATTCCATAGTACCTAGAAAGGATTTTGGAAAATTCCACTTAGATATGGTTTAATTAAATTAATTAATCATTTTTTTAATGTTTTCCTAAGTTTAAACTTAGGGAAATTGATTAATTAAACTAAGTGTGAATCTAGAAAAAGTTATGGATCAACTCTCAGTTAATTTTAGCCCTTGATTATGATTTAATCTTGGCCATTGATGAGTCAGTGAAAGATTATAAAGGAGAGCTCAATGGGCATTTGGGATACACATCAGACAAAGGAAGAATCTAGAGATCGATTTCTTCAGTCGAAGGAAGAATCGAAGTGATTCTCGTTTGCAAAGAAGGGAAGGTGAAATCTCCAGGAGGGGGAGTCTCTGAAGCATAGAGAGTACATGGAGAGAAGAGAGAAGGGAGCCACAGCAGCAGCGCAGAGATAGCCAAGCAGCAGTTATGTTGGGCCAACGCAGAGCAACAGAGGGAGTTTCGATTTCAGTTGGAGAGGCAACTGAGGGTTCATCTAGTATCTGGAGGACATTTCTGGAAGGAGAGAAAACTCTAGCCTCACCCAGCAGTGAGCATTGAAGCAGTCACAACAAGCAGCAATAGCAGTGAGGCAGTGACAACGTGGAGTATGCAGTCACTGCACAGAGATCTCGCAGAGCTACTCAGCGTGGGTGCAGGTTAGTGCCAGAACTTCGTGGTAAAGTGAGATTTGTCTCACTAGTCTATTCTTATCATATTTCTTCAGGTGATTGATTGATGATTACAATCACACATTTGTACTCAGAATCTCTGCATAATAAAGAAACCCTCAGATCGGCTGCACTGGTTTTCCCACATTGGGTTTTTCCGAGGACAATTGTCCAAAAATAACGGTGTTGATGTGTGAATACTTGTGCTATTTATTTCATATTGATTATGCATTGTGAAGTTTGCAGCGTATTTTATTTTGATATTTAACACGGTGAAATGTTAATAATTGTGATTGAATGCAATAGAAGAAATATAATCAGTAGCTGCAGTAGGATTCTCTATTACAAAATTTTCACATGGTATTAGAGCTGTCAGATCCAAAGGAAGAGGGTCAAGGAGCAGACTGCGCAAACCAGAAACTTTAGAAGGGACGTAGCACAGGGAAAAGAAAGCACAGATAAGTATGGCAGATTTAGATGTTTTATCCTCTATGTTAAAAGAGGATTGTGCATGCTTGTCAAGCTCAACATCTGCAGGAATCTGGTAAATTGATAGCGGGGCTTCAGCTCATATGACTGGAGTACGAGAATATTTCTCGAGCTATAGGGAGGAGCAGATGAACTTCCAAATCACTATGGGGAATATCACGAAATGAACTCTAGTTGGGAGAGGAACCGTAGTGTTTCAGACGGAAGCGAGGACCAGTGTCAAGGTCACAGATGTACTACATGTACCGAGGCTTGGGATGAATTTAATCTCAGTATCCTAGTTGCAAGATAAAGGGTATGGCATACACTTTATCGGGAAGAAGGTATATGTCAGGCACCCAATTTGGAAGCAATCAAAGCAGATCGGAGTTAAGAGCAACAGACTATACAGGTTGCAGCTTGAATCTCCGATGGCACTAATCAATAGTAATCTTGAAGACAAGAAAGGGTTGAATGAAATTTGACATAGAAGAATGGGGCACTTGCACCATGGTGCATTGAAAATCCTCAGAGAAACAGTTGTTGGGGTACCTGTTCTTAGCACGAAGCATGATGATGTATGTCGAGGATGTGTAATTGGGAAGTACGCTAAGGTAGGCTTTCCCAGAAGTGAGAACCGGGAAGCGAGCATATTAGGACTGATACACTCAGATATCAATGGTGGCAAATATTTTGTCACATTCATTGATGATCACTCCAGGAAGACCTAGATCTACTTCCCGAAGACAAAAGATGAAGTCTTTGAAAAGTTCAAAGAATTCAAGGCTCTTGTTGAAAATATTATGGGGAAGAAAATCAAGACATTGCGTTCAGATAATGGTGGAGAATACATAGATGGAGACTTCACAGCATTCTGTGCAAAAGAGGGCATCAGGAGGGAATGGACTGAGCCATACAATCCCGAATAGAATGGTGTGGGATAACGGAAAAATAGGACAATTTTAGGCACAACCAAGGCCATGTTATTCGACCTTGGATTGCCCAGATATTTATGGGTTGAAGCCTGCAATACGACAGTGTACATCCAGAACAAGACTCCTCATAGAGCATTGAGGAAGAAGACTCCTGAAGAAGTTTTCATAGGGAAGAAACTGGAGGTAGGGCACCTTCAGATATTTGGTAGCATGGCATACTGTCATGTACCAAGCGAAAAGAGAAGCAAGCTTGATCAAACTGTAGAAAGAGGGTATTTTGTAGGATACAGTGAAACCTCCAAGGCATATAGGATCTATATCCCCAGCAGTAGGAAAGTTGTGATAAGACGTGATGTTAAGTTCATGGAGGATAGAGCTTTTCAGACATCGTGTGATATGCCGTCAGAGGATCAAAAGGCAGAAGTTCCCTTGGTCCAAGAGCAGCAGGGGCACCAAGAAGAACAGACAGAAAGATAGACTTTAGTAACCAGTACAGGTACTAATGTTTCCATAGAAGAAGATTCAGAGGATACTCAGTCTGAGGAACGACCAGAGCATGAGGAAGAGTTGAAAGAGTAGCCTTCCACCAATGGTTGGATCAGCAGGGAAGCTCAACAGATACTGAGGGACGCAAAAAACTTCATTGGGACTCCCAGGAGTGGGAAGACGCCGCGTAGACCACCTGATAGGTACCAGGCTTTGGTTGCTCAGGTAGAGGAACCCTCCAGCTTCCGGGAAGTTGTTCAGCACCAGGTATGGGTAGATGCCATGATAGAGGAGTATGCTTCTATCATGACAAATGATATATGGGAAGTTGTGCCCAGACCTCAGAGCATATCAGTTGTTGGATCACGATGGATCTACAAGATCAAATACGCTGCAGATGGTAGCGTAGAGAAATATAAGACAAGGTTTGTGGCAAAAGCATATTCTTAGAAGGAAGGCATTGACTATGAAGAGACCTTCGCACCAGTTGCCAGATATACCTCCATCTGGACCGTCGTATCTTTAGCAGCGCAGATGGGATGGGAGATTCATCAAAGGGATGTCAAGACAACATTCTTGAATGGAGAGATTGAGGAAGAGGTATATATTGAACAACCATAGGGTTTTGAGACTCATGAAAGGAAGTCTGATGTATGCAGATTGAAGAAGGCCCTGTATGGGCTCAAGCAAGCTCCGAGAGCATGGTATGGTCAAATAGATAGCTATTTGCAAAAAATGGGGTTTGTCAAGAGTGACGCAGATCCCAATCTTTACTATTTGCTGGTAGAGGATGAGCCATTAGTATTAGTACTATATGTAGATGATTTGTTTCTCACTGGATCATCTAGGCTCATCAAGGATTGCAAATGAAATCTAGAAGTAGAATTCGACATGAAGGATTTGGGGTTGATGCATTACTTCCTAGGATTGGAAGTCTGTCAAAAGAATGGAGATATCTTCATGGGGTAGGAGAGGTATGCCTTGGAAATTCTGAAGAGGTTTAGAATGCAGGATTGCAAGCCCATGGCCACACCCATGATCACCAATTGGAAAAATATTGAAGCATCACAAGACGTAGAATTAGACCCCACCTTATACAGATAGCTCATCGGGTCATTAATGTATCTGGTTAACACTAGACCAGGCATTTGCTTTTCTGTCAACACTCTTAGTCAGTTCATGGCGGAACCCAAAAGAGTGCACTGGGCAGCAGCAAGACACGTCCTGAGATATGTACGAGGAACAGTCAAATTTGGTATAGATATGGCCGAGGAGAGGATGTTAGACTCAGTGGATTCACAGATGCAGATTGGGCAGGTAGCTCAGTGGACAAGAAAAGTACCCTTGGGTACTGTTTAGCGTTGGATTAAGAATGGTGTCCTGGTGCAGCAGGAAACAAAATTCAGTAGCATTGAGCACAACTGAAGCAGAGTAAATGGCAGTTAGTGTAGCTACATGCGAAGCCATCTGGCTTTGGAAACTTCTTGTGAGTTTATTCAAGAGCAGGATGGATCCGACTAGCGTTTACTATGACAATCAGAGTTGTATCAAACTCTCTGAAAATCCAGTATTTCATGATCGGTCCAAACACATTGACATCAGGTGTCATTTTATCAGAGACTGTGTTCAACGTGGAGCAATACAGCTCCAATACATTCCCACAGGAGAATAGACAACAGATATCCTAACTAAAGCTTTGGGGAGGATTAAGTTCACTTAGTTCAAAGAACAGTTGGGTATGTCTGAAAATCCATTTCAGTAGTCAATGGATCTTCAACGCAGTTGGAAGAGGGAGTTGCAGTACAGTAGCAGTTGGCAGCAACATGAAGAGTCAACAACAGTACAGTTGCAACATTTGTGCAGTGTTGGTGAGGAGCATCAACAACACAACAGTAGATGTTACAGAAATCAGAGCAACACATAGAGTTGTATTGTTAGAACACTTTCCTCGCTAAGAGGGAGTGTTGATTTATGGTAGCATCGGATGTGCTCTAACCTTGTGATTTTGTATGTAGGCTAAGACACATGCATTCCATAATACCCAGAAAGGATTTTGGAAAATTCCTCTTAGAGATGGTTTAATTAAATTAATTTATCATTTTTAATGTTTTCCTAAGTTTAAACTTAGGGAAACTGATCAATTAAAGGGTATTAACTAAACTAAGTGTGAATCTTCTAGATAAAGTCATGGATCAACTCTCAGTTAATCGTAGCCCTTGATTATGATTTAATCTTAGCCATTGATGAGTCAGTGAAAGATTATAAAGGAGAGCTCGATGGGCATTTGGGATACACATCAAACAGAGGAAGAATCTAGAGATTGATTTCTTCAGTCGAAGGAAGAATCGAAGTGATTCTCGTTTATAGAGAAGGGAAGGTGAGATCTCCAGGAGGGAGAGTTTCTGAAGCATAGAGAGTACAAGGAGAGAAGAGAGAAGGGAGCCACAGCAGCAACGCAAACATAGCCAAGCAGCAGTTACGTTGGGCCACCGCAAAGCAGCAGAGGGAGAATCGATTTCAGTTGGAGAGGAAGCTAAGGGTTGATCCAGTATCCAGAGGACATTTTTGGGAGAGAAAACTCTAGCCTCACCTAACATTGAGCACTGAAACAGTCACAAGAAGCAGTAGCAGCAGTGATGCAGTGACTGCGTGGAGGACGCAGTCACTGCGCAGAGATCACGCAGAGCTACTCAGCGTGGGTGCAGGTCAGTGCCGGAACTTCGTGGTAAAGTGAGATTTTTGTCACTAGTATATTCTTATTAGATTTCTTCAGGTGATTGATTGATGATTACAATCACACATTTGTACTTAGAATTTCTGCATAATAAAGAAACCCTCAAATTTGCTGCACCGGTTTTCCCACATTGGGTTTTTCTAGGGACAACTGTCCAATAATAACGGTGTTGATGTGTGAATACTTGTGCTATTTCTTTCATATTGATTATGCATTGTGAAGTTTGCAGCGTATTTTATTTTGATATTTAACATAATGAAATGTTAAATAATTGTGATTGAATGCAATAGAAGAAATATAATTAGTAGCTGTAGTAGGATTCTCTATTATAGAATTTTCACAGAGGACCCTAAGTCTAACTTAGGGATTTAGAAAAATTAAAGTGAATTAATTAAACACATGTTATGAAATGTTCTAAGTGACGTGGATCAAGCAATATTTTAATCTGAGCCGTCGATTAGAGATTAGATCACGGCCATTGGTTTTCCAACGAGAAAAGTATAAGAGAAAGGCTTGGGGTCAGTTGGAGGACACACACACATAGGCATAGCACTGAAGCTAAGTCGAATTTCTGGGGCTGGAAAATGTGGAGACATATTTCCATAAATTTCTCAACTAAATTCCCTCCAACATTTGCGCTGATTTTCTCTTGGATTAAATGAATTGTGCGTGTCCCCTTCTAGCTGGTGCGTGGAGCTAATTTCTTTTGCGTAGGAGCTGCCCTCAATAGTTGTGTACAAGTGGTGCGCAATGCATAGTATAGTGGGGATATTACTCCATAATGATCTCAACCCAAATATTTCCAAAATATATTCTACTATGTATTGATCTCTAAATAAAATTTATTTGCCAAATGTGCAACGTACAACCAAATCTGACCCACACTTGGATTTCCCCATGTGCTTCAATTCTTGATGATGTGTGATGCCAACTCACCTTCCACTTGTCCCTTAACTTAAATTTTGACTTGGGTTTTAATTTCCAAGTCATTTCCACTCTATTTTGGCATGTGGGAATTATATTTCCTCCATTTAAAATTTTTTTGGGTTATTTATTTCTCATTTTCTCACCAAAATTAGGAAAAAGTGGGTTTTGGGGGTTTATAAATTATTTTTACCCCTCAAAGTGTATCTTAGTAGAAATGTGAGGAGGAGAGGTGTAATTTTGAGCATCGATACCCTATACAACTTCTATAGACATCACTTATTACAATTTACACTTGGGATTTATTAAAATTTCCGAAATTTTAAAAATTTAAAAATGACCCTTAGACCTACACAAATTCCACGAAATTTTACGAGTGATCTAGTATGGTAGTATACAATGTCTCTAGACACTAGGACTCACTCAAGACCTCACCATCAAGCCACACTCTAGCTTTGGGGTTATTTTAGGAGGAAATAACTCAATTAATTTTTAAGTCCCTATGAGGACTTAATAATTAACCAAGTGAAAAATAACCTCCCAGAGTAAACTCGCTTAATGACAAGGTCTCAAGTTACCTAGGCCTGTTGCATGACTTAACTCATCATACTATTATCACTTTACATCATCCCTGCAGGGCTTGTGGAATTTGAGTACAACAAAAGAAGATGAGAAGAAGAAGTAGAGTTGAAAAACTCTGATGGTACATGAAGCCTCTGATACATCCTCGGACATGGAGTCTTCAAAATTTTTTGGGTACACTTAAGTTGTCAACATGCCCTATGTGGCTACCACATCATCTTTGGCTTCCCCTTAAATGTCCATGTTATTTGCTTGACTCCCTTTGACTTTTGAAAAATTTATAATTTTTTTGAAAATTTTCTTATTTTTTGCCACCGAGTTAAAGATTGGATTTTGAGGGACTATAAGTCGTTTTTTGGCCCTCAATTTAAGTCTTAGGATAATCTTGGGGTTGTGAGGATGAATTGCGAGTAGTCACATGCCCCAGACATTTCCTAGTATTGCTTATTTACATCATTACATAGAAATTAATTAAAAAATGTTGTAATGTGGGACATTTTTTATTTTTAATAAATCTTACTTAGACCTAGTCAAATTCCGCGAAATTTCAAAGATGACGTAGGATGGTAATATACATTGACTCTTGGCACTAAAATGGACCTAAGGCACAATATTCAAGTCGCCACCTCGACTTTAGAGAATGCAGTGAGTGAAAAGACCTAGAAAATTATTCGCCGCTAAAAAGTGGGAATAATTAACCAAGTAAAAAAACACTCCAAGGTGTACTTGCTTGCTGATCGAGTCTCAACATCCTAGGTTTGTTACATGAATTTATTCATTATGCTAGTATCATGTTTACAACATCCATGTAGGGCTGCAGAATCTTAGTACAGATAGAAGAAAGAGAGAAGGAAGGGGCTTAAAAGCCCTGATCAAATTTGGAACTATGAATGATCTGAAAGTGCAGGAATTATCTACGATGTACTTGGACATAGAGTCTTAAAAAAATCTTTAAATGCAACTTTAGTTGTCAACAAGACTCTACAGCTTTGTAGCACGGTTTGGAAGGTAACACAATCCATCCTGTAATGTCTAACAAACAACTTTGTTAAGCGCTATAAATTGAATTTTGGAAAAATTCAATCTGTGAATTTAAGAGGATGATTGAAAATTTTGGATTTATTCAAATATTTTATGTTTTGATTTACTTTTGTGACTCTTTTTTTTGGTCCCAAAGTTGCTTTGATGGATTATGTTTGGATATATTAACATAGATGATGGAAATATCTTTCTTATATTATGTTTTGGATATATTATCATAGATGATGGAAATACCTTTCTTATATAAGCTAAGTATTTTATCCCTCTTGAGGTATATATTTATAACCCATTCGTTATCATCCCAACTCCAGATAATGCCTTAAATGAATCCATAGAATTCGTTGAATCTCTATAACATTGGCTAATCAAGTCATTCTTGAAACATTATTGTGAAAGTGAGGAGAGTTTGATGGATAATATTTAAAATGGTGGGTCTAGGAAGCTTTCTTGCTACCTTAATTTTTATAGAATCGAGATTCCCTTCTTCATATGCTTTTATTTTGAGTGTTTTTTTAGTTTTTTCTTTGATAAAATCCAATTTCAGTTCTTTGGATGCTTTTACATTGAATGCTTGTTTAATGTTTGCTTTGATAAAATCCAAATTCAGTTCTTTGGATGCTTCATGACTGAATGCCTACTTAGTCCTTTCTTAAGTAACTATAGCTTTGTCAGAGGTGATTAACTTGATTTTACTGCACTTGATGCCATCAAATTCTATCTTTTCTGAGTTTGAGATAGGTGTTGTGGTTATTATTATTTTAGGGCTTTTTAAAAAAATTATTTCCGAGGGCATGATTGCAAATTTGGTTGGTACTCCAAAAATGAATATTTAGTTAAAATAAGAGGGTTTGATCAAGTGCTTCTTTCAAATAAGTGATGCCAAGTTTAAGATTTTATCATATCAACATAGGCATTGTGGTTATGAGTAGTTTAGGGCCTTTTTATAATTTTATTATCGAGTGCATGATTGTAAATTTGGTCGATAGTGCAAAAATTATTGTTATAATTAAATGTGGAGAGTTTGGCCTAGTATCTTTTCAAGTGAGGGATGAAAAGGTGATATAGTCCTACTTGGAAAGTAACGAAAATATTTTTTCTCAAAATAATGTATAGAAGTTTAGTTCTTTCAGGTTCCATTGCACATATTTAGTAATTTATGTTTTATGATTAATAAAAGTACTTTGTTTTGGAATTGTTGATTGCAAATGTCATAATGAGGTAGATAGTAATTGAATACCTTGTTCGTTAAATAAATGTTTTCATATTCTACCGTGTAGGCAAGTATGTAGGGATAGGGCCTCGAGATAAAGATGCCGCTGTGGTGGAAATTGAGCGAAAGGTCGCATTATTACAGAAAAATCAGTAAGTTCTCATTGATGTATTCAATATATGAAGTACATTTTCTCTACGTCAATATGGGGTGCTTATAACGACAAATAGGTGTATATAGAGATGAATGGATGCGTGTTTTTGCCAAATAAAAAATGTTCTAAATTACCCATATCATCGGTTTTATTATTTTTAATAACATATATAACCATATTTATTTTTAAAATGCTATCATTTGAATATGTCTTTGACAGGCCCATCCTCTTTTTTTGGGTCTGTCAACGATGAATTTAGATTCATTATGGGCCCCCAAGCATTAGGGGACAAAGCAATGCTGGAAGCATCAAAATATATGGAAAAACATTTTAAAGTTCTTTATTTTGAATATTCCATACGAATAACACATACAAAGACATTAATAGATCAAGATGTAAAAATATTCAAAAGCACTAAAGCTGAACATGAAAGTTAGAACAAAGCTAGTAGTAGTTTTAAAGAAATATTATGATGAGTTTACATATATGCCTATTTTGTGCATCTTAACTATTTTAGAATTTACTAATTTAGATATATGATTGGCATAAACCATGCTTGTTCAATATAAGAGAACCAAAAGCATTTCCTAAATAGAAACTAGCACTAATTTGGGAATTGTTATTGATGAGTAGAGATCTACGGTATCTTTAATGATGTTGACTATCAATGTCACATTCACTAGTCATTGACAGTGGATTACACACACGTGGAATGAGTTTAAGGAATTATTCAAATATTTTCATTAATAAATTAGAGAAACATAAAACATTTGTGTTTTTATGATTTGTGTTTTTAATGAACTGTTTAATTATTTTCATTAATAAATTGAAGATAAATAAAACATTTATCCTGCTAGGTGGAACTTAGCAGGTAACATTTGGCTCCATATGGGGCCGTGTGCTAGATCTTCAGGAGAGCATACGAGAACCTAGAATCTGTAATAAAAACATCTTGCAACAAACATATCAGTAGCACATGCACCATATATGTAAATCATCAATATCCAGCCAAACATAAGAAGAATTATACTAAAAAGGAAATGCTGAACTAAAATGCTGAAAAGGGAAAAATCAAGAAATGAAATGCAAGAAAGGTTAAAGATAATTTACAAAGGATGCCCCTTGGGCGTTAGATGTTCTGTGAAGAACAGCTTAAGCATTTTTCCATTTGCAGGCAAATCAATTGGTTCTCCATTGAATGTGCTAGGATGAAATGATATCTGACCAACAATGTCTTTGATGATATATGGCCCTAACCATAGACTGTCGAACTTTTTGTGCTTTCCTGGATCTTCTTTTCTTTTATCCCAAAGTAGGACTATATCACCTTTCTGAAATGATCTCTTCCTAGAAGATTTATCAAAATCCCTCTTAACCTTTGTCTGAGTCTTGCAGCCCTGAGCAAATGCCTTTCTTCTGATTTCATCTAATTCCACAGTCTGATCAATTATCTTCTGAAGCACATCCTTCTTTGTGGTGAAATTTTGAAGCCATTGATCCACAAGGAGTTTTAAATGCACTGGTAGAGTAACATAAAGGCCATATACAAGCTCAAAAGGGATTTTCCCTGTGGAAATCTTCTTTGTAATCCTATCTTCCCACAATGCCTATTTCATTTTACTATCCCATGCTCTCTTTTTATCTCCTACTACCTTCTTGATAATGGTCATTAAGTTCTTATTGGTAGATTTTGCAAGACCATTTCCTTGGGGGTAGTAATTTGACGAATGGGATAAGTTAATTGTTGAGAAATCAGGAGGGGCAGCAGTTAGGGTGATTTCTCTTTACTTGATAATTTCTTGTGAAGTTATGTTGGCTTCTTATTACTTTATTATGTTTTGTTTATCAAACAATTACCAAAACCATAAACAATGAAGATCACAAATAGACAATGGACACAAGATGTAGGCTCCAACTTAGGGCAAAACCCCTCCAAAGGGAAAACCCAGAAAATTCTTTTCTTCTTATAGAATCATATCAAATGAGAAATCCAAGACCAAAACAACAAGACCAAAAATTTCCAACAAGATCCAAGTCAAAATCTTCCAAACTAGCTTCAACTTCAGAATTTTGGTCCCCAACTTTAGAATTTCAGACCTGCAGTGAATCTATTATTTTGGCCTCTGCTGCAGCTTCAGAATTTCACACGTTTCAGAGATCTAGGGAAATTTTTAGGGCAAAAACTTTGATTTTCTTCTTCTTTCTCTCTCTTGCTATTTTTCTCCTGAATTTTGCACTTCTTCTCTTGGAGATCGAACTTTCTTGAGTGGTTATTCAAATGAGGTCGAGTTGTCTCTATTTATAGTATATACACATCCAGGAGGTCAAATTATCCTTTCCAAGGCCGACTTGATGAGGCAGGGCCGACCTGGTCTTGTGGGTACCTGTTATCGCTCAAACTAGCAGGTGTCCTAGGAGGGGATCCTATAGAGCAACTACTGGGTCAAGGGGCAACAATGGAGCGATAGCCCACTGTCACCAGAGCTAAGGCTCCCTGCTCTTTATAGATTGGACGAGTTGCGATATGAGAGGAATCAAAAGAATGGACAGATCAATGATAAGATACAGGGTGATTCCTAAAGCCTCAACTAGATGGCTTGATTGTTTTGAAAGCAAGGTGACTGACTCTCTAAGAAGGGCTATGAGGATACCTTCACCTAGGCTTGGAGGATGTGCCTTGACTGTGAAATTTTCAATCTAAAATCTATATTGTTGCAGTGATAGATTTATTCCTCCTACTTATTATTTCAATAAGTTATTTTTTAGAAATTTTCTGGCAAATATCGAAATAAATACTGCTGCAACATTCACAAATATATATGTAGAGAAATGAATAGTAAAGGACATAAGCACAAGAATCAATCACATGTACACAGTTATTTTTGGACAATTGTCCCCAGAAAAACCCAATGTAGGAAAACCGGTGCAGCAGATGAGGGTTTTATTAATTCTTCAGAAAATGATAGCTTTACAGGGAAATAAACTGGCAGATAAATTCTGAAACACCTGAGACAGAATTTTTGGCTCTCTCAGACAATTCTCTGACACCTTGATCAGCCTCTGCTGGTTCCTCTGCCTGTCTGCGTGTTTCTCTGCGCAATCCCAGCGCTGGACTGCGTAAGTTTGCGTAGGGACTGCGTGGGTTCTCTGCCTCGGCTGAAGTTAGTGCTACGGACTTTTGTTTCCTACTGCACCAGGAGGTCATTCCTGATTCAAGACTGAAATAGTACCCACTAGTACTTTTCCGATCCACTGTGCTTCTAGCCCAATCTGCATCTGTGAACCTACTCAACTAGACCTCATTGCCCTTGGTGTACTTCAACCCATACTAGATTGTCCCTCTCAGATATCTGAGAACATGTTTGGTTGCTACCCAGTGAGCCCTCCTTGGTTCCACCATGAACTGACTGAGGGTATTCACTGCATAACAGATGTCTGGTCTAGTATTGACCAGATACATTAATGATCCGATGAGATGTCTATACAAGGTGGGATCAGCCTCATCATCCTCCGTTGTTTTTATCTTCTTCCACTTAGTAATCATTGGCGTGGCCATGGGTCCACAGTCTTCCATCTGAAATCTTTTTAGGATTTCTGTCGTGTATCTTCCTTGCCCTAGGAAGATTTCCCCTTTCTGCTGACAGACTTCTAATCCAAGAAAATAGTGCATTTGTCCCAGGTCTTTCATGTCGAATTCTGTAGCCAAATTCTCCTTGCAGTCCTTGATGAGCTTGGATGATCCGGTCAAAAACAGGTCATCCACATAAAATACTAGAATAAGCGGCTCATCTCCTACTCTCAAGTAGTAGAGGTTGGGGTTTGCGTCACTCTTGACGAACCCCAGCTTCTGCAAGTAGCTATCAATCCGTCCATACCATGCCCTGGGGGCTTGTTTTAAAGCATACAAGGCTTTCTTAAGCCTGCAAACATGAGTCTTTTGCTCATGTGTCTCGAAGCCCTCTGGCTGTTCTATGTACATTTCCTCCTCTGTCACCCCGTTCAAGAACGTTGTCTTGACATCCATCTGGTGAATCTCCCATCCCATCTGCGCAACCAGAGAGATGACAGATCTAATAGAAGTGTATGTTGTAATGCTCAGATTAAGAAGCTAATATTTTTGTTGGAATCCTCTTTCAGAGAGGTGCAAAATCCATATATAATATGTCTTAATCCGATGAGCAGAACATATATTTTGAATTTATTTTCCACATGTGCAAGGTCGGCCAGTTTTGTAATGTAGGCTCACATGCCCAACAGATGTGTCACACGCCCCAATGATGGATATAAATACAGGAAAAATTGAAGAGCATTTCATCATCATCACAACTCACATCTTCCTCTCTCATCAAATAGTACGAGCTACCTAAAAGACGAGTTTCAGCCACACGTGTGAAGGAGAGAGAGGACAGACCGTACGACTGAGCTGAAGTACGATTTTCTGCTGCTAGGGTTTCGCAGAAAGTTTGACCAGCGTTGACTTTGGTCAACGCATGGTCCAAACAAGCTGAAAACTTGTGGAAGGTTCGATTTATGAAGGCCGTACTACCTAGCACAAAAATCGAGGTCAAAGGGTTGACCGTTTTGCTGCTGCGTTGACTTTTAGCTTGCTGCCCTGCGTTGACTTTTTCAGGACAGCGTTGACTTTTGCAGAGTTGACTTAGGTTGACTCATTTGCTGATTGGAGGACTGTTGTGACACATGCTGGGCTGGCTGACCAAAGGAGACTTTGCTGGTTGAAGCATCCTGTTGACCGCCAAAACGAACACACACATTTTTCCTGTTTCTGATTTGTCTTCTGTAAGATCTACTTATATGTTCTATCTGCATTTTGCTTAACTATTTGTATGATTGCTGTGAGAAAAGTAAAATTGCTCCTAGCATAGAACATCTACAAAACTTTACATGGTATCGGAGCTGAGGTGAAGACAAACTCTATCTATAGCAATCATCACCGGAGGAAATGGGTTCCACTAGTCTTGAATTCAAGGAGAATGACAAGCTGACTGGAAGTGATGACTTCCATGCCTGGAAGATGATATTAGACCTAAAATTGGAAGATCATGATCTCCTGGATCATGTGACAGGGAAGATTCTAGAACCTCCATCCAATGCCTCTGCTGCTGTTAGAAACAAGTATAAGAAGGGTGAAATCAGAGCAAAGCTGCTGATCAGGGAATCCATAAATAAGAGTCTGGTTGCCTACATATCTGAACTAGGTACATCCAAGGAGATGTATGACAAATTGATACTTATGTTCCAAGTAAACAATGTTAACCAAGTGCTATTCCTCAAGAACAAGTTGAAGAATATGAAGAAGGGCCGAGACGAGTCTATTCAAACTTTCTTTATGAAGTTGACCGAAACCAGGAACAATCTGCTAGCTATTGGGGAGACAATTGGTGATCGTGAGATGGTTCTCACCGCACTTGGAGGACTTCCATATGAATGGCAAGTATTCACAACTACCATTCTCAACAATAATACCATTCCTAACTTTGATGAGCTTATGTCTAGATGTATGCAAGAAGAAACAAGGATGAAGGAATTTGATAATGAAAGAAATGCTGCCTATGGTGCTCATTCCCGAAAGAAGAACTCTGGTGGTTCTAAGGACAAAGGAAGGACTAAGACTCAAGAAAAGAAGGGTAAATGTTTCACCTGCCATAGGCCTGGACACTATGCTAGAGAATGCCCCTTCAAGAAGGATTCTCCCGATGGTGACGATAACAACAACAACCGAAGGAATGGGAATCGAAGAAGTGACAAATCCAAAGGAAAGAGGAAGGCTCACTTTGGAGGAAACAATCAACCTTCTAAAAGGACCAGAAATACCAGGTATGAGGAGTCTAATGTTGTTGATAAAAGAAATGAGTATATTCTAGTATCTGCTCTTTCAGCTGCCTCTCCGCCCGACACTATGAATGTCTGGCTAATCGATAGTGGTGCCTCAAGACACATCACCGGATTCAAGGAAGCACTTTCTGACATGGTTGAAAGGGATACTAATCTAGAAATTATCCTTGGGGATAATGCCACTTATCCCGTGAAAGGGACCGGGACTGTGACCCTCCACTTGTCTCAAGGACAAGTCCTCCGTCTACAAGATGTACTCTATGTACCCAAATTAAAGAAGAACCTTGTGTCTGTATCTGCCATGGAAGACAAAGGATTCAATGTAACTTTCTCTGATGGAAAGGTACTCATGTGGAAGAAGAGCTTCAAGGAAGCTATCTCAATTGGTTTTAGAGTTGGTACACTCTATCAGGTTGGAGGGAGTCCGTTGGGAGCTATGACTTGTGATACTATCAAACAAACCGAACTATGGCACCGAAGATTTGGACACCTTCATTACAAAGCCCTTCCCGAAGCAAGGAAGGTGGTGACAGGGATGCCTGATTTCGGAAATAATCATGAAGGTGTATGTAAGGGCTGTGTTGAAGGAAAACATACAAGGGGACCTTTCCCCTCAAGTGTCACAAAGACATCTGAGATATTGCAACTGGTTCATTCTGATCTTTCTGGTATGTTGCCTGTAACATCCCTAGGGGGATGTTCTTACTATATGACATTTACTGATGACTTCTCTCGCAAAACCTGGATATACTTCTTGAAGAAGAAGGATGAGGCTTTCATGTGGTTACGTACCTTCAAAGCCTTGGTGGAAAATATGACCGGAAAGAAGATCAAGATTTTGAGGACTGACAATGGCACTGAATATGAGTCAAATGAGTTCAAAGACTTTTGCAGAGAAGCTGGCATTAAGAGGGAGACTACCACTACATATACTCCTGAGCAGAATGGTGTTGCTGAACGCAAGAATAGAACTATTGTGGAAGCTGCCCGTGCCATGCTATGTGACCAGGGTCTACCAAAGTTTCTGTGGGGAGAAGCTGCAAATACTACTGTGTACATTCAAAACCGATGCCCTCATTCCGCTTTGGACTCCAAAACTCCCGAAGAGGTTTTCTCTGGTAAGAAACCTGATGTCTCACATTTTAGAATTTTTGGATGTCCTGTCTATTTTCATGTGCCGAAAGAAAAGAGAAGTAAGCTAGATGCTTTTGGGAAGAAAGGAATGTTTGTGGGCTACAGTGAGACTTCTAAGGCCTATAGAGTCTATGTACCTGGTCAAAGGGAAGTAGAGATAAGCCATGATGTCACTTTTGACGAAGATGCTTCCCTGAAGAAAGTAGTAGATCTTCCAAGATCTGAAGAAATTCATGAAGAAAGGCCTGGAAATCAAGAAGAACCGCAGGATGAGACAATGCCTGATATTGAAGGACCAATGGACCCTATTGATCCATCTCCTTCACTGGGAAAGAGACCATCATGGCTCGGGGACACCCTCGAAGATGCTGAGGGTCATGCTGCCCCAAGGGGGACATTCCGAGAAAGCAAGAAGCCGTGTAGATACCAAGGGTATCTAGCTGCCATGAGTACTATTGTACAATCTGAACCTGGATCTTTTGAGGAAGCCATCAAGCATCCAGTTTGGAAGGATGCTATGCATGAAGAATATGAGTCTATTATGAAGAATGATGTCTGGGATGTGGTCCCGAGACCGAAGGACAAATCTGTTGTCACCGCTAAATGGCTCTACAAGATCAAACATGGATCTGATGGGAGTGCTAAAAAGTTTAAGGCAAGGTTTGTTGACCGTGGCTTCTCTCAAAAGGAAGGAATTGACTATGACGATATATTTGCACCTGTGGCACGATATACCACCATCCGATCAATCATAGCCCTTGCTGCTACGCAAGGATGGAGTCTTCATCAGATGGATGTCAAGACCGCTTTTCTGCATGGTGCAATAAAGGAAGAGGTGTATGTAGAACAGCCTCTGGGATTTGAAGTTCAAGATCGAGACACTTATGTCTGCAGGTTGAAGAAAGCCCTCTATGGGTTAAAGCAAGCACCCAGAGCTTGGTACGAAAGGATGGATAGTTACTTGATGAAGCTGGGCTTCACTCGAAGCAATGCTGATCCAAACCTTTACTTCAAGGTTGTGGAAGGGAAGCCTCTCATTCTAGTGTTGTATGTGGACGACCTCTTCCTGACAGGTAATGACCCTCTCATTCATCAATGTAAGAGGGAGCTTGCTGCTGAGTTCGAGATGAAAGACCTAGGACTGATGCACTATTTCCTAGGCCTGGAGGTCTGGCAGAGACCTGGAGAGATTTTCCTTTCTCAAGGAAAATATATTGTGAAGCTTCTAGAAAGATTTGGGATGGTGGACTGTAAGTCCGTGTCGACACCGATGGAACTCAACTTTAAGAAGTTGAGTGGCAGCGCTGCTGGGCCTATCTTGGCCAATCCCACTGAGTATCGTCAACTCATAGGAGCTTTGATGTTCTTAGTGAACACCCGTCCGGACATATGTTTTGCAGTGAACACTTTGAGTCAACAGATGGTTGAGCCTCATCATTTTCACTGGGTTGGTGCCAAGAATCTCTTGAGATATCTTCGGGGCACGATAAACCATGGGCTGAGATACACTGCCGGGAGTGTGATACTCCGTGGATATACTGATGCCGATTGGGCTGGCAGTGTGGTGGATCGTAAGAGCACCTCTGGATGCTGCTTCAATCTTGGTTCTGCTTCGATCTCATGGATGAGCAGGAAGCAGAAGTCGGTGGCTTTGAGCACCGCGGAGGCCGAATACATTGCTGCTAGTATGGCCTGTTGTGAAGCAGTTTGGTTGCGGAAGCTCTTTAGTGAGCTGTTTGGACATGTGCTAGATACCACTGTGATACTCTGTGATAATCGGAGTGGGATTCGTATGACTGAGAATCCTGTGTTCCACGACCGATCCAAGCATATTGATATCAGGTACCACTTTATCCGGGATATGGTACAGCGAGGCGCCGTAAGGCTCGATCATATAGGAATTGATGAGCAGGTCGCGGATATTCTCACTAAGCCCCTGGGGAAGGTCAAGTTCCTAACCTTTCGTGAGAGTCTTGGTGTCGTGGAAAGACCCTATGATGTGGGTCCTGTTGGACGATGAGCTCTGGGAGCTCTGGGGGGCTTTGGGGATAGCTTCTCGGAGCTATAAGCACTCATAATGCTTCCGCCCCACCCTTGTGATTATTGAGCTGGTTCGCCACTCATTTATCTGTGCCCCGTATGCATCCTACCCATTGAGTTCAGGGCTCATGGGAAGTACCTCTCATTTGGCCAATGAGGTGTGGAAAAGCTAGAGACTATTAGCAAAGACTGATGGACGCATCAGAGATTGCCGTACTCTCTATCTAGGATGGCACTGTCCAACCACTTGATCTGGGATCAAGATTTGTGAGGTCTGGGACCTCTGGACTGATTATGTCAGTCGGGGGATGATGTCTTTGTGACTGACCCATTTCTGTTTTGAAATAAAGAAGCCAGCAAAGCAAGTTTCGGCGGGATGACGCACGATGTTGATTGCACTAATGGATGGAGTTCTCCCTAGTTGAGAGGGAGTGTTAAATTTGGACAACTAGGTCCAAACTCCATGTTGTAATGCTCAGATTAAGAAGCTAATATTTTTGTTGGAATCCTCTTTCAGAGAGGTGCAAAATCCATATATAATATGTCTTAATCCGATGAGCAGAACATATATTTTGAATTAATTTTCCACATGTGCAAGGTCGGCCAGTTTTGTAATGTAGGCTCACATGCCCAACAGATGTGTCAGACGCCCCAATGATGGATATAAATACAGGAAAAGTTGAAGAGCATTTCATCATCATCACAACTCACATCTTCCTCTCTCATCAAATAGTACGAGCTACCTAAAGGACGAGTTTCAGCCACACGTGTGAAGGAGAGAGAGGACAGACCGTACGGCTGAGCTGAAGTACGATTTTCTGTTGCTAGGGTTTCGCAGAAAGTTTGACCAGCGTTGACTTTGGTCAACGCATGGTCCAATCAAGCTGAAAACTTGTGGAAGGTTCGATTTTTGAAGGCCGTACTACCTGGCACAAAAATCGAGGTCAAAGGGTTGACCGTTTTGCTGCCCTGCGTTGACTTTTTCAAGACAGCGTTGACTTTTGCAGAGTTGACTTGGGTTGACTCATTTGCTGATTGGAGGACTGTTGTGACACATGCTGGGCTGGCTGACCAAGGAAGACTTTGCTGGTTGAAGCATCCTGTTGACCGCCGAAACGAACACACACATTTTCCTGTTTCTGATTTGTCTTCTGTAAGATCTACTTATATGTTCTATCTGCATTTTGCTTAACTATTTGTATGATTGCTGTGAGAAAAGTAAAATTGCTCCTAGCATAGAACATCTACAAAACTTTACAGAAGTGTACCGAGATACTGGGGCGGAGGTTTCCTCATAATCAATGCCTTCCTTCTATGCATACCCCTTAGCTACAAATCTTGCCATGAACTTCTCTATGCCACCATCTGCAGCATATTTGATCTTGTAGGATCCACCTAGATCCTACAACTGATCTATCCTGTGGTCTAGGGACTACTTCCCAGACATCATTTGTCATGATGGAGTTATACTCCTCCACCATGGCATCCACCCACACTTTATGCTGAGTTGCTTCCCGAAAGGTGGACGTTTCACCAACCTGAGCTACCAGTGCTTGATATCTGTCTGGCTACTTCCTTATCCTCTTTCCTTCTCTAGGGGCTCTAACAAATTCTTCTAAATCCTTTAGAATTTGTTGAAGTTCTCTGCTCGGTCTCCCATCAGTGGTGGGCGGTCTTACCTGCTCTCCTTCCTGTTCTTCTTCGGAGGAGTTCTCCTCAGAATCCTTGTGCCTTGGAGAGGCACTTGACTTATCCTTTGTAGGCCATTGAGGTTGTACTAGTGGATCCTCCTCAATGTGCATATCTGTGGCCATTTCCCGAGATTTCCTGAAGACTCTCTCCTCCAGGAATTTTACATCCCTCCTTACCATAATTTTCCTACTCTTTGGAATATAGATGTGATATGCTTTCACATTCTCACTATAGCCCATAAGGAAACCCTTTTCTGTAGTCTGATCCAACTTCTTCCTGTTTTCATCTGGAACATGGCAGTACACCATGCTACCGAATATCCTGATGTGGCTCACCTCTGGCTTGTTGCCTATGAACACACTCTCGGGAGTTACCTTCCCCAAGGCTCTATGGGGAACTCTGTTCTAGATATATAATGTTGTATTGTAGGCCTCTACCCATAAGAATTTGGGCATATCTTTGTCGTACAACATTGCCCTTGCAGCTTCTATTATGGTCTAATTATTTAGTTCTGCAACTCCATTTTGCTCTGGATTGTATGGAGTTGTCCATCTCTCTTGATGCCTTCCCTTGCACAAAAATTTGTGAAGTCCTTATCGATATATTCTCCACCGTTATCTGACCGCAGCTTCTTGATCTTCTTTCCCGTAGAGTTTTCCACCAAGGCTTTGAAATCTTTGAATCGATCCAAGACTTCATCTTTGGTTTTCAGAAAATAGATCCAAGTTTTTTCTGGAATGATCATCAATGAAGGTAGAAAAATACTTTGCACCACTGAGAGTTGTTGTGGACATTGGACCGCAAATATCCGAGTGTATTAACTCCAATACACTCTTGGATCTACTGCTGCTTCTTGGAAACGCTGCCTTAGAGTACTTCCCTAGTACGCAGCCCTTGCAAAATTCATCTTTCTTCGTGCTGAGTTCAGGAGCCCCTATGACAGTATTTTTTAGAATTCCAAAGGCTCCATGATGTAGATTCCCCATCCTTTTGTGCCATAACTCATTCATATCACTATCGTCTGTACTGCCAATCAGGGCTACCGGGGATTCAAGCTGGAGTTTGTATAGCTTGTGACTCCTTACTCCAATTTGTGCCTTTTTGCTCCAGCTAGGGTGTTTGACATACACCTTATCTCTAATAAACTATACATCATAGCCCGTGTTCTGTAGCTGAGACATTGAGAGTAAATTCATCCCCAACCCTGGTACATGCAGAACATTCGTGGCTCAAATTTTGTTGCCATCTTTGGTCTGAAATGTTATGGTACCTCTCCCAATGGGGGTACATTTTTCCTTGTTTCCCATAGTTATCTGGAATTCATCTGTTCTTCTTGGTAGCTCGAATACCTTTCTCGAACCCCCGTCATGTGAGCAGATGCTCCACTGTCAAAATACCAAACACTTGGAGGAGTTGTGCTTGACACACAAGCAAGATCTTCCTGTAGTCTAGATGCCATCACTTTCATGTCGTGTTCCCTTTGCATTTTTGTGTGCTCTGGAGGACTGTGTGAGTCCCTTTGACTGCGTGAACCCTTCCGAATGATGGATCTCTGGTCCATGGCAGATCCTCCCTTTCTGTCTTTAGCCCTTTGCTCTGATACCGTGTGAAATTTTCAAGGCTGAAAATTATTACTGCAATACTTGGCTTATTTCTTCTACTTATGAGATAAGCTATTTACAGATGCTTTAGTAAATTCTGAAATAAACACATTTGCAGATCTTCACCTCAATCAAGAGCATAAGAACTGAAGGAAAATTACACAAGTAGCACAATAGAAACAACCATATGAACACAGTTATTTTTGGACAATTTTCCTCGGAAAAACCCAATGTGGGACAACCGGTGCAACAAATGAGGGTTTTGTATTTATCTTCAGAAATGGAAGGTACATTTACAAGAGTCTGATGACCAAAGAAAAATTAGCATACCCCTGGCTTAATTTTCTGGAACCTCTAGAAGAATTTTAGACCCTCGGAGTGACCTCCTTCACCCTCTACGTCATCCAGCGTGAGAGCTCTGTGCAGTCTCTCCCTGGACTGCGTAACTCTGCGTGGAGGGGGTCTTGCTGCCGATCAGCTCACCCTTCCCTTCATCCTCCTGACTTCTTCTTCTCCGATAATTGAATCCTCCCTCTCCCTTCTTCTTCTGCAACCCTGCCTCTACAATCTCACCCACTGAAATCGAATTCTCTTGCTTCAGAATCGATTTCCTCAGGGTACTGAGAGTGTCCCCGACTTGATTTCCAAATGGCCCTCAAGTCTCTTCTTATAGTCTTCTCGCTGATGAATCAACAGCTCAGATTAAAAGATGACTTGATCTTCGTTTTCTAGAAGATTCGCACTCTGCTCTATTAATACCCTTTAATTATTTAATTTCCCTAAGTTTAAACTTAGGGTCTACATTAAAATAATTAATTATTTTAATAAAGTGATATCCGAGTGGAATTTCAACAAACGATTTCTAGGTTCTCTAGATAATTGTTGTCCAAGCCTCTCTACCAAAAATGAGACTTAGAACACTTCCCGATGCTATAGAAATCAACAAAAGGCTCGTCTGATGACCCCTGGCCACCTGAAAAACCAGTTCTTTAAGATTGTGGAAAGCCTTGCTGAAGCACCTAAGGATGTAAGAGAAGGTACATCCATGTGCATTTCTTCTTCTCAGAGTAATACAAGACGATTAATAATGTTCTCTAATGTTGCCTGATCAATTGAAAGGCATGAGCATAGAGCAACTAAATTGAAAGCCAAGAAGAGTGAGGTAAAAAAGGTCTCCATCTGCAATAGGAGTTGTACATGCTCTGATCCCATATATGAAACAAGAAATCATAACAGAAAACCAAATCCACAAAATTTGTGAAAAGAAATAAGAGACTACAATGGAACTCAGAGCACTGCAAAAACATGTTACAGTT